>JAVIAB010000001.1:9104613-9269613 GCA_032433765.1 Megaustenia siamemsis
TATCAGCTTCCGGCTTGCATGGGGTACGTCGGAATAATCTTCGGATTCGTTACTGGAGGTCACGCAACGCGATATTCTCCGAGATCCCATGCGAGTTCTTCTCGCACTTTCCGGAATGACAGAAGAGGGCAACCTGGAGAGAAATCAATTAGATTGTATTTGGGGCCAAGTAGTGGGCTGGATTCTTAAGGAAATCAGTTGGATTAATTCTACCCACCGACATGGCACCCCAACTTTCCGTGTTTTCTTTGGTGGGAATTGAAATTCTTGAGTAGGAGATTGAGTGACTCCAGTTTTATTTTATTTTATTTTTTGTCTTTTATGATTTTTTTTTTTTTTGGTAGGAGGGAGATATTTGTTCCTTGCCGACTTGGCTGTTTGTTTTGAGTCTGTCTGGGTGTATAAGGCAAACGTTGTGTGTATGAATAGTGACTGTAAACTAGGTTTTATATTGATGATAATCTATGTAGTTATTGGCTTGGAGCTCTCTCGGTGTTTGAGGGAGCGCAGACGATGGGATGGAGTGATTAGTTGAATAAGATCAATGTTTGTCTATGTGTGGACGTGTATGTGATTATTACCTCGAGAGGAATGAGAGAATACGGGATGTAAGAATAGCAGAAATGGAAGGAGTGACAGAATGAGATGAGCGATGCTCGTCTCACTATTTCTTTTACTACTTAAGGGTTTTTATTTTATTTTATTTTATTTTATTTTATTTATTTATTTTTATTTTTTTAAATTTTATTTTATTGTATTTTATTTTATTTTATTTTATTTTATTTTGTTTTATTTTATTTTATTTATTTATTTATTTTTTATTTTATTTTATTGTATTTTATTTTATTTTGTTTATTTTATTTTATTTATTTATTTTTATTTTTTTTTATTTTATTGTATTTTATTTTTATTTTATTTTATTTCATTTTATTTTATTTTATTTTATTTTATTTTATTTTATTTTGTTTTGTTTTATTTTATTTTGTTTTGTTTTATTTTATTTTATTTTATTTTGTTTTATTTTATTTTATTTTGTTTTATTTTATTTTGTTTTATTTTATTTTATTTATTTTTATTTTTTTTTGCGTTCGGCAGCTTTCACCTCTAGCGATGTTCATAAAGACTGTGAACTGCATTTTTCGTCTTAATCCGTATTTTTAAATCTCTCCTTGCAGCCGTATGCACTTCGGTCCCCTCTCCGCACAGGCAGATAACTCCGTCTTCAGAGGTACTCATATTTTTTTCCGTTGAAGAGTATTTGACGTTTCAAGCCGGGCCGCGCTGCTGAGACCAGGGGTGGTTGTCGCAGAGAGAAATCAGAAATAAAAACCCAACTGGTGTAGCCAGGATTTGAACTCACAACTTCTCTGTCTCAAGACTGGAGTCTTGCCTTGCAACCAACAAATTTCCCCTGCTCCCCTCCCCCAATTCAGATATTTAAAAACATGAAAATTAATCAGTTAAACTAATAGAAAGTCGAGACAGACTTCACAAAGTACAAAACAAAACATATGTAAAGATCAACATTATAGACATATCATCATCATTGTCATCATCAAGTGCCATGTCTGCTGGCGTGAGTGATGTCTCTCCACAACTTTCGATCTCGACAGTTATTTATCATTTCTCTTGTTGACCTTCTGCCGAGCCATTCTCTTAAGCTGTCTGGTATCTTTTCTCTTTGCTTCCCTCTAGCTCTTTGTCCCTCAATTTTCCCAGTTGTCACAATATATTCAGGCTGATCCCTTCTCATTACATGACCAAACATGATGACTGTTTCTTCCTAATATTGGAAATAAGCTCTTTTTTTCGTTGGCCTCTTTCATAAC
Organism: Megaustenia siamemsis; assembly: GCA_032433765.1. Classification (NCBI taxonomy): domain Eukaryota; kingdom Metazoa; phylum Mollusca; class Gastropoda; order Stylommatophora; family Ariophantidae; genus Megaustenia; species Megaustenia siamemsis. The sequence continues at coordinate 9,106,443 of JAVIAB010000001.1, forward strand.
GTTTTCATTACTCTTCTTAGCTGTCCATGGTATTCTCAACATTCTTCTGTAAAACCACATGTCTGCAGCCTCCAGTGATTTTCTTGTCTGTTGTCCTATTGTCTATGATTCACATCCATATGTTAAGACTGGCTCTACATAACATTAGTAACTCTTTTTTCTTGTTTCTATTGTCAAAACTGGATTGCATAGTATTTTCCTCATTTTATGGAAAGCTGCTTTTGCCTGAGCCATTCTGCATCTCACCTAATAAGCGTATATTATTCTAAAATAAACAAAGAAATATAAACACATCTGTGCTTAATTTACATTGTTCTTTGCAGCTCTACTTGAGACCATGCAGAGCATTTCATGTTTTCTATATTTTATATTTGCATTTGACCTCATTCCTAAACATGAACAAACTGTGCCTACAAATACTCTCTTGTCATGGCTGTCAGAAAATGACAAACGTCTTGTGTAAGAAGTCCATGTCAATAAAAATGAGAAAACAGTTAATCGGTGCTATATAGAGCTAATTCTGACCTATGGAAACGAATCATGGATAGTAAACAAACAAATGAAAAGACATTTATAAAGAGGACAACACAGAAAGAGAGCTCATAAGAAACGTCAGAAAGAAACAATCAACATTTTTCGGGCGCATCATGAGAAGAGGAAAGTTGGAAATTTGGTTACAACTGGCAAATACAGGGAAAGGGGCTTCGCAGACGACAATGAAAGAAGATATTAGATAGATTGGTGTCATAGCAAGGAAAATAGTCAACTATAGAATTGATACAATGTTCTGTGGGTAGAAGATTGTGGAAGGAAATGATCGTGTTGATGATGATGATAAATGATTTTCATTCAAAGTAGTACATTCTTTTGATCCCCTTCAAAGTAGTACATTCTTTTGATCCCCTTCAAAGTAGTACATTCTTTTGATCCCCTTCAAAGTAGTACATTCTTTTGATTCTGTTCAAAGTAGTACATTCTCTGATTCGTCGATTTTCATTTTTTGGTCGTCACAAACTTAAAACAGTGTTATTATGTATCCTTCATTCTTTCTTCTTTCTTCTTCACCTTTTGCTTCTTCTTCTTTAGCGTCGTTCGAGTCTTATGAGTATGCGAACTTGACTCTTTTTCCTGCTTCATGATAGAGGGGTAAGGACTAACATGGCACATGATGAGCTGGTCGCAAGGTCACGAATCATATATTCCTCTGTGTATGTCCTTATTTTTCCCTAAAGTTTCTAACAAAAATGAAATGGCGTTATGTTATCTGAGATGGTGGCTAATACTATATATATATATATATATATATATATATATATATATATATACAGAGAGAGAGACAGACAGACAGACAGACAGACAGACAGAGAGAAGAATGACAAATAATCGAATTCCCAAACAAATATTGTATGGTGAACTTAGGAACGGAAAGAGACCACAGGACAGACCAGTGCTGAGATATAAGGATGTTTGCAGGGCTTCCTTGAGGGAATTCTCTATCAGTGAATGGAACTTGGAGGATCTGACTGCAGATCGTAGCACATGGAGAACAAAGCAAGAAAATGGCAGAGCGACTTTCGAGGCAGTGCTGATATCAAATTCAGAAGACAAGGGGCGCAGAAGAAAGGAGACGAGGCCAGGCACCACGAATACATCTTGTTCGTTCTGTGGATGGATCTGTCTATCCAATATTGGCAGATTTTGTCACGAGAGAAGCTGTTCAACAAAAACCGCATCCAGCATATAACACTATTGGCCCTTTTTCGTCTTGTCAGAGACGGTCTAGTGGAGGCTATTGTGTACATGGCCCTTCTTGTCTTGTCAGAGACGGTCTAGTGGAGGCTATTGTGTACATGGCCCTTCTTGTCTTGTCAGAGACGGTCTAGTGGAGGCTATTGTGTACATGGCCCTTCTTGTCTTGTCAGAGACGGTCTAGTGGAGGCTATTGTGTACATGGCCCTTTTTCGTCTTGTCAGAGACGGTCTAGTGGAGGCTATTGTGTACATGGCCCTTCTTGTCTTGTCAGAGACGGTCTAGTGGAGGCTATTGTGTACATGGCCCTTCTTGTCTTGTCAGAGACGGTCTAGTGGAGGCTATTGTGTACATGGCCCTTCTTGTCTTGTCAGACGGTCTAGTGGATGCTATTGTGTACATGGCCCTTCTTGTCTTGTCAGAGACGGTCTAGTGGAGGCTATTGTGTACATTGCCCTTCTCGTTTTGTCAGACGGTCTAATGGAGGCTATTGTGTACATGGCCCTTCTGGTCTTGTCAGACGGTCTAGTGGATGCTATTGTGTACATGGCCCTTTTTTCGTCTTGTCAGAGACGGTCTAGTGGAGGCTATTGTGTACATGGCCCTTCTTGTCTTGTCAGACGGTCTAGTGGATGCTATTGTGTACATGGCCCTTCTTGTCTTGTCAGAGACGGTCTAGTGGAGGCTATTGTGTACATTGCCCTTCTCGTTTTGTCAGACGGTCTAGTGGAGGCTATTGTGTACATGTCCCTTTTCGTCTTGTCAGAGACGGTCTAGTGGAGGCTATTGTGTACATGTCCCTTTTCGTCTTGTCAGAGACGGTCTAGTGGAGGCTATTGTGTACATGTCCCTTTTCGTCTTGTCAGAGACGGTCTAGTGGAGGCTATTGTGTACATTGCCCTACTCGTTTTGTCAGACGGTCTAGTGGAGGCTATTGTGTACATGGCCCTTTTCGTCTTGTCAGAGACGGTCTAGTGGAGGCTATTGTGTGGTTTTTGAGGATTTGTTTTTGTCGAACAGCTTCTCTCGTGGCTAATTCTACCAATGTTTAACAAACACACACGGCCACAGAATGAACAAGTCAGGCCCACTGATCCACAGGGTTTTCTATCCTATTTCATTAGTCTTTTCTCTTCTAAGTTTTGCCTTAGCACAGTCTCAAATGATGTGATACCATTCCTTATACATGCTCTCCAGCTTGTGCCAGATGTTCCCAGTCATTTTCACAGATGGAGAAGTCATTCAGAGATGTTTTATAGATATCTCTATATCGTAGTTTAGGTCTGCCGATTTGTCTTTTTCCGTGTATTAGTTCACCATATAGTATTTGCCTGGTGATGCGCGGGATATCTTCCATTCGCTGGACGTGCCCCAGCCATCTTAGTCTTCAACTTCTGAGCATCGACATGATTGTTGGGGTCTTAGCACGTTGCAGGACAGTTAAGTTGGTTATTTTATCCTGCCATTTGATGTGCTTCATTCTGCGGAGACATCGCATGTGGAAGAGTCTTTTTTCGTGATTTAAGTATGTTGTCCTGGTTTCAGATCCATATAATAGTGTGCTAACCACACAAGTTTGATATATTAAGTGTTTGGTCTTCAGTGTTAGTTTCGTGTTGTTCCAGGCTCTATCTGTAAGTAAGGTCGTAGCTGCCTTACCAATTGGGCTGTTTATTTCATCATCTAGATGTGGTTTGCGTAATTGTGAATCCAAGATATGTAAATTTCGGAACTGATTCTAGTGGACAATCTTTTAAAGTGATTAATAGAGGTTTGATGTCGCCTTGACTTAGTATTACTGTTTTCTGAACATTAACTGACAGTGAAAAAAGGTCACATGTTTTGTCCAGGTTGTTGATCAGCGAGTGTAGGGTGGCCTCAGTATGAGCGACTAGGGCTGCATCGTCAGCAAATAAAAGTTCTTTATGTAGGGCAACATTTGTTTTGGTTTTTGCTCTTAGTCGTGCTAAGTTGAACAGTGAGCCAGCTGATCTTGTGCGAATGTAAATATTTCCTGAGCTAATATAACATATTATATTAATATATACCAAACTACTGGCCTATCATGATTGTTTGCCACCAAATATATATATATATATGAATATAGTTTTATCATCGATTTTGCTGCAATGCCATTTAAATACTTTTTAAAAATTGAAGCTCGCTTCTTCTTTCTTCTTTTCTCTTTCACTGATACCTAAAAGGTGTCGTGGTTTATATCATTTGTCGTTCTTGAGCTGCTCGAACTGTCTGAATTAGTGATTTCCCTTTGTTGTTACTTGTCTCTGTCACTGTATCTATCCATCTTCTTCTGGTTCTTCCTCTTGGTCTTTTTCCATGCATTCTCGTGAAGAACGGCCTTGATGGTGATTGGTAAGGATTCATTCTGACCTGGTGGCCAAACCATTTAAATTGTTGTTGTTCTATATATTCTATATATGAAGTTCGCTACCCTATCCAATGTTTGTATGTTTTTTAATCTTCTGGCGTCTTTTCTGTGGCTGGAAAGTAAAGACCTGCATGATAAGTGCAGTCGCCGCGTGCTACTCATGTCAGACTTCCACAATGAATAGATACAACTAACAAGCAAAAACTGGTTTTACGCTCTTGTGGATCGGACTCGCGTCCATCCAATTTGAAGGACGATAGAACCCCGAGGGTAATTACATGTGCAAAAATAGAGTTATTCTATTCTTGGTTGCTTGCTTGCGTTCGTATCATTACTAGAAAAATACATCTTTTCGTCATCCGCCATTAAAACAACGTTTAGTTGCATGTATAAGTTGTGTCGTAGTCTGCCATAAAACTGCGATATTTGCGCCTTTTCGACCAACATATCCGAATTCTGCATGTTATTTTTGAGTAACCGGGTTGTCTTCCCTCGTCGATCCCTAATCGCTTGGCCAGACCAGACAGGTTAGTATGTTTCTAGAGGCACTGCGAAGAGACGGAGTAGGGTCTGAATGGTTCTGTTTAACCGATACTGAGGGCAACCATCAGCTGTGAGTCGCTGACAGCTTCCAGCTCTGGTGATGGGAAGCGCCTTGCCTCCCTGTTCTATTCATGGAATCAATTTCATTGCAGACGGGGCATCCCCATATCCGCTCCACCGCATGTACCAGAATTTATCGAAGCGTATGCAGAATGATTGGGTCTGTAAGATGGTTAGCATCACTTTTATGGTTATATCACTATATCATTGTATCACTATATCATTGTATCACTATATCATTCTATCACTATATCATTGTATCACTATATCATTCTATCACTATATCATTCTATCACTATATCATTGTATCACTATATCATTGCATCACTATATCATTCTATCATTGTATCAAGTAACTACTAAAAAGAAAGCACAACTCAATGTTTCTGGTCTCAAACATCCAAAATCTGAGTGATTTCCAGATTTCATAACCGTGTTATCTAAATGTGTTCGATATGTCACCTCAAGTATCAATTTTAACACCAAAAGAGTGCCCACAGAGCACACCCTGTTAAAACAAATTTCAAAAGAAAACGGAGCCAAAATTCATTCAATTGGAACTAGATAGTCCTGACAGACAATCCACTTAAGAGGGGAAGACTTGAGAGACAAACCCGGGCAGGAAAAACTCGTTTAGGGCGGCTGTCAGGGGGTGATAAATCTGAATACAAAACATGATTTGCTTACAGACAACGAAATGAAATTCAAAGGCCAGGGTAGCCGTCCCAGATGGCTGTGATTGCTTGCTGAATACAAATGTACTGAATCGTCAGGTGTAAGACATGGCGCAATGCAAACGCGTTATGTAAAACGATGAAGAATGTCGTGTTTGTTCATCTTCTTTGTTGTTCTTCAGGATATCGCCAGATCTACGTTAATAGATTCTTGTGAATCTGAAGCAATCTACCTTACTTGTATGAAGACTGATTCCGATGAAGGCTTTTGCACAAACGTTGGTTGTCTCTCTAATAAGGGGGTTAAGGCAAAGAAATGCAAATGAATGCATAAAAATGCGAAGCTGCAGTAAAGCTGAATGTGAGGAAAAATTAAAAAATAGAAAAAAATGGTATGTTAGAAGCTTTACGTGATTAGTGCACGACACAAATTAAACGACGTTTCGGCCCAATAGGCCTTCAGCAGGAACAAAAAAAAAAAACACACACGAATATGTAAGTAAAACTTTGTCTTTTGTCTCTCTAATCATTTAACTAGCTGCTAGGTACAATTGTATGCTCACCTGTTCTCTGCAGCTCTGTTCGCGGTTCCACATAATATTTAATATTTTATATTTCTCTTTATCTACCTTATTATTTGCAAATGTCAGGAATTAAGAAAAACATGAAAACAGTTGGTAGAATACAAGAAAAGAGACAGGAAAACGACAGAAAAAGCTTACCACTTAACTGTTTGGTATGGAAGTGACCATTGGTAGCAACAACTTTGGAGTGAAGTTGTATTGTACAGTGCCCGTTTTTTTTCGAATTATTTCCTTGTTGGACAATAGTGGTGATAGCTGTCCAATGATTTGACAGACTTTGTTGCATATTGAGTCTATCTCTGCTGTTTGTGAATTGTCGTTTGTCACTAAACTTCCTAGGTATTTAAATGCCTCTACTTGTTTTAGTTGTTTGCCGTCTATAGTTATGTTGATGTTCTGTTTCTCTTTTGCGATATTCGTGACTTCTGTTTTGTTGATGTTGATTTTCATATTGTATTTTGTGCCTGTGCTGTTGAGTCTATTTAAGTGTTCTTGTAGGTCTTCTATTTTTCCATGTATTAGTGCCTGATCGTCTGCAAATAGAGCTCGCTGATCTCCCTCTATCTCTGATGGGTTGGCTAGCTTGCATATATGGTCCATGTATGTAATAAACAGAAAAGGGGATAGTACGTACCCCTGTCCTACACCTGCTCTAACTTCGAAGTGATCTGTGTAGCCTGCTGCTGTTGTGACTGTGCAGCTGCTGTTTTTGACTGTGCAGCTGCTGTTGATGTAGAGACTTTTAATTAGGTTGGTTAGATGTTGGCTTACTCCGTATGTTGTTACTTGGTTACCGCTGGCAAAATACAAGGTAAGAGAGATCACGGATGACAAAGACAGAAGATACAGGATCGCTTGGTGTCGCAGCACGGTAAATAGTCCAAAACAAAACTGATAGGGTGTACTGTGGATAGAACATTGTGGAAGGACATGATCGTCTACGCCAGAGGTAGGTAACCTAAGGCCCACGGTCAAATACAAATTTATAAACCATACTACGCATTGCTGTTAGTCAAATACCGCCAAACATGGACAATCATGTGAGTGTAGACTAGTACACAACCCTCTCATTTAACCCGTAAGCTTTCTATTTATATATTATTGTTGAATTTTCTCCCCCTTCCCTTTTTCCTTTACTGCCTCGCATCCCTTCTCCGTTTCATTCCACTCTCTTTTCTGTCTTCTACTCTCCACCACTAATAAGATTGTAATATTACAATAGCTAGTGAATGCAGATGAGGTCATTTATTTATTTCCTTCATTAAGAGATGGTATCTGGCCCTCGGTTCTTCATAGTTTTCATACCTGGCCCTTGGTTTCTTCATAGTTTTCATATCTGGCCCTTGTTTTCTTCATAGTTTTCATATCTAGCCCTTGGTTTCTTCATAGTTTTCAAATCTGGCCCTTAGTTTCTTCATAGTTTTCATATCTGGCCCTTGGTTTCTTCATAGTGTACATCTTTCACCATCGGTTTCTTCATAGTTTTCATATCTGACCCTTAGAATATAAAAAAGTTGTCCACTCCTGTTCTACGTCAACTGGTAGATGATGATGAACATGATGATGATCAATTTGGAGATAGTCAACATTCAATCCATAGTTCAGATAGTCTGCATTCAATCCATAGTTCAGATAGTCTGCATTCAATCCATAGTTCAGATAGTCTACATTCAATCCATAGTTCAGATAGTCTGCATTCAATCCATAGTTCAGATAGTCTACATTCAATCCATAGTTCAGATAGTCTACATTCAATCCATAGTTCAGATAGTCTGCATTCAATCCATAGTTCAGATAGTCTGCATTCAATCCATAGTTCAGATAGTCTACATTCAATCCATAGTTCAGATAGTCTACATTCAATCCATAGTTCAGATAGTCTACATTCAATCCATAGTTCAGATAGTCTACATTCAATCCATAGTTCAGATAGTCTACATTCAATCCATAGTTCAGATAGTCTACATTCAATCCATAGTTCAGATAGTCTGCATTCAATCCATAGTTCAGATAGTCTGCATTCAATCCATAGTTCAGATAGTCTACATTCAATCCATAATTAAGATAAAAATAAAATCTGACTCAGCTGTGGAAGAGACTAGAATGTTTGAGAGAAAATGATCACCAATTGTCTATTTCTTAACGTTGTTCGTCTTGTTTGGTTGGTCTGTCTCGGTCTGCGTTGGTTATGAGATCTTCGTCTGGCAAATAGCACTTGTAGAGAAACGGTACACACAGATTAAGTCACTTATCTTTGTGCTTAACCAGTCTGCAGATGAAGATTTTTGTGGAGATTGAACTAAATTTAGATACAGACGAATCGACTATCCCCTGGGGGGAGATTTTGAGTTTGGTCATTGGAGGTTGATAATGGGGTTTGTTTTATCCTGGCGCTCTTAGAGTTAAGATCATGCGTGTTGGGTGGTTGTGAGTTAATGATGTTTACTGACGGAATCGACAGAGATAGTTGTGAGTTGTAATGTGAAGGTGAAGGCTGAGGATGTGTGGTGGTCCGTCACGACTTTCTGTGGTGAAGGTTTAGTAACTAGGGGTTACGGTAGGGATTATATGAGAGGGATTATATGAGAGGGATTGTGTGGGGGTTGGGAAGGGAATGCATAGACGAGTGAGCGTTATTAAGGGAATACTTGCTAGTGAGAGTTATAAGAGGGAATGCATGGCTGTTTGAGTTATAGAGGGAATATATGGCTGTTTGAGTTATCAAGGTAATATATGGCTGTTTGAGTTGTCGAGAGAATGCATGACTGTTTGAGTTATAGAGGGAATATATGGCTGTTTGAGTTATAGAGGGAATGTATGGCTGTTTGAGTTATAGAGGGAATATATGGCTGTTAGAGTTATAGAGGGAATGCATGGCTGTTTGAGTATAGAGGGAATATATGGCTGTTTGAGTTGTCGGGAGAATGCATGGCTGTTTGAGTTATAGAGGGAATGTGTGGCTGTTTGAGTTATAGAGGGAATGTATGGCTGTTTGAGTTATAGAGGGAATATATAGTAGTGGAGTTATAGAAGGGGTGCATGCTATTGGGTGTTATAGAGAGGAATAGATGGTAGTAGAGTTATAGAGGGAAAATATGGCTGTTTGAGTTATAGAGGGAATACATGGCTGTTTGAGTTATAGAGGGAATACATGGTTGTTTGAGTTATAGAGGGAATGTATGGTTGTTTGAGTTATAGAGGGAATATATGGTAGTGGAGTTATAGGGTGCATGCTATTGGGTGTTATAGATAGAGAGGAATAGATGGTAGTAGAGTTATAGAGGGAAAATATGGCTGTTTTAGTTTGTGAAGGAAAATATACATTTGAGTTTGAAGGTGAATATAAACGCCTGTGAGTTATAGAAATGGTCACCAATTAGTGGATTACTGAAACAAAAATAGTTAATATCACCAAGGATTAGTAATGGAAAAGTCTGATAGAGCCGTTAACGGTAGAAGTGAATGTGATGGTATAAATTGTGGCAGACTTTTACTTCTAGTAATAGATTCTTCTTAGAAATATCACAGCAGAGGCTTTACAAAGAATTTAGTGAGAAAATCTTGATGAAATGAAAATCTTGATGAAATGGAAATCATGATGAAATAAAAATCTTGATGAAATAAAAATCTTGTTGAAATGAAAATCTTGATGAAATGAAAATCTTGATGAAATGAAAATCTTGATGAAATTAAAATCATGATGAAATAAAAATCTTGATGAAATAAAAATCTTGTTGAAATGAAAATCTTGATGAAATGAAAATCTTGATGAAATAAAAATCTTGATGAAATGAAATACCACCAGCCTGGGTCTTAGATTTTTTATGTGGAATGACTTTTGATGAGAGGTTTCGAGATAAGCTCTTTACAAGTACACCTCCATACTTTCCGTTTCACTTTTATTTTTGCTTTTTTTCTATTTTTTTTTCTGTTTATCTCGCTCTCTGCGTGTCAATTTCTCAGCGATACCATCATTCTCTTTGCTTATATCTATGTACATTTATCTGTGGATTACTCTGTCCTCTATCATTTATTTCTCTTTTGATTTGCTCTGTGTCTTACCTGTTATTTCTCTGATTTACTCTGTCCCCAATCATTTATTTCTCAGTGATTTTTCTTTGTCTCCCACCTTTTATTTCTCTGTGTTTCTTTGAGCCCTTTCTCTGTTTCTGTCTTTGAATATATAAACAAATCTGAGTTGATTTGAGCTCATCGTATTACTGGTTGGGGACATTAGATCGGTGAATCCATGGCGGGATGTTTGTTTGGAATACTTGAAAGTGAGTAAGTTCGGGGTTTGAAGTGAAGGTGTAGAGGCATAATTAATCGACACGTAGGTAGGTAGGCAGACAGACGGACAGAGGTCGGCACGCAGGTAGGTAGACAGACAGACGGATAGAGGTCGGCACGCAGGTAGGTAGACAGACAGACGGACAGAGGTCGGCACGCAAGTAGGTAGACAGACAGACGGATAGAGGTAGGCACGGAGGTAGGTAGACAGACAGACGGATAGAGGTAGGCACGGAGGTAGGTAGACAGACAGACGGATAGAGGTAGGCACGGAGGTAGGTAGACAGACAGACGGACAGAGGTAGGCACGGAGGTAGGTAGACAGACAGACGGATAGAGGTAGGCACGGAGGTAGGTAGACAGACAGACGGACAGAGGTAGGCACGGAGGTAGGTAGACAGACAGACGGATAGAGGTCGGCACGCAGGTAGGTAGACAGACAGACGGACAGAGGTCGGCACGCAGGTAGGTAGACAGACAGACGGACAGAGGTCGGCACGCAGGTAGGTAGACAGACAGACGGACAGAGGTCGGCACGCAGGTAGGTAGACAGACAGACGGACAGAGGTCGGCACGCAGGTAGGTAGACAGACAGGCGGACAGAGGTCGGCACGCAGGTAGGTAGACAGACAGACGGACAGAGGTAGACACGGAGGTAGGTAGACAGACAGGCGGACAGAGGTAGACACGGAGGTAGGTAGACAGACAGACGGACAGAGGTCGGCACGCAGGTAGGTAGACAGACAGACGGACAGAGGTAGACACGGAGGTAGGTAGACAGACAGGCGGACAGAGGTAGACACGGAGGTAGGTAGACAGACAGGCGGACAGAGGTCGGCACGCAGGTAGGTAGACAGACAGACGGACAGAGGTAGGCACGCAGGTAGGTAGACAGACAGGCGGACAGAGGTCGGCACGCAGGTAGGTAGACAGACAGGCGGACAGAGGTAGACACGGAGGTAGGTAGACAGACAGGCGGACAGAGGTAGACACGGAGGTAGGTAGACAGACAGGCGGACAGAGGTAGGCACGGAGGTAGGTAGACAGACAGGCGGACAGAGGTCGGCACGCAGGTAGGTAGACAGACAGGCGGACAGAGGTAGACACGGAGGTAGGTAGACAGACAGACAGACAGAGGTCGGCACGCAGGTAGGTAGACAGACAGGCGGACAGAGGTCGGCACGCAGGTAGGTAGACAGACAGGCGGACAGAGGTTAACACGCAGGTAGGTAGACAGACAGACGGACAGAGGTCGGCACGCAGGTAGGTAGACAGACAGGCGGACAGAGGTAGACACGGAGGTAGGTAGACAGACAGACAGACAGAGGTCGGCACGCAGGTAGGTAGACAGACAGACGGACAGAGGTCGGCACGCAGGTAGGTAGACAGACAGACGGACAGAGGTCGGCACGCAGGTAGGTAGACAGACAGACGGACAGAGGTCGGCACGCAGGTAGGTAGACAGACAGACGGATAGAGGTCGGCACGCAGGTAGGTAGACAGACAGACGGACAGAGGTCGGCACGCAGGTAGGTAGACAGACAGACGGACAGAGGTCGGCACGCAGGTAGGTACACAGACAGAGGTCGGTACGCAGGTAGGTAGACAGACAGACAGACGGACAGAGGTCGGCACGCAGGTAGGTAGACAGACAGACGGACAGAGGTCGGCACGTAGGTAGGTAGACAGACAGACAGACAGAGGTCGGCACGCAGGTAGGTAGACAGACAGAGATCGGCACGCAGGTAGGTAGACAGACAGGCGGACAGAGGTAGACACGCAGGTAGGTAGACAGACAGACAGACAGAGGTCGGCACGCAGGTAGGTAGACAGACAGACAGACAGAGGTCGGCACGCAGGTAGGTAGACAGACAGAGGTCGGCACGCAGGTAGGTAGACAGACAGACAGACGGACAGAGGTCGGCACGCAGGTAGGTAGACAGACAGACGGACAGAGGTCGGCACGTAGGTAGGTAGACAGACGGATAGAGGTAGGCACGCAGGTAGGTAGACAGACAGACGGACAGAGGTCGGCACGTAGGTAGGTAGACAGACAGACGGATAGAGGTAGGCGGGTGGGTAGATGGAAAGTTCACACAGGGGTAGGCACTTAGATAGGTAGATAGATGGACAGATAGACAGACATAGAGGCATGTTCAGCCACGTAGTTAGACAGACATAAAAAAAAGACAGATATGTAGTTAAGTAGATATATACACTCACTGGATGGATAAATGGATGCGTGGATAGCGAGAGAGGCAAAAACAATAAAAAAAATAAGAGAGAATCAGAGTGAAAGAAAGACACACAAGGAAGCAAAAAAAAAATACTAAAACCACTACCTTGATAGATGAATAAATGAAGCAGCGAAATACATTTATTGGATGGGATGAATGACACGTGCTCGTAAAGGCTATAGCCATTGGCTCAAACAATTTGTGTTATAATCATAGCAGGATACTTACATTTCTCAGATCGAGAATGAGGGAGTCCTCATCTTTACATGATAGAAAGATAACACAGACACACAAGAGTCATCACGTGCAGTGCTCGATATTGATTGGCCTATAAATCACTGAAGTGACCTCTGACCCGTACAGACGCCATCTTTCTCGATAGTTTTTGTTCCGGTATGCGCACGCATTATCTGACATTTCTTTAATCTCATCACAGCTATTGTCGTGGGACCGGCTAAAGTATGGCATTTTCAAAATATCATCATAATATCATCATAATATCATCGTTGAGATTTGGTGAAACTTTTAATGGGGAAATATAAAACTGGTACGAGGAGAGAGTTAGTTATTAAATATGAAAGATGTGAAATTTTAGTTCTTTTGTTATATTTTTTTTGTTCATTTTAGGAGGAGATGAGGAAGGTGGCTGTTCAAATAAATTCTGGACACTCGGCGACTTTGATGACATCTCGAACACGGAAAGTGCTTGAAAAGAAGAGAAACTTAATTACTGCAACTTGCACACGAGTGGATAGAGCGTGGAAGGAAGAGAGACGCAATTATTGCAACCTGCACAAGAGTGGAAAGTGCGTGGAAAGAAGAGAAAATTACTGCAACCTGTACAAAAGTGGAAAGTGCGTGGAAAGAAGAGAAAATTACTGCAACCTGCACAAGAGTGGAAAGTGCGTGGAAAGAAGAGAAAATTACTGCAACCTGCACAAGAGTGGAAAGTGCGTGGAAAGAAGAGAAAATTACTGCAACCTGCACAAGAGTGGAAAGTGCGTGGAAAGAAGAGAAAATTACTGCAACCTGTACAAGAGTGGAAAGTGCGTGGAAAGAAGAGAAAATTACTGCAACCTGCACACGAGTGGATAGTGCGTGGAAAGAAGAGAAAATTACTGCAACCTGCACAAGAGTGGAAAGTGCGTGGAAAGAAGAGAAAATTACTGCAACCTGCACAAGAGTGGAAAGTACGTGGAGAGAACATAAACTTAATTACTGCAACATGCTCTGGAGTAGAAAGTGAGTAGGCTTTCGGGAAACTTAATCACTGCAGCCTTCACTGGCGTGGAAAGAAGAGAAACGTTATTACGGCAGCCTTCACTGGCGTGGAAAGAAGAGAAACGTTATTACGGCAGCCTGCACTGGCGTGGAAAGAAGAAAAACGTTATTACATCAACCTGCACCTGAGTGGACAGCATGTAGACAGAAGAGAAACGTTATTACGGCAGCCTGCACTGGCGTGGAAAGAAGAGAAACGTTATTACGGCAGCCTTCACTGGCGTGGAAAGAAGATAAACGTTATTACAGCAGCCTGCACTGGCGTGGAAAGAAGAGAAACGTTATTACGGCAGCCTGCACTGGCGTGGAAAGAAGAAAAACGTTATTACATCAACCTGCACCTGAGTGGACAGCATGTAGACAGAAGAGAAACGTTATTACGGCAGTCTGCACTGGCGTGGAAAGAAGAGAAACGTAATTACGGCAGCCTGCACTGGCGTGGAAAGAAGAAAAACGTTATTACATCAACCTGCACCAGAGTGGACAGCATGTAGACAGAAGAGAAACGTTATTACATCAACCTGCACCAGAGTGGACAGCATGTAGACAGAAGAGAAACGTTATTACATCAACCTGCACTAGAGTGGAAAACATGTAGACAGAAGAGAAACGTTATTACATCAACCTGCACCAGAGTGGAAAAAACGTAGACAGAAGGGGAAAAAGTATTCATTCTTTAATGCGCCCCTAAGATTAGTTCTCGTATAATAAACATCATTAGATGCGCTGTAATAAGGATATAATTTAATGTACGGCCATTAGTTGTGTTATAACATACGTTAAGGTAATGTACGGCCATTAGTTGTGTTATAACATACGTTAAGGTAATGTACGGTCATTAGTTGTGTTACAACATAAGTTAAGGTAATGTAAGGTCATTAGTTGTGTTATAACATAGGTTAAGGTAATGTACGGTCATTAATTGTGTTACAACATAAGTTAAGGTAATGTAAGGTCATTAGTTGTGTTATAACATAGGTTAAGGTAATGTACGGTCATTAATTGTGTTATAACATAGGTTAAGGTAATGTACAGTCATTAGTTGTGTTATAACATAGGTTAAGGTAATGTACGGTCATTAGTTGTGTTATAATAATGACATTAGTCGTAGTATGAAGAGGACATAACTTGTACATAAAGAAGAACATTAGGTATAGCAGGCGGACATTTAAGTTGTGGTACGTTCAAATAATTCATCAAGCCACTGAGTTATATTTGTTTACATTTGCTGTTTTAGAATATTTGTTTTGTACCTGATGATGGCTTATGTCGAGACGTTGTAGTTTGTCGCGTCTCTCTACTAGTTTAGCTGCTCGATAAATGTGTGTGTTTATTTAACATTGACACTTAGCTGTACTTGTAGACGGCAATTATTGTCTTCAAATTGTGGTCATTCTGAGATCACCAGTTCAAATTGTGGTCATTCTGAGATCACCAGTTCAAATTGTGGGCATTCTGAGATCACCAGTTCAAATTGTGATCATTCTGAGATCACCAGTTCAAATTGTGGTCATTCTGAGATCACCAGTTCAAATTGTGATCATTCTGAGATCACCAGTTCAAATTGTGGTCATTCTGAGATCACCAGTTCAAATTGTGATCATTCTGAGATCACCAGTTCAAATTGTGATCATTCTGAGATCACCAGTTCAAATTGTGGTCATTCTGAGATCACCAGTTCAAATTGTGGTCATTATGAGATCACCAGTTCAAATTGTGATCATTCTGAGATCACCAGTTCAAATTGTGGTCATTCTGAGATCACCAGTTCAAATTGTGGTCATTATGAGATCACCAGTTCAAATTGTAATCATTCTGAGATCACCAGTTTGATGCAGGCACAGTTTAAACAAATAAAATAAAAAGTACATTTCTGTAAATAGTAAGAATTGACAATCAGACGAGGTGGACCTTCTGCCAAGCCATTCTCTTAATCTGTCTGGTATTTTTTCCTCTTTGCTTCCCTCTATCTCTTCGTCCCTCAATTTTCCCGGTTGCTACAATATATTCCAGTTGTTCCCTTCTCATTACATGGCCACAAAATGATGATTGTTTCTTCCTAATATTGGAAATTAGCTCTCTTTTTGCTTTGACCTCTTTCACAACATTTTCATTACTCTACTTAGTTGTCCATTCTCAACATTAGGGGCCTCGGTAGCCTAGTTGGTAAAACCACCCGACTAGACTACCGACGTTCGGACAACCCGTGTTCGATTCCCGCTGGGAGCAGTGTGAATTGTACTCGTGGTTGGGACAAAAAAAAATACCCCCACGGTCAACCCAGCCGTTGGCAGAAATGGGTACCAGGGTATTACCCTGGGAAGATGAGGAATGTTGCCTCGCATCTGAGTTTCGATGCTTGAGGCGACACTATCCAGAAATCTCCGAACATTTCTGGATAGGCGGCCGAGCACATATGGGTGCTAAGATACTCGCGTGCTAAGACGCTGGTTCAAGTCTCGTACTTTACCTTGACCTTTCTCAACATTAATAATAAAGAAATCTATATAAATGCGTCAAAATGAAATCGTAAAGCTCATTGTATGGAGAAATGAAATAAAAAATATATATTAAAAAAAGAAAATTCGGTATAGTTAAAGCTTTAATTATTACTTATAGTTTTAAACGTGCCGTTTTTTCCTATTTTTTTTAAATATATATTTTTTTCAGTTCAACGAAAGTATCATAGACAAACAGCTGTGCTATTCATGCGACAAAAGAGACATGTCATATTTGTGTTTGTTCGAGCACATTAACTCTGTACTGCCAATTAAATAACCACATTAACTCTGTACTGCCAACTAATTAACCACATTAACTCTGTACTGCCAACTAATTAACCACATTAACTCTGTATTGCCAACTAATTAACCAAATTAACTCTGTACTGCCAACTAATTAACCACATTAACTCTGTGCTGCCAACTAATTAACCACATTAACTCTGTACTGCCAACTAATTAACCACATTAACTCTGTACTGCCAACTAATTAACCACATTAACTCTGTACTGCCAACTAATTAACTAAATTAACTCTGTGCTGCCAACTAATTAACCAAATTAACTCTGTGCGGCCAACTAATTAACCACATTAACTCTCTACTGCCAACTAATTAACCAAATTAACTCTGTGCTGCCAACTAATTAACCACATTAACTCTGTGCTGCCAACTAATTAACCACATTAATTATATCAATGTCCTCCTCTCACACTCTCTCTCTTTCTTTTCCTTCTCGCTCGCTTTCTCTCTCTTTCTCTCTCTCTCTCTATCTCCCTTTTTCCTTCCCTTCTCTCTCTTTCTCCCTTTTTGCTTCCCTTCTCTCTCTCTTTTATTCTTTTACTTTTCTTTCCTTCCTTCCTTCTCTCTCTTTCTCTCTTGTGTTCTTTTTCTTTTCCTTCCTTCCTTCTCTTTCTTTCTTTTATTCTTTTACTTTTCCTTCCTTCCTTCCTTCCTTCCTTCCTTCCTTCCTTCCTTCCTTCCTTCCTTCCTTCCTTCCTTCCTTCTCTCTCGTTTTCTTTTCTTTTCCTTCCTTCCTTCCTTCCTTCCTTCTCTCTCTCTCTTTTTTCTTTTTCTTTTCCTTCCTTCCTTCTCTCTCTCTCTCTCTCTCTCTCTCTCTCTCTCTCATTCTCTTCTTTCTTTTTCCCCCATCTCCACAATCTGGGACTTTCTTTTTCCCCCATCTCCACAATCTGGGACTTTCTTTTTCCCCCATCTCCACAATCTGGGACTTTCTTTTTCCCCCATCTCCACAATCTGGGACTTTCTTTTTCCCCCATCTCCACAATCTGGGACTTTCTTTTTCCCCCATCTCCACAATCTGGGACTTTCTTTTTCCCCATCTCCACAATCTGGGACTTTCTTTTTCCCCCATCTCCACAATCTGGGACTTTCTTTTCCCCCATCTCCACAATCTGGGAACAAACTGTCACTATTAGAAGTTCTAGTTTCATGTTCGCTAGTTATTTATGTCGTCATTCCCCTAACGGGCACAAACTGCACTTTTCCCGCAACAATTATCGATAAATCCTCACTGCCCCATGTTTTATGGTACTCTTCTGTAAGTGAAAACGGAAATGATGCTAATCACGTGCGTTTCTCGATCAAGCACGTAACTCGAAACCCAGCGGTTCCCAACTTGGCAGCAGTGAATTCAAGTTCATCTCAAATAAATCGGTAAAGTTAACAAGATGGTCAAGGAAACAAATAAAAAAAGGATTAATTACGAGAAATCTCTCAGAAGGGGTGACCGAATCGATAACTCGTCCTGCTCCAATCGGGGAGTACGCGGGTTTGAATCTCGATAGAGTTTTTAAGTATTTTTTGCCGGCAGTAAAATAAAAACAGACACGGACACCTTGCGGTGACAGCATTTTGACAAGTTGCCTTTATTCTCTGGTCTAATAGGTTCCCTGGCAGACAAAAGTTAATGGAATATCCCGTTCTGATGGTTTTTTTTTTCTGTCAGATATAGAAGAATAAAGTTCTGCCACGAGATACAGAAGTGACCAAATTTGGAGGTAGAAAAGTTCTGCTGCGAGATATAGAAATAATGCAATTTGGAGACATGAAAGTTCTGTTACGAGATATAGAAATAATATAATTTGGAGACAGGAAAGTTCTGTTACGAGATCTAGAAATAATATAATTTGGAGACAGGAAAGTTCTGTTACGAGATCTAGAAATAATATAATTTGGAGACAGGAAAGTTCTGTTACGAGATCTAGAAATAATATAATTTGGAGACAGGAAAGTTCTGTTACGAGATCTAGAAATAATATAATTTGGAGACAGGAAAGTTCTGTTACGAGATCTAGAAATAATATAATTTGGAGACAGGAAAGTTCTGTTACGAGATCTAGAAATAATATAATTTGGAGACAGGAAAGTTCTGTTACGAGATCTAGAAATAATATAATTTGGAGACAGGAAAGTTCTGCTACGAGATCTAGAAATAACAAAATGTTTCAGGATATCAAAATAATTCACTTTTCATTTCTTCTTTACTGCCTCTTTTAGTGACAAGAAAAATAGAAAGTTGTATATTCCGTTCTTCTTCCTGGCAGCCTCAGATATTGCCGTTTGACGCTGGTTTCAAGTTTCCTTAATGTTGCCTTTCACCTTATTCTGGCCGTGTCTCGAAATCTCCAACACGCTGATTTTCATTGTAAACGTCTTGCGCGCATGCGTGGAATAAACATGCGATTATTTCCGGCAAATTAAACAATGGAAGAAAAGAGTTTATATCGTAATAAAGACGTGATTTGATTAACAAGATGTGAGCTCAACTGATAAGGAACACCACGAGAGCCACCTAGATAAATGAGCAATCTAGACAAGAATTATTGGGGGGGGGGGGGAGTGTTAAAGCTAATAGATTCAAAATTAACCCGAAAGAAACATCAACAACCTCAAACAAAACCCATACAATTAACTTTTTTATGAGACTGAAAAAATACTTGATGAAAACACTAAAATGATGTCATCACAATATTTTGAACATCCTTGTGGTGTTAGCTACCAGTGGATAGGGGGGCTAGGCGGTCGTGGAAAGAAGGTCAGTTGAGAGTTAAGCTCATGGCTCTGGGGCAAGTAATCGCCAGGATGAACAAAAGGAGTTAATCACTTCTCAGAAATATATGATTACCGGAGAGTTAACTGTATTATAGAATCACGTGCCGGGAGAGCTAGTTGTTGTTTCATGTACAGGCCACTTGTGGTAAGTACGCAATTTAGTACTCGGTCTGTCCTCGTTAATTTGTAGATCCCTACACGCCAAAATAGCTACCTCTTCCTCAACTACATTCTCTGCAGAAGAGATCTTGACTCATCAATAGTCTGTACACACCTGGAAGTGATCAGTCAATCTGTACACACCTGGAAGTGATCAGTCAATCAATTGGTACACACCTGGAAGTGATCAGTCAATCTGTACACACATGGAAGTGATCAGTCAATCTGTACACACCTGGAAGTGATCAGTCAATCTGTACACACCAGGAGGTGATCAGTCAGTCCGTACACACTAGACGGTGATCGATGAATCCGTACACACAAGACAATGATTGATCAATCCGTACACACCAGAGATTGATTGATCAATATGTACTATCGGCAGCTTTGGCTTCAGACTAAAAAAAAACATGAATTAGCATTCTGTCAAGCACGCCTCACTCAACCCAATTATAGAGCCCTAGTACCCGATATGAGAAGTTAGAAAAGTTAGTATATGACAACAAACGGTTGCTTGGCTTACCTTACTTCCTCCACGTATACTTCCTACAGACATACCTACATATATACCTACAGACATACCTATATATATACCTACATACATACCTACATACATACCTATATATATACCTACATACATACCTACATACATACCTACATACATACCTACATTCATACCTACATTCATACCTACATACATACATACCTACATACATACCTACATTCATACCTACATACATACCTACATATACTTCCTACATACATACCTACATTCATACCTACATATACTTCCTACATACATACCTACATACATACCTACATATAAACTTACATATATACCTACATTCATACCTACATATACTTCCTACCTACATACATACCTACATATATACGTATATACCTACATGCATACCTACATATATACCTACATATATACCTACATATATACCTACATATATACCTACATACATACCTACATATACACCTACGTACATACATACATGCATACCTACATATATACACACATACAAAACTACATACATACATATATACTTACATACATACCTACAAATGTACCTACATGCATACATGCATACCTACATACATACATACATACATACATACATACATACATACATAACAACATTAATAACTACATATCAACATACATGCCTGCATACATACCTACATACACACCTACAGGCATACCTAAATAATACCTATATACATACCTACATATATACATACCTACAAACATACCTACATACATACATATATATACAAACCTACTCATCGACCTACCTACATATCGATCACTGCTTATCCGCCCGTCATTTATCTTCCGATGTGCATGTCTATCTAACATTCCGTCAACCTCTCTATGATTTCGTTCCCTCCTCTGCCTATTCATCCTGTTAGATAATCTCTCTCTCTCTCTATCTCTCTCTCTCTTTGAGCTTATCTCGCTCCTCATTCATTATCTCCTCCTTTCCTTTTTTCTTTCCCTCCTTCTGCCAGCTCAACTTCTTTCACACTCTTCTCTCTTAGCACCTTCCTCACTCTTCTCTCTTAACTCCTTCCCCACTCTTCTCTCTTAGCTCCTATTCTATCTGTTCTCTCTCTCTCTCTACTCTGTCAGTTTTTCTCTCTCTCTCTCTCTCTACTCTGTCTGTTGTGCTCTCTCTCTCTCTTCTCTGTCAGTTCTTCTCTCTCTCTATTCTCTGTTCTTCTCTCTCTATTCTATCTGTTCTCGCTCTATCTCTCTATCTCTTCTCTGTTCTTCTCTCTCTTTCTTCTCTGTCAGTTCTTGTCTCTCTATATCTTCTCTGTCCGTTCTTCTCTCTCTCTCTATTCTATCTGTTCTCTCTCTCTACTCTGTCAGTTTCTCTCTCTCTCTCTCTACTCTGTCTGTTGTGCTCTCTCTCTCTCTTCTCTGTCAGTTCTTCTCTCTCTCTCTTCTCTGTTCTTCTCTCTCTATTCTTACTGTTCTCGCTCTATCTCTCTCTCTCTCTCTCTCTCTTCTCTGTCAGTTCTTCTCTCTCTCACTTCTCTGTTCTTCTCTCTCTCTATTCTATCTGTTCTCTCTCTCTCTCTCTCTCTAGTCTGTCAGTTCTTCTCTCTCTGTTCTATATGTTCTCCCGCTCTCTCTCTCTATCTACTCTGTCTGTTCTTCTCTCTCTCTCTACTCTGTCTGTTCTTCTCTCTCTCTATTCTATCTGTTCTCGCGCGCTCTCTCTCTACTCTGTCTGTTCTTCTCTCTCTCTATTCTATCTGTTCTCGCGCGCTCTCTCTCTACTCTGTCTGTTCTTCTCTCTCTATTCTATCTGTTCTCGCGCGCTCTCTCTCTACTCTGTCTGTTCTTCTCTCTCTCTATTCTATCTGTTCTCGTGCGCGCTCTCTCTCTACTCTGTCTGTTCTTCTCTCTCTATTCTATCTTTCTCGCGCGCTCTCTCTCTCTACTCTATCTGTTCTTCTCTCTCTCTCTCTCTACTCTGTCTGTTCTTCTCTCTCTCTCTACTCTGTCTGTTCTTCTCTCTCTATTCTATCTGTTCTCGCGCGCTCTCTCTCTCTACTCTATCTGTTCTTCTCTCTCTCTCTACTCTGTCTGTTCTTCTCTCTCTCTCTCTCTCTACTCTATCTGTTCTTCTCTCTCTCTCTCTCTCTCTATTCTATCTGTTCTCGCGCTCTCTCTCTCTACTCTGTCTGTTCTTCTCTCTCTCTCCTCTCTGTCAGTTCTTCTCTTTCTTTGTTCTATCTGTTCTCTCTCTCCCTACACTGTCAGTTCTTCTCTCTCTCTCTCTCCTCTGTTCTTCTCTCTCTATTCTATCTGTTCTCGCGCTCTCTCTGTCTCTACTCTATCTGTTCTTCTCTCTCTTTCTTCTCTGTCAGTTCTTCTCTCTCTCTCTCTCTTCTCTGTCTGTTCTTCTCTCTCTATTCTATCTGTTCTCGCGCGCTCTCTCTCTCTACTCTGTCAGTTCTTCTCTCTCTTTCTTCTCTGTCAGTTCTTCTCTCTCTCTCTACTCTGTCTGTTCTTCTCTCGCTTTCTTCTCTGTCAGTTCTTCTCTCTCTCTCTCTACTCTATCTGTTCTTCTCTCTCTCTCTACTCTGTCTGTTATTCTCTCTCTTTCTTCTCTCTCTTTCTTCTCTCTCTTTCTTCTCTCTCTTTCTTCTCTCTCTTTCTTCTCTGTCAGTTCTTCTCTCTCTCTCAACTCTGTCAGTTCTTCTCTCTCTCTCTACTCTGTCTGTTCTTCTCTCTCTTTCTTCTCTCTCTTTCTTCTCTCTCTTTCTTCTCTCTCTTTCTTCTCTCTCTTTCTTCTCTGTCAGTTCTTCTCTCTCTCTCAACTCTGTCAGTTCTTCTCTCTCTCTTTACTCTGTCTGTTCTTCTCTCTCTTTCTTCTCTCTCTTTCTTCTCTCTCTTTCTTCTCTCTCTCTTCTCTTTCTTCTCTCTCTTTCTTCTCTGTCAGTTCTTCTCTCTCTCTTTCTTCTCTGTCAGTTCTTCTCTCTCTCTCTACTCTGTCTGTTCTTCTCTCTCTTTCTTCTCTGTCAGCTCTTCTCTCTCTCTTTCTTCTCTGTCAGTTCTTCTCTCTCTCTCTACTCTGTCTGTTCTTCTCTGTCTTTCTTCTCTGTCAGTTCTTCTCTCTCTCTCTGTACTCTGTCTGTTGTTCTCTCTATTTCTTCTCTGTCAGTTCTTCTTTCTCTCTCTACTCTGCCAGTTCTTCTCTCTCTCTCTCTTCTCTGTCTGTTCTTCTCTCTCTCTATTCTATCTGTTCTCTCTCTCTATATCTCTCTCTCTCTACTCTGTCAGTTCTTCTCTCTCTTTCTTCTCTGTCAGTTCTTCTCTCTCTCTCTTCTCTGTCTGTTATTCTCTCTCTTTCTTCTCTGTCAGTTCTTCTCTCTCTCTCTATTCTATCTGTTCTCTCTCTCTCTCTACTCTTGTCAGTTCTTCTCTCTTTCTCCCTTCTCTGTTCTTCTCTCTCTATTCTGTCTGTTCTCGCTCTCTCTCTACTCTGTCTGTTCTTCTCTCTCTCTCTACTCTGTTTGTTCTTCTCTCTCTCTCTTATTTTTCTCTGGGTCTCTCACTCCTTACCGTCAGCATCATCTTGCATCAATTCCCCCCCCCTCCCCCTACGTCCATCTCTCCACGTTCCCCGACGCCATTGCCAGTGTTCCTCCATCTTGTCTTGCCTGATTATCTGTCATCATGTATCTATCTTAAGCACATTTATATGCCGAACACTCGCATGCCCTAATCCAAAGGTCGTAATGACAGAAAGTTCAAGGCTAATGTGCCATCTTGTCGCACGTGCCTCCGCGCGCTTCGCTTCTCAAAATGGCAGAAAACCAAATGAACTATTATCTTAAAGCCGTTATTCGAGCGCACTTCATGGCCACATCCTCGTCCAGCAAGCCTGGGTCACTTTGACAACATTCAGACCGTTGAACATTGGTTGAACATTGGTTGAACATTGGTTGAACATTGCCAAAGTAGGGAATGCACCTCGTTCTCTTCTTTTCTTGCTGTATGCTTGTACTGATAGTGTTGCGAGACGTTGCAGAGAGAATGCGTATGCATATTTATGGATATAGCCAATCCTGAAGCTTAAGCTTATATTGGTCTTGTGACGTATCACAACATACAAGCAACGAAAATAGGCTCAAGACTTACCATCATCATCGTGTGCCATACCGGTTGGAGTAAGCGAGTTTTTCCTTGCATAATGTTCTATCCACATTGCATCGTATCAGTTTTGTTGATGAATGTTTTTCCATGCCATGACACCAAGCTATCCAGTATCTTTTTTTCTCTTTATGGTCCGTGTTCTCTCTTTCCCCGTATTTTGCCAGTAACCAAGTTCTCCAACTTTCATCTCATGATATACCATGAAAGTGTTGATTGTTTCTTTCTGATGTTTTTTTAGGAGTTCCCATTTTGTGTCGGCCTCTTTGAGAATGTCCTCGTTGGCTATTTTTAGCTGTCTGGGGAACTTTCATCATTCTTCAGAGAAATCTTATCTCTGTAGCCTCTAATCGTCTTCTCATTTGTCTGTTGTCCATGATTCGCTTTCAAATGTCAGAATTGGCTCAAAATAGACTCAAGTTGCGATAAAGCATGTCCTGAAAGTTATGTTAAGGTTCCCTCCATTGCCCTGCTATGAGTAGTATGGTTTTAGTGACCATATTTTTCTATGACCCCGGCACATTTGTATGTGATGTGGTCGGTTTCACGTCAGGCCTCCTTTACTTCCAATAAAAATTCTGGTACCCATTTTTAAAGGCTGGGTGAACCACTGAGCTTTGTAGATCAGAAAGCACCAATAAAAAAAAAAAATTGAAAGGAAACAAAAGGACCGCTCTTCGACATAATCCTCATTTCTACGTTCTTCTTCTTTGTTTCTTCTTTCCTTTCTCATTTACCTTTCACCGTCGAGGGGAGATGCAGTTTGTTATCCCTTGATCTTCTGTTGGCTCTTCTCAACGTTTTGTTGTCAAAGATCAAACTGTGAGTTTCGATTCTAGAAGAATCTATACAGTTAACGTACTCCAAGTAAACTGTGTCAGGCGTTGCGGTAGATGACCGGCTTCAGTGTTAATCTTTGAAGTGGAGAAATATTGTTAAAAAATACTGTTTCTGATTATCCCGTCTCCTTCCCTCCGCAGGAGAATGTTAACAAAATATTAAATAACTTGGCGACGTAAAAAAGAGTAAAGTACCCCGTCATGCCAAGTGGCGTATAGGGAATATGGGGTTAATGACCATACATTTTACAGATCTTCGGCGTATGATTTTTGGGGTAATGTGGTCGGCATTACGCCCGTGCCGCTTTACTTTCCCAGAAAAAATCCGATACCCTTTAAAGGCTGGGTGTACCGGAAGCCGTCGATTGGGATCGAACCCTACATCTTGTCCTTTGTAGTCCAGTTCACTAACCACTGAGCTATCGCGGCTCCAATTTGGCAACGTAGTAAGGCAAAACAAAACTAAATACAATACACAACAATTGACAAAAGCTGTGAGAACTAAGAGGATAACCTCTGAGGACAAAAGCGTGACAGATAGAATAATAGGAGCGCTCATACACGTGGCTGTAGACGTGGGCAACCAGGAGGCAAATCATCACATGCTATCTCTCGCTCTCGAGGTTGAAAGGCAAATGAGGAAGGAAAGATAAAGAGGATGGAGCCCGCGTGCTGCCCGCGACGACTGTTACAGCGACCTGGAAGTTTGCATTATGAGCTGCGCACCTCTTTTCAAAACGCAGCATGTTCAATAGAACAGTATGAACGATCAGAATTACCACTTTGTTGGCTACTGTAAAGGGGGCTTGGGAGATATGGGACTGCAGCGTCAGCAGTGATGTATTTCCGTTCTGAAATCTATGTCTATTCTCTAGAAAGATCTGACGAGTCAAGAATTATAAACTCAGTGACTATGGCCAAGCTGTGCAGAAATGAAATCTTGTATGAAACGGTAAATGAGAAAACACGTGGAAAACAGAAGCAAATATGGAAAAGCAACATCCGGGAATGATGGATCGTTCTTCATTTCGCCACGTTATAAGGAACAGTCAGAAAAATAGAGACAGATCGCGGAAGCTGGTTGCTACTATTACCATCGGTGGTCTAGAGATACGACGTCAGCCTTAGGACAGGAAGGAACCGGGTTTGAACCTGTCAGAAGCGGTGGTGAGTTTTCATAAAAAGGGAAAATTAACCCGTGGTTTTATTTCTGAGGTTACCCTCCCCTAATCTCTGGGGTAGTGAGATCTGATATCTAGTCCTCTCATATAACGACAATAAACACGAGGTCCCTGTGTGCACTCGCGCACGTTAAATATCACTCTGGCAGTTAAAATCGAAAAGAGTAGACCGTAAATATGGCCGCTGCCATGGACACATTGTCAGCAAACACCGACCCACACCGTGGATCCAAATCCGTGCTACGGAGCTCGTGCACGTGGGCAAGCATTCTCCTCGGTTTTCTCGAGATTCTCGAGGGGAATATAGAAGCACCTATGGGTTCGTCCGGTGTGCTGTGGTGATAATCCTAACAACAGACAAACAATTCATCTCCAGTACATCTCTTCTTTCTCACGAATCTTATAAAACTGTTGTATTCTTTCTTTCATTATCATCTCTACCTCTCTTCTTTCTTTACAAGTTATCAATCCCTTGCCTCTCCGTTTCATAACTCTTTCACTTCCCCTCTTTCAATCTCTCATTCCCATCCTTATTTTCTTTTCTCATCCTTCTCTTTCTTTCTCATCCTTCTCTTCCTTTCTCACCCGTATCTCACTTTTTATCTCTTCACGCTTTTTTTCTCTGAGAGATCCCCTCCCTCCTTCTTCTCAGCCACTATCCCACAACTTTAAAGAATTTGTAATTTTTCTCTTTTGTAGCCGTGTCGCATGTCCTTTGCAGAATGTTGCATTAACCACAGCCCGTCTGAAAGAAACTCTGTCTCTAGCCAGATCTCCCACAAAATGTTGCATTAACCACAGCCCGTCTGAAAGAAACTCTGTTTCTAGCCAGATCTCCCACAAAATGTTGCATTAACCACAGCCCGTCTGAAAGAAACTCTGTCTCTAGCCAGATCTCCCACAAAATGTTGCATTAACCACAGCCCGTATGAAAGAATCTCTGTCTCTAGCTAGATCCTCCACAGAATGTTGCATTAACCACAGCCCGTCTGAAAGAATCTCTGTCTCTAGCTAAATCTCCCACAGAATGTTGCATTCACCACAGCCTGTCTGAAAGAAACTCTGTCTCTAGCCAGACCTCCCACAGAATGTTACATTCACAACAGCCCGTCTGAAAGAATATCTGTCTCTAGCCAGACCTCCCACAGAATGTTACATTCACCACAGCCCGTCTGAAAGAATTTCTGTCTCTAGCTAGATCTCCCACAGAATGTTGCATTCACCACAGTCCATCTGAAAGAATCTCTGTCTCTAGCCAGATCTGCCACTTCTTCTGTTGTCATGTTTAAGGTCTCCTTGATATCTTCAAACCATTTTCTCCTTAGTTTGTCCCTGATGCATCGTCCAGGTACCACGCCTTCCTTTATTGTTCTTTCCAGCCCGCCGTGTCTTTGACCTGACCATATTATTTTAATTTCCTCTGTATGATGGTATTTATAAGCCAGTTCTTTTTAATGGTAACATCTTTTAGTTTGTCTTCGTTTTTCGTTTTTCTTTATCCAAGGTTTTCATCCTCTTTACATGGATTATATTGATCTCGCTTCACCCCGTCCTCATCTTTACTACTTTTCCCTCTTTACTCCGATCTTCTCTTTACTCCGATTTTCTCTTTACTCTATATTCTCTGTAATTTAATCCCCTTTACTGCTGTCCGTTACTTTACATGTAAGTTCTCTTTACTATTATTTTCTCTTTAACTGTGCGCCTATTTGCTCTTTACTCCTTAGTCCTATCCCCGCTTTTCTTCTATCTATTCTTTACACATATTTTCTCTTTACTCTTATAAAATCTTTACACCTATCTTTTCTTTACACCTTTCCCCTCTTTAGCCCTGTAACATCTTTACACCCTCTCTTTACTCCTATATCATCTTTACAACTATCTTTACTTTACTCCTATCCCCTCATTACTCCTATAATTCTTTACTCCTACCACCTTTTTTCCCTACATTTTCTTTACTCCTACACTATCTTTACTCCTACCATCTCTTTACTCCTATAACATCTTTACACCTATCTTCTCTTTACTCCTATCTTCTCTTTACTCATATCTTTTCTGTACTCATATTGTTTATTTTCACCTATCCGCTCCCTACTCCATCCCACTTTTACTCCTACCTTCTCTTTACTCCTATAACATCTTTACACCTATCTTCTCTTTACCTATATCTTGTCTGTACTACTATCTTCTCTTTACTCCTATATTTTCTTTACTCATACCTTTTCTTTACTCCTATCATTTATTTACACCTATCCTCTTTTTACTCCATCCCCTCTTTACTCCTATTTTCTCTTTACTCCTGTCGTTTATTTATACCTATCCTCTCTCTACTCAATCCCCCCCTCTCCCCTTTACTCCTATTCCTATTTACTCGAAACCTCACTTTACCCCCCGCCTCCCTCCCCCCTCTCGTCAACACTCTTAACTCATGAGTATCTTTACTCATCTGCCCTTTTCCCTGTCTCCCCTGCCCTCCCCCCAAGTCCAGTCGTGGCTATTTCCTCGTGTATAGTCATCACAACCAAGGAGGCGGGCTCGATCAATCGATATTTCGATTGAGTAGAAACATGTCTGATGCCAGTAGAGGAACTTCAACAGAGGAAAACTTAAAGCGTGCAAGCACTGGCCATTCTCTTGACAGCCCAGCGTAGATTTAAACCCCCATCTGCTGTGATAGCGGTCATAGTGGTCACCTACTAAAACCACGTAATCTTCTTTACGTGATCTTACCGTAATGCCGGCTTATATTGCAGAGATGTATTGTCAAGCGATATCGTTGTTACGTTCACGGGGACACGTATCTCAAGTGTCATTGATATGACAGTTTGACATTTTTCCGTGGAATAAAAAAGGTTTAAATTACGTACATGAATAGATGATTTTATGATAACTTCTTTTTTTCTGCCCGTGATGTTATTTCAATGAAATATCATACTAGGTTTCTAGCATGTTATCCCATCGCGTGAGGTAGAGATACATACATGTATGGGATCACTTGAGCAAAGGATTACTACTTTGTTTGATTGTAATGCCGATTACGAAGTAGACTTTGTGTGATATATCTATGTGAATAAGTATTACTTTATGTGAATAAGTATTACTTTATGTGAATAAGTATTACTTTTGTGATATATTCACATTAATGAGTGTTTGTGTGGTATCTTAACCCAAGGGAGTGTTATTTCTGTGATATCATTACGTGAGTGTTATTTCTGTGATATCATTACGTGAGTGTTATTTCTGTGATATCATTACGCGAGTGTTATTTCTGTGATATCATTACGTGAGTGTTATTTCTGTGGTATCAGTATTATTTCTGTGGTATCATTACGTAAGTATTATTTCTGTGGTATCTATACGTACGTGTTATTTCTGTGATATCTTTATACGTACGTGTTATTTCTGTGATATCTTTACGTACGTGTTATTTCTGTGATATCTTTACGTAAGTAATACTTTTGTGATATCTTTACATACGTATCATTTCTGTGATATCTTTACGTGAGTGGGTATTACTTGTTCGATGTCTTTACGTAAATTTGTAACAACTCTATGATATCTTTCGTCATTTTGTAACAATCATGGGACATCTTCACATCATCTTGTAACAATTGCATACAATCTATACATTCCTTTGTAACAATCGGCTCTTATTTTTGCTTGGGAGAATAAATTGTATGTGATAGATTTACTTAACTCAGGAGAAATATATGAGAGTTTTTATAGGAGATAGCACACTTACATATGGGTTATATTTACATATATTTCTAGAAACGTTACTTTCATTTACATTCAGTTTACACAAGTTTATATGAGGAAAACCGATGTAATAAAATGGCGAGTACAAAATGACGGTGGAATTTCTCATCAACTTTTTACAATTAAATTGCGATTTTTAAAAAAATTCCAAAATGTGACTCGAAGAAAGAAAGAAGGGTGGAGGGAAGTAGGGAGAAAGAAACAAAGACAGGAAAGGAAGAAAGAAATGAAAGATAGTGGAGGAGGAAAAAAAATAAAGAAAGAAAGAAAGAAGGAAGGATGGAAAGAGGGATGTAGGGAAATAGCGAGAAAGAAAGAAGACTGGAGGGATGTAGGAAGGAAGAAAGGAAAGAATATTAAGAACAAAACAAGACAAGAAAGAAGGAAATAAAGTAACAACAAGACAAGAGAGAAAGAAAGAAAGAGAGGAAGAAAGTGAGGGAGTGAATTAGGGATGGATCATTGTACTTAGTTATTTGTTTTTATTACTGTGACCACTGTTGTGACGTTCTCTCTGACGAGTGAGACCCCATCCTTTCTCTAATGATGCTGGTCCAACCAATTGTGGCGATGATCCTGCGCCATGAATGTACGGATGTTAATGTAAATAAATATGTACATGACCACATTATTCCCCGCACACCAATCATATAACAATTGCCTTCACATTTCCTCTTTTTCTTGAATCATCAATTATGCCCCCTTCTGTAGTGTCCCGTCGACTCCAATCTGACAGAGTATCGTTATCGCGGACTCCTGCTTACCGTGAACATCAAATCTCCACACATCAACAGCAGTTTGAAGCCTCTATACATGATATTGATTAATGGGCAGGGTTTAATCGATAACAGATCAATACATTTGAACACTTTGACAAGTCGATGAAAGCGCAATTGTTTGAAACACCCAGCTCTTTAATACGGTTAGCCATGCAGAAAACATGCTTTATGGTGTGTGTCGGTTTATTTTTGTGATTTCTTAACACGGATGCTGTATTGTCCGCGAACTGGCTAATTGATGCAGTTGGTTGATCTGTTGCCTACAGCAGATTTGTATACAAAGTGGTTGCTAGGAGCTTTGATTGTGACGTCATACCTAATACACTACCTTTGTTTAGTGGTGCAGTTAACCAATGGGAAAGATCACGTGGAAAGAGCGCGTGGATTCCATGTCCTTAAATGAAGATTGACAGGCAACATACCGCGTGCACACTCACTGTCGTGTTGGATATGTCACACCGTTTGTTGCTCGTACTTTAGTCAATTTACTCATTTGTGTTTTCCCAGAAAAATAAATGATAGACATAATAGTAAAAGAAAGCAACAGGAAAGGTCTCAGTCTGAATAGCAAGAAAACAGAAGTAATGGTTATATCGAAGAAACAATCATCACCATCATGCAGGATAAAAATAAAGAAGACAAATCTGAAACAAGTGCAACTTTTAAAATACCTGGGTACATTAATAACATCAGATGGGAGATGCACCACAGAAATAAAAAGCAGAATAGCTCAGGCCAAAATAGCATTTCAGAAAATGAAAAAAATATCTTATGCAACAGTTTTATTGTCTATGTCAATAAAAATGAGAAAGAGGGTTCATCGGTGCTATATAGAACCAATTCTGACCTATGGAAGCGATTCATGGACAATAGACAAACAAATGAAAAGACGATTAGAGGCCACAGAGATAGGATTTCTCAGAAGAATGTTGAAAGTTCCCTGGACAGCTAAAAAGACCAATGAGGAAGTTCTCAAAGAGGCCAACACAAAAAGGGAACTCTTAAAAAACATCAGAAAGAAACAATCAACATTTTTTGGGCACATCATGAGAAGAGGAAAGTTGGAATACTTGGTTACAACTGGCAAAATAAAAGGAAGGAGAGATCGCGGACGACAAAGAGAAAAAATACTGGATAGCTTGGTGTCATGGCATGGAAAACAGTCAACAACAGAACTGATACGATGCACTGTAGGTAGAAGATTGTGCAAGGACATGATCACCTCCGCCAACCGGTATGGCACAAGATGATGCGTTTTTCTAAAAAACGTCACATGCTATTACGTCTTCTATTATACTTTCATGTTGGTTAGAAGCAATTTTATTTTAAAACGTACGTTTTTGTGCTGTTAAAACGGAATATTATGCATTATTTTGCTGAAACATCATTCGATCATCTTCTCCCTTTCAGCTCCTCGTGGAGCACAGGTCTTCAACAAACACTTTCCAAAACGTTCTGTTTCTTGCCATTCTTTTAATATCACCATTTTATGGTGGATTTACTTTTTTTCTATTCTTTAACTTATCACATGTTTGTGAAGTTCTTTTCAGCTTATTTTTTGACAGTACAGGATAACCAGTCCCATCCCCAACCCTCTTTAGTCTCCTCTTACGAACTTGCCTGGTGGGGAACAGCGCTACAATTCTTTACTCCCCTTTCGAACGGGCGGGCATGCGAACATCATTCCATACATATCATTTATTTACTTGAAGCACTTGACGTCTGGGAGCACAAATCTAAATTTTCCAACAAATTTTCCATGAAATGTTAATTGTATAAATGAGTTGAATGTGCTCGACTGGGGTTGTCTACTCACACAACGGTTGCAAGATTTTCAAGAATGTAACTAAAGTGCCACTTTTAAATTAGAGCAAGCAACTGTGAAGTAGACTCGTGACTTGAAAACGTCCGATGACGTCGGTTCTTGTCACAGTACAGTTGTATTTGAGGTCTAGCTTGATAGAAATGTCTCCCGGAAACGGAAGTGGTGTGCTTAATAGGGCATATATCCCAGATTGCATGTGACGTGTTAACTATAAGACGAAGAGGATAGGAAAAAAAAACAGAAAGGAGGCTGAGAAACGGAGATTGAAGTGCATATGAATAAAAGAGAGAGAGAGAGAGAGAGAGAGAGAGAGAGAGAGAGAGAGTAAAGAGGGGAGCGAGGAATAAAACATAGTGACCGTTTCCAAAACTCGATGGTTTTACCGATCTAGAAATGATTTAATATATCACAACTGTTTGACACTGATTCTTTAGTTCATTTGCTTGCTTGTGTCCTTCCTGTAAGGTAACATACACTGTCGTCCTCTAACATGTAGCCGTGCGTGGCTTAGGGGTAGGCAACTCGGTTCCACGACCTCGAGGTCCGGGGATCGAGTCCCGCTCAGCGCGGTTTTTAATGAAATCAACACTCGTGGGATTACCGTGCACAGGTCCGCGCTTAACGTCAGAAGGCAATGACAAACCACTGATGTATAATGCCTAAACAATGACACAACCAGCAAATGTCGGGGTATGGTTATGGTTAGTCGATGGCCCCGGTATCACTGCAAACGAATTAAATTGCATAATTGCTCAACCGCCCGTGCCAGTCGAATCATCCTAATTAACATCTGATCTCATTTATGGATCCAAACAGAGAAAGACAGGTGTAGTTACCGTCATAGCAGCAACAGCACACGCCAAAAGACATAAAGTCAAGCGGCACCGAAGGTGAATGCAGCTGAATTGGCTTCTTCTTACGATATCATCGTTCATCGTAAGCAATCAGATTATCAAAACACAATCCTTATGAAACACACAGCTCACGGTGTGCACAGGGCACTAAACTCAGTAGCTCCGGCAGCAAGCTGGACTTCGAATATAAGGAAACTTCAACAAGGAACACTTTTCAGACAGTGCCTCGATGCTTCTTGCCGCCTATCTGCCATATTAACTGTTATTCCAATAATGACGTATATTGCAATCAACACATAACACACTATTGCGCACACTGTAAAGGATTTCAGATCACATGCACGTAATCCGCTTCACCGGCGAAGATCCCAACAGTGGAACTCCCTATCAATACACTTATCTGCATTGGAAAGATAGAATTCACCATCTTTACAGCAAGAAACTTAACAGTAAATGTTGACAGTGAATGTTGAGGTAATAGCAACGTTCTGTAAAGGATATGCTACTGACTTTCTTCTGTTGTGCATTCAAAGTAATTGAAAGTCGTATTTTTCAATGTAAAAACATCGGCCTTTACAAATTGATTCTTGTAGCGAGGAAACTCTCACATTTCTCAATCTTTGAACTTTTTGTTACGAACATTATACTACACAAATATCATGTACAAATATTTACTTTATTCAAACTATTTGACGTTTTATGTGTCTCGTGTCACAAATTGAAACCACTTCCTTGAAATATCAATCTGATGAAAGAGGGGAATGTACTAGGCTCCAAATATCCTCATTTGGGAAAACCACCCGACTAGACTATCGACGTTCGGACAACCCGTGTTCATTTCCTGATGGGAGCAGTGTGAATTGTACTCGTGGTTGGAATAAAAAAAAAAAATACCCCCACGGTCGACCCAGCCGTTGGCAGAAATGGGTACCAGGGTATATTATCCTGGGAAGGTGAGGAATGTCGCTTCGCATCTGAGTTTCGATGCTTGAGGCTACACTATACAGAAATATCCGAACATTTCTGGATAGGCGGCCGAGCACATATGGGTATATACTCGCGTGCTAAGACGCCGGTTCAAGTCTCGTACTTTACCTTTACCTTACATTTCTTAGATAGAACTAAAATACAACTTTTAAATGAAAGCAAACAGCAGTGATCTGCTTTGTTTGTTTTCCTTTCTTTGTTGTTTAATGTTTGGAAATGCCCTCGTTTTTATTTGGGGGAGAATAGACAAGTGAACACGCTGATAAGCTCGCTGGCAGCTTGGGCGCTGAGCGTGACCCGCCCCTGGGCAAAGAGGATATCTGGATATCTATAAATTTGTTTTTCATTCATTAACAGAGAGAGAGGATGGCGGATAGGACGGGGATGCACTTGTATAGATTCAGATGACAGCGGAGTGTAAATGGTGGACAAGGATCTTGTCGACGCAGAGTGCATTGTGGGAAAGTCATGTGTATCCACTATCAACACTTAACAGGAACAATCATTCTCCCCACTCTTTGAGAAATATTGCAATGGGAGGTGGAGCGGATATGGGGTTATTCTAATTGTGATGAAAATAATTCCATAAATACAATAGATTAAAATATAACAGGAAAATAATTTCGATAAATAAGTGTATAGTTACAGTTTAATGGTGTGTACATGACACAACGAGCCGACGTTGTGGCCTAAGATATGCCCCTTTTCAACAGTACAGACAATTTACACAATCTTAGAAATAAGACAAAGATAAGTTCACAATACAAGTAAAATAATTATGTAATAGTGAGCGTTTAATTTAGTTGTATATGCCGCTGGTTCATGTTGCTCGCTGGTTAACCACATTTGAAGACTAGGATTATCGTTGAATTTACTCACAAGTTCTTAACAAGTGTAGTGTGAGGTCCCCATTACTGCTGGCAGGAAGTTTGTAATGCAAGGGGAGGTCTCCATTACTGCTGGCAGGAAGTTTGTAATGCAAGGGGAGGTCTCCATTACTGCTAGCAGGAAGTTTGTAATGCAAGGGGAGGTCCCCATTACTGCTAGCAGGAAGTTTTTAATGCAAGGGGAGGTCCCCATTACTGCTGGCAGGAATTTTGTAATGCAAGGGGAGGTCCCCATTACTGCTGACAGGTAATTTGTAATGCAAGGGGAGGTCTCCAGTGACATTAAAGAGCTGATAACGACTCATTGTTTGTTGTAAGGATCATCATCACTGCACACCGCTCGAACCCATAGGTGCTACAATATACTCCTGAGAATCTCGAGAAAATCCAAGGAGAATCCTGACCCATGTGTACGAACTCCGTAGCACGGCATGGGATCCACAGTGTGGGGAGGTTTTTTGCTGACAATTTTTCCCTGAGAAGAAGCCATTTTTGTGACCTACTCTTTTCAGTTTTAACTGCCAATGAATCTTTAACGTGCGCGAGTGAACACGAGAACTCCTGTTTATTGCTGTTATCCGAGAGGGCTAGACATGGGATCTCACTACCCAAGAGATCAGGGGAGGGTGACGTCATAAAGAAACCAGGGACTATTTTTTTCCTATTCTTGATTAATCACCACCGCTTCTTGCGGGCTTTGCACCCAGGTCGTTCCTGTCCTGAGGCCAACGTCGTACCTCTAGACCACCCTGCCCGCAACAACTCAAATGCAGTGGAGTGAGTTTTGTTGGATATACACAGAATACAAACAAAAAAAAAGCAACGTTGATACTTATTTTGTGACCGGTTAAAGAGCAAGTGCCTTCACGCTACAGGGACACTCAGCTGCAGATAAAGGCAGTGGTGAACGAAACGGATAGCGGAGCATCCGGAAATTAATGGACATGCAAGAAGTTCAATGAAGGCAGGAAAGAACATGATGCTAGACAAACGTGGTGCAACAGGAACACAATGTTGTTTAGTAGTGTTGAGAAGGGTATGGGGACCTGACAAAAGTTTGGGAATCCCTTGAATGACGTTAGGTTGTTGGTTTCTTCCGGCCGAAGTTATATCCAAGTCCGGAAGTCAAAGCTCTCTATATTTGACAATTTTCTGATAGTTTTTGATTATTTCTTAGTTCCATAGTTGAGTCTTCCATAGTAATTGTTCTGGGTAGCAATTATTTGCGTCTGCTTTGCTTTTTTTTTCACCAGATAGTTCCCACATGAGTAGCTGTGTGGAGTCTTTCATCATTCATTCTGAGCACATGACACTGTAGTTCCAGTACATTCTTCGTGACATCATCAGCACATAAGAAATCTTTGAAGCGATCAAGTTGGAAAATGAAGCAGCTTATCTTGTGTGCCGATTTCATTGAAAGAGAAAAACATTAAAATTTTGAGACGAAAGAGGGTAGAGGAAGACATCGACAAAAAATATAGGACAGAATGGCAACATGACATCGCAGTAGATAAACAGTAGAAAATGACAAATATCAAAGGCAGGAATGTGTTAAGAGTAGTGATCACCTACGCCCGTGGATAGGACATCAGATGATGTTGATATTATGGTGGTGCAAAGCTACGCAAACATGTCTTACACTATTTTCTCTCACTGCATTTCCTACAACAGCCCTCGCCTCAGCCTCGCTCCTTAACATGCATTTCCATTCTCCGAGGTGCACGTGGAAAGTGGCTTTCAGAGACAATGTTTGCTGTGGCAGCTGTGGCTGACTCACAATCGATGGTACCAGTGGCCCAAGACGGATGGCTGCTGACTGAGAAGTTAGCATATGTAGAAGCTTCAAACCTTCTGGGAATGTCGAGATCAATTTACGACTTTGCGGTCGAAAGCGTTGAGAGATTAGCTTAGCATATGGAATCTTGGGACAGCTTGGGCGGGAAGAGATCTGCGGTTGTCACTAAAATGGTTGTCCACTAAACGAGGGCACGCCGAGAGAAGAAACTTCCTTTCAAGGAATTATTGATCTTTAGCCATTGGCCGGTTAAAGTGTTTTAGTCTTGGATTTTTGAATCATGCATTATAATCTTCTTTATCGTCGGTTCTATTATTCTTTCTTCTGCTCTTTGAGACGCTACATCAAAATAAATATACACTCGTGCATAAATTAAAGGGCAAGATGGTGGGTTCGATCCCTACCGACGTCTTCCGGGTTCATCCAGCCTTTATTGGGTACCTGATTTTTTTCTGATAAAGTAATCGGTACGGGCGTAATACCTACCACATTACCCTAAAAATCATGTGAGGAAGGTCTGTAAAATGTATGGTCACTAACACCATATTCCCTATACGCCACTTGGCGTGACGCGGGGGGGGGGGGGGACTTTACTTTTACGTGCACAAATAATATAATTAATATAAGGTGTCTCACTAGCTCCAGAACTCGGCATAACTTTAATGGTTTTACCAGTGAGCATTCGCTCTTCCGGAGTCGACCCAGCCACTGACAGAAATCGGTACCATGGTAGTAATCTGTGAAGGTGAGGTATGCCGCATTGTATCGTGAGTTTCGATGCTTGAAGCGATACTATCAGGAAGTCTCCGAACACTTCTGGATAGGTGGCCAAGTACATATGGGTGAAAGCTCGCGTGCTAAGACGCCGATTCAAGTCTCGTACTTTACCTTCCGGAGTATACCAACACATCTTCCAGCTATACTGTGTGAACTCAAAAGTCCTGTACGCTAACACTCACAAATAACAACTGTATTGTATAGGCAATCTCAACCAAATGACAGGGATCAGGAGAGAGGCGTGTCAGGCAGGCGTGTCACATGAATTAGGCGACACACACACGCCCACGCGCATTTCTTTATATTTCTCAAACAGTAAACACACCCCCATTCCTTCACACAGTGAACATACTCCTATTCTCTCACATAGTAAACATACTCCCGTTTTGTCACACAGTAAACATCTTCCCGTTCTCTCACACAGTGAACACACTCCCATTCTCTCACACAGTGAACACACTCCCATTCTCTCACACAGTGAGCACACTTCCATTCTCTCACACAGTGAACATACTCTTTTCTCTCAAACAGTGAACACTCTCCTATTCTCTCACACAGTGAACACACTCCTATTCTCTCACACAGTTAACACACCCCCATTCTCTCACACTGAACACACCCCCATTCTCTCACACAGTGAATACACCCCCATTCTCTCACACAGTGAACATACTCCCATTCTCTCACACAGTGAACACACTCCCATTCTCTCACACAGTTAACACACCCCCATTCTCTCACACTGAACACACCCCCATTCTCTCACATAGTGAACACACTCCCATTCTCTCACACAGTGAACACACCCCCATTCTCTCACACAGGTGACACACTCCTGTTAAAAGATTTGCCATATCTTCACTGGTGTCAGAGGTTATAAGGAAATATCGGGTTCTGTAGCAAATGGGACACCATGCAACTGAGTTCGTGCGCACCCCATGCAGAGGTCCTTTGATTGTAACGCCAGTTCTATCTTGCATCTTTAAAGATTGGAACATAGAATAGAAATCAGTGTAGAATAGAAATCTGTGTAGAATAGAAATCAGTGTAGAATAGAAGTCACTGTAGAATTTTCGTGAAGCGAATTTTCGGATATTTTCCGGCCTGTGATGGCGGATGGTTTCTGGCTAATTTTGTCGTGAACAATTGAGCCTATCATGCCGCCATCTTGAAACATCCATTGATATCCGAAGAGAACTCTTGGTAATGAGGAACTACAATCAGGCTCTAACCGCGAAATTCAGTTTCTGGACCCAAAATCAAAACGAAAATCAGTGTCTGAAAGATCTGAACAATGAGACGAGAAACACTAACAAACACCATCATCTCTCTTGCGAAGTAGGTAGTATATGTCCAGGACAAGGGAGCAATGAGACGAGAAACACTAACAAACACCATCATCTCTCTTGCGAAGTAGGTAGTATATGTCCAGGACAAGGGAGCAATGAGACGAGAAACACTAACAAACACCATCATCTCTCTTGCGAAGTAGGTAGTATATGTCCAGGACAAGGGAGCAATGAGACGAGAAACACTAACAAACACCATCATCTCTCTTGCGAAGTAGGTAGTATATGTCCAGGACAAGGGAGCAATGAGACGAGAAACACTAACAAACACCATCATCTCTCTTGCGAAGTAGGTAGTATATGTCCAGGACAAGGGAGCAATGAGACGAGAAACACTAACAAACACAATCATCTCTCTTGCGAAGTAGGTAGTATATGTCCAGAACAAGGGAGCAATGAGACGAGAAACACTAACACCATCATCTCTCTTGCGAAGTAGGCAGTATATGTCCAGAACAAGGGAGAAATGAGACGAGAAACACTAACAAACACCATCATCTCTCTTGCGAAGTAGGTAGTATATGTCCAGAACAAGGGAGCAATGAGACGAGAAACACTAACAAACACCATCATCTCTCTTGCCGAAGTAGGTAGTATATGTCCAGGACCAGGAGCAATGAGACGAGAAACACTAACAAACACCATCATCTCTCTTGCGAAGTAGGTAGTATATGTCCAGGACAAGGGAGCAATGAGACGAGAAACACTAACAAACACCATCATCTCTCTTGCGAAGTAGGTAGTATATGTCCAGGACAAGGGAGCAATGAGACGAGAAACACTAACAAACACCATCATCTCTATTGCGAAGTAGGTAGTATTTGTCCAGAACAAGGGAGCAATGAGACGAGAAACACTAACAAACACCATCATCTCTCTTGCCGAAGTAGGTAGTATATGTCCAGGACAAGGGAGCAATGAGACGAGAAACACTAACAAACACCATCATCTCTCTTGCGAAGTAGGCAGTATTTGTCCAGAACAAGGGAGCAATGAGACGAGAAACACTAACAAACACCATCATCTCTCTTGCGAAGTAGGTAGTATATGTCCAGGACAAGGGAGCAATGAGACGAGAAACACTAACAAACACCATCATCTCTCTTGCGAAGTAGGTAGTATATGTCCAGGACAAGGGAGCAATGAGACGAGAAACACTAACAAACACCATCATCTCTCTTGCGAAGTAGGTAGTATTTGTCCAGAACAAGGGAGCAATGAGACGAGAAACACTAACAAACACCATCATCTCTCTTGCGAAGTAGGTAGTATATGTCCAGGACAAGGGAGCAATGAGACGAGAAACACTAACAAACACCATCATCTCTCTTGCGAAGTAGGTAGTATATGTCCAGGACAAGGGAGCAATGAGACGAGAAACACTAACAAACACCATCATCTCTCTTGCGAAGTAGGTAGTATTTGTCCAGAACAAGGGAGCAATGAGACGAGAAACACTAACAAACACCATCATCTCTCTTGCGAAGTAGGTAGTATATGTCCAGGACAAGGGAGCAATGAGACGAGAAACACTAACAAACACCATCATCTCTCTTGCGAAGTAGGTAGTATATGTCCAGGACAAGGGAGCAATGAGACGAGAAACACTAACAAACACCATCATCTCTCTTGCGAAGTAGGTAGTATATGTCCAGGACAAGGGAGCAATGAGACGAGAAACACTAACAAACACCATCATCTCTCTTGCGAAGTAGGTAGTATTTGTCCAGAACAAGGGAGCAATGAGACGAGAAACACTAACAAACACCATCATCTCTCTTGCGAAGTAGGTAGTATATGTCCAGGACAAGGGAACAATGAGACGAGAAACACTAACAAACACCATCATCTCTCTTGCGAAGTAGGTAGTATATGTCCAGGACAAGGGAGCAATGAGACGAGAAACACTAACAAACACCATCATCTCTCTTGCGAAGTAGGTAGTATATGTCCAGGACAAGGGAACAATGAGACGAGAGACACTAACAAACACCATCATCTCTCTTGCGAAGTAGGTAGCATATGTCCAGAACAAGGGATAAGTGGCGAGATGCATTGCGAATCCTGTGCAAAGTCTGACGCTCAATAGTAAATTTCATTGGACGTGGCGATTTGTGCATTTCTGCCTTCAGTGTTGTCTCAGGGTTGGTAGGATAATAGATACATGGAGAATTCCGCTGGAAGTGACTAATATGAATGAGTATTTATTTAATGTTATAGCAACTGTTGCTAACCATTTTTTGTTCTTTTCGTTTCAGAAATAGAAAGAGCTGCATTCTGAAGCCCACGTGACCTCTACGTGGCCAATCATCGCAGTGCCTTACATTATTGATCTAACAGTTGATTCTGCTGAACATTGTACCCTTCTGTTACCCAGAATATCTATTTTGACGGACGGAATTATCTAGTTATTTTAACAAGGGAAGCAACTGTGTGAAAAAAGTGTAGCTCTGAATGTTTGGAATGCTCACGTTACCCCTGGCAACCGGATGCCGAAGACAAATATTTTGTGAAGCTGTCAACGACTCTATGTGATTGCTGAGTCACGAGGCAGTTTGATGTCCGCACCTGATGGGTGACTCGTCTTCTTAATTAAATTAGTGCACACGCCCACACGTCTGTTACGACACATCAGACACACCTCTTTCTCCTCCCAAGGGGAGACAGTCTTATCATAAAATTACAAACCAGGGTTTTGAATATGTAGTCTTCTTCAGTGCTCACTACTTATTCATTCAACAACATAAGAAATTATTGTGTACACGTTAATTGTGTTTTTGCTGGGAAAATTACCTCATTATCTATGGAGATGGTACTCACTGTTAAATTGGTCAGAGTTGTGATTCTTGTTTCAATTCTCGTCGCGGAGGTTTGGTGCAATGATGGAGACATTGACCACCTTGAGTACAGCATTGAAGAAGAGGGTGGAGTTGGTGTTCTCGTTGGCAACACGGGAAAGGATAGCGGCTTGTACAACAAGTTTGGAAACAATTTCCACCAGCTGCTGTTTTCCCCATTCACGCAAGGAAATGAGTTCATTTCCTACTTCTCTATCGACGCTACAAATGGCGTCATACGAACAGCAAAAAATATTGACAGGGAAACCATTTGTCCCGGAATGTCCGTCTGCTCTGTGAAGCTGAGCATTGCAGTTTACCGCAGAACTGCAGGCTCTGAGTCTCAGACGCTGGAACTCATTATTGAAGTCGGCATCAACATTAATGACATTAATGACAACAGCCCAACCTTCCCAAACCGC
The DNA here is from genome assembly GCA_032433765.1 of Megaustenia siamemsis. Lineage (NCBI taxonomy): Eukaryota > Metazoa > Mollusca > Gastropoda > Stylommatophora > Ariophantidae > Megaustenia > Megaustenia siamemsis. The sequence continues at coordinate 9,148,953 of JAVIAB010000001.1, forward strand.
GTGGTCAACCTTCAGGTGCCGGAGAATCAAGAAGTGAACTACCAGATGGAGACTAGCGTTGCTACAGACGCCGACGGTGACGAAGAAAACTCTAAGATAACTTACCGACTTGAACCGCCCAGCGACATGTTTGAGCTGAGTACAGTTAAAACCCTTGATGGAGTTGAGGACTTGGTGATCACGATCAAGAAGGTATTAGACCGGGAAGTCAAAAGTCTGTATGCCGTAACAGTCATTGCCAGTGACTTAGGAAAGTACCCTAAATCTGGCTCTGCGCTATTTAACATCCATGTCTCAGATTTGAACGATAATGCCCCCATCTTTGTACAGCCTAATTATGTGGTGAGTGTTTTAGAAAACTCGGATTTCAGAACTCCAGTACTTAGAGTTTCCGCCACAGATTTGGACGAGGGAGAAAATGCTCGGTTGTCGTACTCCTTGAGCCCTCAAGTTTCTCAAGAAATACAAAGTTTGTTCACGGTGGAGCCGGATTCAGGGGAGATTTACTCTCGAACTGAGCTGGACTTCGAAACGAAACAGGCGCATCTGTTTCAAGTAATCGCCACGGACAACGGAAGTCCGCCCAAATCGAATTCTGTTTCTGTAGCGATTAATGTAATCGATACTAATGATAATCCACCGATTATTCAAGTCACCCCGGCCCCTGGGGGCAATACTGTGGTGGAGAATGGGTCTTTGGGAAAATTCCTGGCACACATTAAAGTGTCTGACCTTGACAGTGGAGTGTACGGAAATGTGACTTGTAGAATTGATGACGTGAATTTCATTTTGGAGGCTGTTGATGATGCTAGTGTTGGGATATTTAAGATTAGGCTGAACCAAACACTGGACAGGGAAGAGGCACCAACACGAAGTGTGGTTGTGACGTGTAAAGATGGCGGCACACCACAGCTGTCGGCGTCTGCGTCTTTCTCAATTAACGTGGAGGATGATAACGACAATGTTCCAAAGTTCGTGAATTCGTCTTTATTTGGTTCAGTTATGGAGAATGGGAAACACGACGCGTTTGTCGTTCAGGTTATGGCTACGGATCAAGACGCCGGAGAGAACAGTCGAGTGACGTATGCGATCCCAGCCAGTAACGAGGGAAGCGTATTTTCTATAAACTCAACCACTGGAGTTATAACCACGACAAAATCGTTGGACAGGGAGTTAAAAAGTGAGTATTACGTTGAAGTCATCGCCTCGGACCATGGCGCTCAACCCAAAGCTACAACAGGGATCGTGTGCATCAGCGTCGGTGACGTCAACGATAACCCACCAAAGTTCAGGTACCAGTCGTTCCAGAATAGTATTCAGGAAAACCTTCCGATTGGTTCTCCAGCTGGTGACGTTTCAGCTTATGACGTAGACACGGGAGATAATGCAAAATTCATATTTTCAATTCTCAAGCAGGGGCCTGGCGCATCGGATGGGAGTTTCTTCAAAATTAATCAGGACACAGGTTTTCTAAAGTCTGATATCCAGTTTGACAGGGAAGTGAAGAAAGTGTACAGTTTCCAGGTCAAGGTCGCTGACCCCATTGTGGACAGTTATTATGACGTGGCTAACGTGACTGTTTTAATTGAAGATGATAACGATCACGAGCCAATTATTGTCAAACCACCTCCATCCAATCGGACATTCCGTTGCCCGTTCAACATGACAGTTGGTGCAGTCATAGCAACATTTACAGCCACTGACGAGGATGACCCCAAACTGGTTGAGATCACGTTCTTCATCCAGAGTAAGGAATCCAAGAAGACGACACTGTTTAGTATTGACCCATCATCTGGGAAACTGCGGCTGGCAAGGCAGATCCGACCGGAAGACGTCAACTCATATTCTCTGAACGTCATCGTCAAGGACGGACCTGGAAGCAACGCCAAGTCGTCAGCTGCAGCCATTTCCGTCATCGTAGAAGAAGGCAGCGCAGAAGCCATGAGAGCTTTCAGTGAGGCCTCTAAGACCAACATGGTCATCGTTATCATCATCATTGCCGCCACACTTATCCTCGCCTTCATCGTTCTAGCTGTCATCTGCCTCATTAAACGAGTGGATAAAAAACGTCACTCTCAAAATACACCAATAACAGCGAATATGGATAGCAAGTTCTACCAGGCAGCTCAATGGATCAGCACCGTATCAGTAACCAACGACCCAGTTGCTGATGAAATAAAATCCAACCTTGAAGTGCCCGGAGAAAAGAAAAAGAAGAAAGAGGTCAGTTTCTCATTGGATGACGAGGTTGTCGAGTCTCCTGACACGAGTGGCTCCATCGCCAGCGTCTTCTCGACGGTGCCAAATCCCATCAAAAGACTTGACGTCCTTCCATACCAAGCGGTGAGTGTTTATTTCAGTAGCTTCAAGGCCCGAATGCTGTCCTTGTTTTTCCTTAAATTGCAGCACTGAGCCGTCATTAGGATCCTATCACGCCTATTTCTGAGTTCCTTTGTTCTATAATTGCACTCTCCTTCTGGCTCATATTCTTCTTTGTGCGCTTTAATTTATAAATTACTTTAGTTTAATCCTTCCTTCCTTCCTTCCTTCCTTCCTTCCTTCCTTCCTTCCTTCCTTCCCTTCCTTCCTTCCTTTCCTTCCTTCCTTCCTTCCTTCCTTCCTTCCTTCCTTCCTTCCTTCCTCCCTTCCTCCCTTCCTCCCTCCCTTCCTCCCTTCCTCCCTCCCTTCCTCCCATCCTTCCTTCCTTCCTTCCCTACTTCCTTCCTTCCCTACTTCCTTCCTTCCTTCCTTCCTTCCTCCCTCCCTTCCTTCCCTACTTCCTTCCTTCCTTCCTTCCTCCCTCCCTCCATCCCTTCCTTCATCCCTTCCTTCCTTCATCCCTCCCTTCCTCCCTTCCTCCCTTCCTTCCTTTCTTCCTTCCTTCCTTCCTTCCTTCCTTCCTTCCTTCCTTCCTTCCTTCCTTCCTCCCTCCCTCCCTTCCTTCCTTCCTTCCTTCCTTCCTTTCTTCCTTCCTACCTTCCTACCTTCCTACCTTCCTCCCTTCCTTCCTTCCTTCCTTCCTTCCTTCCTTCCTTCCTTCCTTCCTTCCTTCCTTCCTTCCCTACTTCTTCCCTTCCTTCCTCCCTTCCTTCCTTCCTTCCTTCCTCCCTTCCTTCCTTCCTTCCTCCCTTCCTTCCTTCCTTCCTTCCTTCCTCCCTTCCTTCCTTCCTTCCTTCCTTCTACTTCCTCCCTCTCCCTTCCTTCTCCTTCTTGTAATCCTGCGGGTCGTTGTGGCAATGCTGGCATACCTTATTAATCGTGTCCATTTGTCTCCATTCTCAGTCATTCTTTGGGACTGCGAAGGCGAGGCTTGTCCTTTCTTATCTCCCATCTCTTTCTTGTGTACCTCTCTTCCTTGTGTGTCTCTCTTTCTTGTGTACCTCTCGTTCTTATGTACCTCTCTTTCTTGTGTACCTCTCTTTCTTGTGTACCTCTCTTTCTTATGTACCTCTCTTTCTTGTGTACCTCTCTTTCTTGTGTACCTCTCTTTCTTGTGTACCTCTCTTTCTTGTGTACCTCTCTTTCTTATGTACCTCTCTTTCTTGTGTACCTCTCTTTCTTGTGTACCTCACTTTCTTATGTACCTCTCTTTCTTGTGTACCTCTCTTTCTTGTGTACCTCTCTTTCTTGTGTACCTCTCTTTCTTGTGTACCTCTCTTTCTTGTGTACCTCACTTTCTTGTGTACCTCTCTTTTTTGTGTACCTCTCTTTCTTGTGTACCTCTCTTTCTTGTGTACCTCTCTTTCTTGCGTACCTCTCTTTCTTGTGTACCTCTCTTTCTTGTGTACCTCTCTTTCTTGTGTACCTCTCTTTCTTATGTACCTCTCTTTCTTGTGTACCTCTCTTTCTTGTGTACCTCTCTTTCTTGTGTACCTCTCTTTCTTATGTACCTCTCTTTCTTGTGTACCTCTCTTTCTTATGTACCTCTCTTTCTTGTGTACCTCTCTTTCTTGTGTACCTCACTTTCTTATGTACCTCTCTTTCTTGTGTACCTCTCTTTCTTGCGTACCTCTCTTTCTTCCTATATTTAGATTTGCCTACTAAATTTGCCAAGCCAGTTAATAAGAGAGAGATACGTGGCCAAACTATTTTATCTTTCTTCGCAATAGTCAACAGATCTTCACAATAGTCAACAGATCTTCACAATAGGCAACAGATCTTCACAATACACAACAGGTCTTCACAATAGACAACAGATCTTCACAATAGTCAACAGATCTTCACAATAGTCAACAGATCTTCACAATAGACAACAGGTCTTCACAATAGTCAACAGATCTTCACAATACACAACAGATCTTCACAATACACAACAGATCTTCACAATACACAACATATCTTCACAATACACAACAGATCTTCACAATACACAACAGATCTGCACAATAGACAACAGATCATCACAATAGACAACAGATCATCACAATAGTCAACAGATCATCACAATACACAACAGATCTTCACAATAGACAACAGATTTTCACAATAGACAACAGATCATCACAATAGACAACAGGTCTTCACAATAGTCAACAGATCATCACAATAGACAACTGGTCTTCACAATAGACAACAGGTCTTCACAATAGACAACAGATCATCACAATAGACAACATGTCTTCACAATACACAACAGATCTTCACAATAGTCAACAGGTCTTCACAATAGACAACAGATCATCACAATAGACAACAGGTCTTCACAGTAGACAACAGATCATCACAATAGACAACAGGTCTTCACAATAGACAACAGGTCTTCACAATAGACAACAGATCATCACAATACACAACAGATCATCACAATACACAACAGATCTTCACAATAGTCAACAGATCTTCACAATAGACAACAGGTCTTCACAATAGACAACAGATCTTCACAATAGTCAACAGGTCTTCACAATAGTCAACAGATCATCACAATACACAACAGATCTTCACAATAGTCAACAGGTCTTCACAATAGACAACAGATCATCACAATAGACAACAGGTCTTCACAATAGACAACAGATCATCACAATACACAACAGATCATCACAATACACAACAGATCTTCACAATAGTCAACAGATCTTCACAATAGACAACAGGTCTTCACAATAGACAACAGATCATCACAATAGACAACAGGTCTTCACAGTAGACAACAGATCATCACAATAGACAACAGGTCTTCACAATAGACAACAGGTCTTCACAATAGACAACAGATCATCACAATGCACAACAGATCATCACAATACACAACAGATCATCACAATAGTCAACAGATCTTCACAATAGACAACAGGTCTTCACAATACACAACAGATCTTCACAATAGTCAACAGGTCTTCACAATAGTCAACAGATCATCACAATACACAACAGATCTTCACAATAGTCAACAGGTCTTCACAATAGACAACAGATCATCACAATAGACAACAGGTCTTCACAATAGACAACAGATCATCACAATACACAACAGATCATCACAATACACAACAGATCTTCACAATAGTCAACAGATCTTCACAATAGACAACAGGTCTTCACAATAGACAATAGATCATCACAATAGATAACAGATCATCAGAATAGACAACAGATCTTCACAATAGTCAATAGATCATCACAATAGACAACAGGTCTTCACAATAGACAATAGATCATCACAATAGATAACAGATCATTACAATAGTCAACAGATCATCATGTGCTTTATTTCTTTGTTTCCATTTCACTGTGAACATGTTCATTTATGATCAGACCTAAGTAAGAGATGCCAAAAACCTTAGGATAAAATTTCATCTAAATAGTTTTTTTTTTATTTTCTTCTGTATCACTGGTTTGAGTGTTCATGTTTTGCAAGCGTACAGAATAATTCATATAAAAAGGTGCGACTCATCTTGATTTTAGAGCAAAGCGTAATATCCTCACCATTTCTTTGTTTTCTTAAATTCATCTTCTCACCATTTCTTTGTTTTCTTAAATTCATCATTTTCTCGCCATTCCTTTGTTTTCATAAATTCATCTTCTCTCCATTTCTTTGTTTTCTTAAATTCATTTTCATCAATTGGTAACTTCACAAGTTCTGTCTTGTCACTTCCATGACTTTTTGTATTAACTATTTTTTAAAAAATTAATTACATTATCACAACCTCCCCCCACCCCCCAACCGGCTTTTAAAGACCCACCCCCAGGATCGCTTCCCGCACCACCTTTACTCCTGCTGCAAACTCCTCACTTCTGTAGAAGGAAACCCATTCTCTTATTTACCGAACCCCATGGTTATTTTCCTGAACCCCACGAATTCTCTTACTGAATGGTTATTGTCTCCATCCCTGTTTTACATACACAGTAACTCTCCTACTTAATGGTTACTGTCTCCAACCCTGTTTTACATTCACAGTAACTCTCCTACTGAATGGTTACTGTCTCCAACCCTGTTTTACATTCACAGTAACTCTCCTACTGAATGGTTACTGTCTCCAACCCTGTTTTACATTCACAGTAACTCTCCTACTGAATGGTTACTGTCTCCAACCCTGTTTTACATTCACAGTAACTCTCCTACTGAATGGTTATTGTCTCCATCCCTGTTTTACATTCACAGTAACTCTCCTACTGAAGATAGTAACTGAATGGTTACTGTCTCCAACCCTATTTTACATTCTCAATAACTCTCCTACTGAATGGTTACTGTCTCCAACCCTATTTTACATTCTCAGTAACTCTCCTACTTAATGGTTACTGTCTCCAACCCTATTTTACATTCACAGTAACTCTCCTACTTAATGGTTACTGTCTCCAACCCTGTTTTACATTCTCAATAACTCTCCTACTGAATGGTTACTGTCTCCAACCCTATTTTACATTCTCAATAACTCTCCTACTTAATGGTTACTGTCTCCAACCCTATTTTACATTCTCAATAACTCTCCTACTTAATGGTTACTGTCTCCAACCCTATTTTACATTCTCAATAACTCTCCTACTGAATGGTTACTGTCTCCAACCCTATTTTACATTCTCAATAACTCTCCTACTTAATGGTTACTGTCTCCAACCCTATTTTACATTCTCAATAACTCTCCTACTGAATGGTTACTGTCTCCAACCCTATTTTACATTCTCAATAACTCTCCTACTGAATGGTTACTGTCTCCAACCCTATTTTACATTCACAGTAACTCTCCTACTTAATGGTTACCGTCTCCAACCCTATTTTACATTCACAGTACTCTCCTACTTAATGGTTACTGTCTCCAACCCTATTTTACATTCACAGTAACTCTCCTACTTAATGGTTACTGTCTCCAACCCTATTTTACATTCACAGTAACTCTCCTACTGAATGGTTACTGTCTCCATACCTGTTTTACATCCACAGTAACTCTTCTACTGAATGGTTACTGTCTCCAGCCCTATTTTACATTCACAGTAACTCTCCTACTGAATGGTTACTCTCTCCATACCTGTTTTACATCCACAGTAACTCTTCTACTGAATGGTTACTGTCTCCAGCCCTATTTTACATTCACAGTAACTCTCCTACTGAATGGGTACTATCTTCATACTTGTTTTACATCCACAGTAACTCTGCTACTGAATGGTTACTGTCTCCAACCCTATTTTACATCCACAGTAACTCTTCTACTGAATGGTTACTATTTTCATACCTATTTTACATTCACAGTAACTCTCCTACTGAATGGTTACTGTCTCCAACCCTATTTTACATCCACAGTAACTCTCCTACTGAATGGTTACTTTCTCCAACCCTATTTTACATCCACAGTAACTCTGCTACTGAATGGTTACTGTCTCCAACCCTATTTTACATCCACAGTAACTCTTCCACTGAATAGTTACTATCTTCATACCTGTTTTACATTCACAGTAACTCTGCTACTGAATGGTTACTGTCTCCAACCCTATTTTACATCCACAGTAACTCTTCTACTGAATGGTTACTATTTTCATACCTATTTAACATCCACAGTAACTCTTCTACTGAATGGTTACTATTTTCATACCTGTTTTACATCCACAGTAACTCTTCTACAGAATGGTTACTATCTTCATACCTATTTACATCAACAGTAACTCTGCTACTGAATAGTTACTGTTCCAACCCTGTTTTACATCCACAATATGATATGTCATTTGTTGACTTAAAAAAACACGTCTTTGAATTCGTTCTGAGAACAGAATGAAACATAAACAGCAGATCCTACTTTTGTCTTTCAACCAAACTGATGTCATTCCACACCACCCACAAACACCATGATTGATCCATCTCAACCAGAAACACCACCATCGACCCATCACAACCACAAACCGATGGTGGTATTCAACCCATCTCAACCTTAAACACCACCATCGATCCATCTCAACCACAAACACCACCATCGACCCATCTCAACCATAAACACCACAATCGACCCATCACAACCACAAACCGATGGTTGTATTTGACCCATCTCAACCACAAACACCACCATCAATCCCATCTCAGTCACAAACACCACCATCGACCCATCTCGATCACAAGCACCACCATCGACCCATCACAACCACAAACACCACCATCAATCCCATCTCAGTCACAAACACCACCATCGACCCATCTCGATCACAAACACCACCATCGACCCATCACAACCACAAACACCACTATCGATCCATCACAACCACAAACACCACTATCGATCCATCACAACCACAAACACCACCATCGACCCAACACAACCACAAACACCACCATCGACCCATCTCAACCACAAACACCACCATCGACCCATCTCAATCACAAACACCACCATCGACCCATCATAACCACAAACACCACCATCGACCCATCACAAACACCACCATCGACCCATCTCAACCACAAACACCACCATCGACCCATCACAACCACAAACACCACCATCGACCCATCACAACCACAAACACCACATCGACCCATCTCAACCACAAACTCATTCATCAACCGTCAATACCAAGATCTAAATGTGGAACGACACTCGAGCCATCACAAATCTAAGACCCACAACTCTTCCACTACATACATGGCGATCTTTATCAGCCGGTCTGCACACTTCTATTCATTTCGCTGTCCCATTTGTCACTGCTATCGACTACCCCCAGACAAACTCATATTTCAATGATTCCCTCACTTCCAGTGGCGCAACTAAGCACGGATCCCCTGCAGTGAAGAAAAATTAAAATAGGCCACTTTTGGTAATAATAAATACAAACAAACAAATAGAACGATCAATGCAAACAGCACATATGTCATATTGTGAGATGTTTGGTCTGAATACTAGGGACATTCAAGAAATTAATTGAAGAAATAATATAAAGCATATGTACCAATTCAGGTTCTAAAACTAAGGGTTAAAACTAAGAATAGAAAAATGTTATATCTTCTCAACGTTCCTGTATGGTGCAGAAACATGGACATTAGAAAATAGAACAGAAAATTGAAGCCTTTGAAATGTGGATATATAGAAGAATAGGTAGAATTGGATAAAAGGAAAGAAAACAAACGATGAAGTCTTAAAACAACTAAAAATGAGAAGTGAACTTCTAAATGCAGGTCAAACAAGACAAATGCGATTTTTGGGCCTTGTTAAAAGACATAACAGCCTACTAAAAGTAATCCTGGAGGGGAAAATACAAGGTAAAAGAGGCAGAGACAGACCAAGACTAACATGGATGAGTAACATCAAAAGATGGACAAATCCGCCTATAACAAGCTGCACCATCAAAACAAGAGACAGAGCAAAATGGCGCTCCATGGTAGCCAACCTTCGTTGCGAAGATGGACTCGATGATGATCACCAAGATTACATATGTCTATGCAGTAATATAGACCAGTGATGGGCATATGGCGGCCCGCGGGCTAAATCCGGCTCGCCAGTCTATTTTTATTGGCCCTTGAATCATCCTCATAAACTACTATTTTTTTTTCCTGCGTTAGCCAACCTTTGACCTCTAACGAAGTCCCTATAGACTAGGAACTGAATTTTGCGTGTTAATCCGTTTTTCCCTGGCAGCCGTGTGGACAGGGGTCCTTCGCCGCACAGGCAGATAACTCCGTCTTCAGAAGTACTCATATTTTTTTCCGTCCATGAGTAATTGACGTTTCAAGTCGGGCCTCGCTGCTGAGACAAGGGATGGTTGCCGCAGAGAGAAATCATAAATATATATCCCAACTGGTGCAGCATCAACTTGAACCCACAACTTCTCTGTCTCGAGGCCCGCGTCTTGCCTCGAGACCAACCAGTCCCCAACTACATATATATATTTCCGTTTCCAAGATGGCGGAACTGAGTCACGTTGTCTCTATCGCTGCAGAAATTCCGTTGGATTCTTATCAACTTCAGGTTTCCGTTCCAATTTTCTGCATTCCAGTAGAAATGATGTTCTGCTTGTTATATCTGCGCCATTGAATTGGCGTTGCACGCACAGCAATGCTCCGTTTTGACAATTCAAGTGTTGTGAATGCGCCTTCCAACGTCTAATGTTGATCTGCGTTTTACGTCACACAAAGTGCTGTTCAGTGACTGGTTGATGGAGATAATTGACGTAAGTTATTTACAAGTTACAACGCATTAATGTGGTGGGATCCCTCAAGTCAGTCAAGTCAGCGTCTTTGGGAAGTTTGTACCATATTTCGTTCGTTGTAGACTGCATTCACTATAGTAATCATGAATACATGGGCGCAGACATTTTGTGCGTGCTACGTCATCATAATGGATCATCGTGTGTCCCAAGACCGACCATGTGCTAATCTTGCGATTTGTTGTTTGGTGTGCAACGGGGATAATCTGACGACGAACTGTGTTTTGTATGTTCGGAGTTGGAGTTAAACACGATGTCCTAACATCATCAATCGCCATACATTTACTATGACGATCATCATTTTCAGGAGGACGTGATCTTCCGGGCAATGTGATGGATAGGCGGCAGGAACCATTGAAGGCTATGTCTGCAAAGTGTTCCTTGTTGCAGTTTCTTCATGTTCCAAGTCCGGCTTGTTGCAGGAGCTACTGAGTTAAGTGCTCTGTGCACACCGTGAGCTGTGTGTCTCATTCATTTTGATCATGTTTCGATACTCCAATTGTGTACGATGAATGATGATATCGTATGACAGGGAACAGTTGGCTGTGTTCACTTTCTGTGCGGTTTCGCCTTATGTCTTTTGGCGTGTGCTGAGACTGCTATGATGGGGACTACAGTTACCTTTCTTTGATTTGGAAGATGAGTTATAATTCGAATGATTCCACTGGCACGGGCGGTTGAGCAATTATGGATTTTAATTCGCTTGCAGTGATACCGAGGCCTTCCATAACCAATAACCAATATATATATATATATATATAAACCAAAATTCATATCGATTAAAAAAATAAAATGAAGATAATTTTGAAATAAAAGGTTAATTAACTTCTTACAAATGATAAAAATATGTCGTTAAAGTGCAGGCATTATTTATACATTACTAAGTGAAATAATGCAATTTTTTATGACATACTTAAGTTTGACGCTCTGGTCCATGACTTTGGTCATAGTTCGGCCCACGATCAATCTTATGTTGGTCACAACTGGCGCAGACAAAAAGAAGGAACAGAGAATGATAACAAAATAATGACACAAAGAGTAAACGAGTAACCTTCGTTGCACTAAGAAAAATATGGAAACATAGATAAATTATGTTAAATCAAACATTTTAGCTCTAATGTATAAATCGGTTCTATTATATGGTTGTGAAGCATGGAGAACAACAAATATGACAATAACGAAGATACAGGCATACATTAATGGATGTTTGCGCAGAATAGAGGAATGGAAAAGGCTGGAGAAAGTCGCTAACTTGGAACTATGGAAAAGTGTCAGTCAATTACGAGTGGACAAAGATGATGGCGCTGTGTAGGGTGGGTTAGGGCACACATTGCGGAAGCCAACTGAGAGTATTACATGACAGGCAATTTTCTTGGATCCCCAGGGAAAGAGACAAAGAGGAAAACCAAAATATTCTCGGAGAAGGCAGATTGAAGCATAGATGAAGATGATGGGAAGACATGGAATGATCTTAAAAGAATAGCAGAATAAAAGAAACAGAGCGGCTTGGAAAATGTTTGTTGAAGACATATGCTCCACAGGGAGGTGGAAGGAGGCCATCAACAGATGCAGGATAAAATGAGCAAGAAGAAGAGAAGGAGAAGGAGAGCAACATTGTTAATTCTTTCTTCTTTTCTCTGTCACTGATACCTAAAAGGTGTCGTTATCATTTGTCGTTTTTGAGCTGCTAGAATTGTCTGAATTAGTGATTTTCCTTTGTTGTTACATGTCACTGTCACTGATACCTAAAAGGTGTCGTTATCATTTGTCGTTTTTGAGCTGCTAGAATTGTCTGAATTAGTGATTTTCCTTTGTTGTTACATGTCACTGTCACTGATACCTAAAAGGTGTCGTTATCATTTGTCGTTTTTGAGCTGCTAGAATTGTCTGAATTAGTGATTTTCCTTTGTTGTTACATGTCACTGTCACTGATACCTAAAAGGTGTCGTTATCATTTGTCGTTTTTGAGCTGCTAGAATTGTCTGAATTAGTGATTTTCCTTTGTTGTTACATGTCACTGTCACTGCATCTATCCATCTTCTTCTGGGTCTTCCTCTTGGTCTTTTTCCATGCATTCTCGAGAAGAACGCCCTTGATGGTGATTGGTGAGGATTTATTCTGACCAGGTGGCCAAACCATTTAAGTTGTTGTTCTATATATTCTTGGCAGGGTTTTATTCTTACCATTTTTCTTGTGGTTTCATTTGGTATTCTATCTCTTCTTGTTTTGTTTGTTACTTTTCTCAAGCATCGCATCTCACATGTATTTATCTTTCTTAATTGTGATTTAGAAAGCGACCATGTTTGACTTTTATAGCACAAAGTTGGTATGAAAATGCTATTTATCATTTGTTGTTTAGCTGGCATAGAACTGTTTGGATGTTTTAGCAATGGTGAAAGCTGGTATGTGACAGCATTTGCTTTTTGTATTCTCATGTCAATTTCTCTGTCCAGTTTCCCATCTTCTGTGAACATTGTGCCCAGGACAATATTCATAAGGAAATCCAAAATGACAAAGGAGAGAGAAGTAAACAGCTTCAAAAGATGTGGAAGGATAAAAAAAATGGGCTTGAAGAAATGAAAAAAAACACAAGTAACATGCGAAAAAATTCAATTAACAATGAAATGACAATGACTGTGAACATTGTTAATTACAATATGAAAAATGCAAGCAGACATTAATTGGACTTACATAAGACAGAAAGATAGAAACTATCAAGATAGTAGTGCACATCGATTGTGAGAATAACTCAAAACAGAAATGGAATCCAGTAGTCACTGACCAATCGACTTGATGATTTAGACTTTGCTCTAATGACGTAGCTCTCCTATCACACAGCCATCAACAGATGCAGGATAAAATGAGCATACTTGATGAGAGATCATAATAGCTAGGACTGAAAATTAATAGAGATAAGACCAACATTATGAGAATTAATACAGTTGGCACTATCCAAATAAAACTAGGAGAAATACCTCTACTAGACGTACAATCTTACATATATCTGGGCAGTAATATAGATAAAGAGCGAGGAACAGAAAATGATGCCAAAATAAGGATATCAAAACAAGATGATCTTTTGTTGCATTGGGAAACATATGGAAATCCAAAGAAACTAGGTAAATACAAAAATTAAAACGTTCAACTCCAATGTTAAGTCAGTCCTATTATATGGCTGTGAAACATGGAGAAAAACAGAATTGACAATCATGAAGATACAGACTTTCATTAATGGATGCTTACGCAGAATAAAAGGATGGAAATGGCAGGATAAAATCACTAACATAGAATTATGGAAATGTACCAGTCAAATACCAGTGGATAAAGCGATAAAGCAAAGACGAAGGCGTTGGATAGGACACACACTGCAGAAGCCAACTGAGAGTATTACACAACAGGCCCTTTTTTGGAATCCCCAGGGGAAAATACAAAAAGGAAGACCAAGAAATTCTTGGAGAAGACTGACCAGCAATGATGAAGATGATGGGGAAGACATGGAATGATCTTAAAAAAATTGGCAAGAAACAGAACGGCTTGGAAAGTGTTTGTTGAAGACATATGCTCCACTGGGAGCTGAAAGACAGAAGAAGAAGAAGTGCAGATCGATGACAAAGGAAAGAGAAGTAAACAGCTTCAAAAGATGTGGAAGGATTAAAAAAAATGGACTTGAAGAAATGAAAAAAAATCAAGTAACATGCGAAAAAATTCAATTAACGATGAAATGACAAATGCCTGTGGGAGATAATTGCCGCCATTGCTATAAGCATAACTCATAATTCCATAAACCGGAAGTCAATAATTTTCTAATGATGGACGATAGCAATGTTTAATGTAATAGTGTATGGATATTGTGAACAATTATTAATGTTCTAACTAGAGGGCAAAGACAAAGATCAAAGACCAGCATAGAACAATAGAAGTGGCCTATGGGATTAATTAGTCCTGGGAGAGCTGTGAATACAGTGAAAGCCCGGTATTCGTACGCGTATCTAGAGAACTCTACTAGTATAACTAGCAACTCGTAGAGCTTTTTCGGAGTAAAAGTTGACTGTGTATTGAGACGTTACCTCGGATTTCGTTCAGATTTTCCCGTCGATCTCGACTTCCACGGAGTACCGGAAGTTAGCAATTGTTATCTGGGACCGGATTGTTTTTTTTTTTTTTTTTTGTTTTTTGTTTCTTTTCACATTTAGTTCTTTCTTTTTAAAAAAAATTGTTAATTAGTCGTTGTGTGATATGGTCAATCACAACCACATACATTCATCCGAAACAGGACAATAAATCACACACACACACAAAACACAAGTAACAGAATTCCATTATAGTGGTAGCTACATGATGATGGTCATATGTTGGACATGTGATGAGAAGAGATAATAACCGAATAGCAAAGCAAGCCCTCATATGGGAAACAACAGGTAAGAGGAAAAGAGGAAGACCCAGAGAGACACTGAGAAGAACAGTGATGAGAGAGGCAAGAGCAGCAGGATTCGGCTCCCTCAGTGAGATAGAGCTGCTTGCACAGAACAGAGACAAATGGCGAGATTTGATAAAATATCTTTAAAAGAATTGAAAACTGCTAGAACAAAAATTCAGATAAGAGAAGGAGTATCTTGGTCTACGCCCTATGGGCCGGCTACGGCTCGAAAGGTCAATGGATAGGTAGCTACATGACCGAGACCGTACATACAATCTGTGGTTGTGAATATCTATGGACGTTTTTATCGTTCATGTCTATATACGTCTTCGTTTGTCTTTGAACATAACATGTCTTCTATTAGTGTTAACGTTTTATGCTTTTGTTGGTTGCTTAGTTCGTTTGTTGATTGGTTGATTTATTTGTTGGTTCACTGATTGGTTTAGTACTTGGTTACTTAATTGGCTCGTTGGTAAATTAGTTGTATGGTTTGCTGACTTGTCAGTTTTTTTTTGGCTGGTTTGTTATTTGGTTCATTGTTTTTTTTTTTTTAGTCGTTCGTTGATTCGCCGTCTGTTTCAATTTTTGGTTGATTTATTTGTTGCTTGGTTGGTTAGTTGACTTAATAGTTTTCTGGTTATTTGGTTGATGGTTTTCTTGGTTGATTAGTTTGTTGGATGGTTTATTAATTGGTTGACTTGCTAGTTAGTTATTTGTTTCATTGACTTTCTGGTTCGTCAGTTGGTTCATTGATGTGGTTGTTGATTGGTCCGTTTACAGTTCAGCTCAATGTGTTGGGTTGAAAGGCACATCAACGCCTATTCTAGCGACGAATAGGGAAATATTCGTCGCAAATGATGAAAAAAGACAGCTTCAAATTGTATGATTTCTTCGGTAATTATGGCATTTGCTTTCTAATTTCTGTCACAATTTATTTAGGAGAGAGACAGGCTTCCTGGGAATGTAAAAATAAAGGCTACATGTTATTTGCAGTCGCAACGTAGTGTCCATTCTATGTTTTTTATTTCATCCCCAAACCAAACTCTCTCTCCCCCTCACCTCTCAATAGAATAAAACTATTGACTTCGCCAAGCATCAAACTGACATCCTCCTGCCTAATAACCGACCAGCAGCGACCCTCTTCTTGCTGTGCCTTGGACAGTTCGATAAAATACTGTCCCCCTCCTTGGTTGCTTCAAATACTATCGACTACCTTTTTTTTTTAATCGATATATGCTGATATTAACAACTATTCTTCTAGCTGCGCTATTGTTCTAACTACTACTTTAATTTTGCTGTTTCCCGTGATCTCTATAAATAGACTTTGCGCTTCGAGTATCCAGGCAGTATTACAGGTTATTGTTAAACCGGATTATCGTATGTCTGCTTATTAGGCAACATGTTACAGTGCCACCAGAATATTCTCTGACGTTTTTGACCTTTCAAGCAACCATTATTGATCAGAGATTGTTGTCTTTTATCGGAAAATTCGTCTCTGTTATTCAGTCTTTGTCACATGTTTCATAATTAATGTCTTTTCTTTCTTTTACTTTCTCTCTCTCTCTTAATCTTTCTCTCTCTCTTAATCTTTCTCTCAATCTTTCTCTCTCTGTCTATATCTATTAATCTTTCTCTCTCTATCTCTCTCAATCTTTCTCTCTGTCTCTCTTAATCTTTCTCTCTCTTTCTCTCTCTCTATCTCTCTTAATCTTTCTCTCTCTCTATCTCTCTTAATCGTTCTCTCTATATCTCTCTTGATCTTTCTATCTCTATCTTAATCTTTCTCTCTCTATCTCTTAATATTTCACTCTCTCTATCTCTCTTAATCTTTCTCTCTCTCTCTTTCTCCCTGAATCTTTCTCTCTCACTCTATCTCTTTTAATCTTTCTCTTTTTCCATCTCTCTTAATCTTTTTCTCTCTCTATCTCTCTTAATCTTTCTCTCTTTCTATCTCTCTTAATCTTTCTCTATTTCTATCTCTCTTAATCTTTCTCTCTTTCTATCTCTCTTAATCTTTCTCTCTTTCTATCTCTCTTAATCTTTCTCTCTCACTATATCTCTCTTAATCTTTCTCTTTCTATCTCTCTTAATCTTTCTCTCTGACCTTATCTCTCTTTCTTTATCTCACTGACAAACAAATACATCTCATTTATATTTCTTCCTGTTTCATCTTTTTTTTTCTCTCTTCATTTTATCGACTCCTTGCTAATTTTCTCCTGCTTCTGCTATCATCTTTCTCTCATTCCTGTTTCATTTCTCTTATGTTCTTACCTTCCTTTCTCTTTAGCTCTCTCTCCTATCTCTACTCTTCCCTCACTTTCAAGGGCCTCTTTCTGAATGTCCATCACGTTTATGTCTCAGAATTTCTGTATAAATATTTATCTCACACATGAAAATGAAGTGATGAAGCTCAGAGGGCGTAAAGTGAGTGGGGCGGTGTGGGGCGCTTAATAAACCTGTCAAATATTACATGAAAGAAGGGAGTGAATATATCATGAAAATAAAAAGGGAAGGGCTGGGGGAATTACCAAGAAATGCAAGATCCATGTTATATCTGATGTCCATTGAACTTTATCAGGGTGCCCAGAGATGGAGTCCATGCAGGTATTAAGTGCAGATGTGACAACTGTCAAGGAATCAGTTCGATGACTAAGAGTCAAAAGGAATAACCCTAACGATGAAGCATGTGTTTACATCTGTACTGCAGTAGTATACTTCCACAAACGGGTAGCCATGATTGTTTTCTTTTCAGATTGTAGACTAGTTCCAGAAACGGGTAGCCATGATTGTTTTCTTTTCAGATTGTAGACTAGTTCCACAAACGGGTAGCCATGATTGTTTTCTTTTCAGATTGTAGACTAGTTCCAGAAACGGGTAGCCATGATTGTTTTCTTTTCAGATTGTAGACTAGTTCCAGAAACGGGTAGCCATGATTGTTTTTTTTTTCAGATTGTAGACTAGTTCCAGAAACGGATAGCCATGATTATTTTCTTTTCAGATTGTAGACTAGTTCCAGAAACGGGTAGCCATGATTGTTTTCTTTTCAGATTGTAGACTAGTTCCAGAAACGGGTAGCCATGATTGTTTTCTTTTCAGATTGTAGACTAGTTCCAGAAACGGGTAGCCATGATTGTTTTCTTTTCAGATTGTAGACTAGTTCCAGAAACAGGTAGCCATGATTGTTTTTTTTTCAGATTGTAGACTAGTTCCAGAAACGGATAGCCATGATTATTTTCTTTTCAGATTGTAGACTAGTTCCAGAAACGGGTAGCCATGATTGTTTTCTTTTCAGATTGTAGACTAGTTCCAGAAACGGGTAGCCATGATTGTTTTCTAACAGCAGGACAGGCCAACAAAGGTAGAACAAGGCCACAAACTGTATCTTTCCTCGACGGTGAAAGGTAAATGTGGACGGAAAGAAGAATGTCGCTATAGATGGCTTTTGTCATATTGGACTTGCTTTGAAAAGCCATGTATTTCGACCCGGTATTTCGGTCTTGCATGAAGGCTGCCATGTATTTCGACCCGGTATTTCGGTTTTACATGAAGGCTGCCATATATTGCGACCCGGTATTTCGGTATTTCATGAAGGCTGCTATGTTTTTCGGTCTTTCATGAAAACTGCTATGTATTTCGACACGGTATTTCGGTCTTGCATGAAAAGTGCCATGTATTTCGACCCGGTATTTCGGTCTTTCATAAAGGCTGCCATATATTTCGATCTGGTATTTCGGCCTTACATGAAGGCTGCTATGTATTTCGACCCGGTATTTCGGTCTTGCATGAAAAGTGTCATGTATTTCGACCCGGTATTTCGGTCTTTCATAAAGGCTGCCATATATTTCTATCCGGTATTTCGGTCTTGCAAGAAGGCTGCCATGTATTTCGACCCGGTATTTCGGTCTTTCATGAAGGCTGCCATGTATTTCGACCCGGTATTTCGGTCTGGCATGAAGGCTGACATGTATTTCGACCCGGTATTTCGGTCTTGTATGAAAGCTGCCATGTATTTCGACCCGGTATTTCGGCCTTAAATGAAAGCTGCCATGTATTGCGACCCGGTATTTCGGTCTGGCATGAAAGCTGCCATGTATTGCGACCCGGTATTTCGGTTTTACATGAAGGCTGCCATGTATTGCGACCCGGTATTTCGGTTTTACATGAAGGCTGCCATGTATTTCGACCCGGTATTTCGGTCTGGCATGAAAGCTGCCATGTATTGCGACCCGGTATTTCGGTATTTCATGAAGGCTGTTATGTTTTTCGGTCTTTCATGAAGGCTGTTATGAATTTCGACCCGGTATTTCGGTATTTCATGAAGGCTGCCATATATTCGACCCGGTATTTCGGTCTTTCATGAAGGCTACCATGTATTTCGACCCGGTATTTTGGTCTTTCATGAAAGCTGCCATGTATTGCGACCCGGTATTTTGGTCTTTCATGAAAGCTACCATGTATTGCGACCCGGTATTTTGGTCTTTCATGAAAGCTACCATGTATTGCGACCCGGTATTTTGGTCTTTCATGAAAGCTACATGTATTGCGACCCGGTATTTTGGGCTCGCATGAAAGCTGCCATGTATTGCGACCCGGTATTTCGCTCTTACATGAAGGCTACCATGTATTGCGACCCGGTATTTTGGGCTCGCATGAAAGCTGTCATGTATTTCGACCCGGTATTTCGGTCTTTCATGAAGGCTGTCATGTATTTCGACCCGGTATTTCGGTCTTTCATGAAGGCTGTCATGTATTTCGACCCGGTATTTCGGTCTTTCATGAAGGCTGTCATGTATTTCGACCCGGTATTTCAGTCTTACATGAAGGCTGCCATGAATTGCGACCCGGCATTTCGCTCTTACATGAAGGCTACGTAGCCGGAAACAACGCGAATGACGTACGTTAATGGAAGACATCAGAGAATGGACAGGTCTCGACTTTATCCTTTCACAAGAGCTTCCATAAATAAATGAATGAGAGAAAGTCAATGCAGAAAACAGCTTAATCTCAACAACTCTGAAGGTGGGTCGCTGGATAGAAAGAAGGATAGGCAGAAGGAAATAATTAAGGCTTTTCTCTTCCCTTAAATATTTATCTTTCCTTCACCATCCCCTTTCAACATATATCTTCTTCTTTAATAGCTATCTCTCCATTTAAATTATATCTCTCCATTTAATATATATATCTCTCCATTTAATTTCTATCTTTCCATTTATATATATATATATCTTCATTTATATCTCTCTATTTAATTTATATCTCTCATTTAATTTCTCTCTCCATTTAATGTCTATCTCTCCATTTATATATATCATTACAATTTAATATCTCTCTATTTAATTTATATCTCTCAATTTAATTTCTCTCTCCATTTAATGTCTATCTCCATTTAATATATATCATTACCATTTAATATCAACTCCCTCTTTTAATATCTATTCACCCCTTAGTATATACTCATCTTGAAATATCGATTGCCCTCTTTATGACCTTTACCTCTCCTTTAAGTAAATATCCCCTCGTTTACTATCCTCTCCTTTCCTTTATTATCCTTTCCTTTCCATTATTATCTGTCCTCTTCTTTAATATGTGTCTTCTCAATTAATAACTACTCGTCCCTTTAATATATTTCCCCTTCTTCAATATTTATACTCACTTATTTAATATATATTCCTCCTTTAATATATGTCTCTTCCTGAAATATCGAAAGCCCCCTTTATCGTCCTCTTTATTACCTCTTTCTCTCCCTTAAATATCTATCTCGTCCTGAGATATCGATCGCCCCCTTTATCGTCCTCTTTATTACCTCTTTCTCTCCCTTAAATATCTATCTCGTCCTGAGATATCGATCGCCCTCTTTATCGTCCTCTTTATTACCTCTTTCTCTCCCTTAAATATCTATCTCGTCCTGAGATATCGATAGCCCCCTTTATCGTCCTCTTTATTACCTCTTTCTCTCCCTTAAATATCTATCTCGTCCTGAGATATCGATCGTCCTCTTTATCGTCCTCTTTATTACCTCTTTCTCTCCCTTAAATATCTATCTCGTCCTGAAATATCGATCGCCCTCTTTATCGTCCTCTTTATTACCTCTTTCTCTCCCTTAAATATCTATCTCGTCCTGAAATATCGATAGCCCTCTTTATCGCCCTCTTTATCGCCTTTATCTCTCCCTGTAATATATATATCTCCTCCTCTAATATCCACCGCCCTCTTTATCGCCTTTATCTCTCCCTTAAATATGTATCTCCTGCCCTAATATGAGTCGTCCATTTATAGCGCATAATGCACGCCCTACGTGTAGTTCATCCCGACCGTGTTCACACGCACCAATTACGTTCCCAGAAAAGCGTTTTCATTCTAGCTCTTTAGTCTTTTCATGTTTGCATATTTTCAAGTAATTTTCTCCGGAAATCCTCGGTTATTTTGTTCGGCGATAGAATGTGCATCCCGGACAATTTATTTTCAAATTAGGAACCACGTCAGCAGTCTCCCCGCTTAATTACCAAGCTGCGGTGAAATTCGCGAACTTCCAGAAAGCTATTGCTTTTTCCACAAGCTTTCACTTTCGCTTAATCGGAACAACCGTCAAAGATTGACAAGCTCAGCTTTTCCAATCCAACTTTATTTTGCTCCCTTCTTTTTCCCCTCGGCCCATTTCTTGCTGTTTCATTGAGCACAGTCTAAGAGATGGCAAATTGCTTCCAATCCATATTTATGCGGTTCCATTTGGCCAGTATCTCTAAGGGGACAAAGAGACATGTATGAAGAAGCATTCCTACCGCCTCTGCTGTCTATTACTTGTGAGCAATATTTTCCATCATTGCTGTGGAGTGCCAGATAAGTTTCCACTGTGTTTTCCAGCTATAATCTTCATGACAGTTTTTCTAATTTTTTTATTGGGCAGGTTTTCCATGGTAATATGTTCTGTGAATCTGAGATAGGCTTTAAGACTTCTTATGCTTGTGTTTGTATTGTTTGTGTTGTTTTCGTTTAGTGGGATAGTTTAGTTTAGTTTTGTTTAGCTTAGTTTAGTTTAATTTAGTTTAGTTTTGTTTAACTTAGTTTAGTTTAATTTAGTTTAGTTTTGTTTTGTTATATTGTGTGTTGTCGACCGATCATCCTCACTGCACGTCCAACATGTCCATAAGTGCTGAGATCTCTTCCCCAGTATGTCCCCCAGTATGTTCCCCAGTGTGTCCCCCAGTATGTCCCTCAGTGTGTGGAGACTGACAACTCCAGTTCTGTGTTATTTGTTATTCTTCTGTTATCCCGCGTTGCGGCCTGGTCAGGAAATTCAAGTGATAGAGCAGCTATTATAGCCCAGCTGAGAGAATGAACATCTTGATGCTAATCTTGGCTACAGGTACAAATTAGAGTGGTAGAACTGCTAGGATAGCCCACCTGAGAGAATGAACATCTTGATGCTAATCTCGGCTACAGGTACACGTTAGAGCGGTAGAATTGCTAAGATAGCCCACCTCAGAGAATGAACAACTTCATGCTAATCTCGGCTGCAGGTACACGTTAGAGCGGTAGAACTACTAGGATAGCCCACCTGAGAGAATGAACATCTTGATGCTAATCTCGGCTACAGGTACACGTTAGAGCGGTAGAACTGCTATTATAGCCCAGCTGAGAGAATGAACATCTTGATGCTAATCTTGGCTACAGGTACACGTTAGAGCGGTAGAACTGCTAGGATAGCCCACCTGAGAGAATGAACATCTTGATGCTAATCTCGGCTACAGGTACACGTTAGAGCGGTAGAATTGCTAAGATAGCCCACCTCAGAGAATGAACAACTTCATGCTAATCTCGGCTGCAGGTACACGTTAGAGCGGTAGAACTGCTAGGATAGCCCACCTGAGAGAATGAACATCTTGATGCTAATCTCGGCTACAGGTACACGTTAGAGCGGTAGAACTGCTATTATAGCCCAGCTGAGAGAATGAACATCTTGATGCTAATCTTGGCTACAGGTACACGTTAGAGCGGTAGAACTGCTAGGATAGCCCACCTGAGAGAATGAACATCTTGATGCTAATCTCGGCTATAGGTACACGTTAGAGCGGTAGAATTGCTAAGATAGCCCACCTCAGAGAATGAACAACTTCATGCTAATCTTGGCTACAGGTACACGTTAGAGCGGTAGAACTGCTAGGATAGCCCACCTGAGAGAATGAACATCTTGATGCTAATCTCGGCTACAGGTACACGTTAGAGCGGTAGAACTGCTAGGATAGCCCACCTGAGAGAATGAACAACTTCATGCTAATCTTGGCAACAGGTACACGTTAGAGCGGTAGAACTGCTAGGATAGATAGCCCACCTCAGAGAATGAACAACTTCATGCTAATCTTGGCTACAGGTACACGGTAGAGTGGTAGAATTGCTAGGATAGCCCACCTGAGAGAATGGGCAACTTCATGCTAATCTTGGCAACAGGTACACGTTAGAGCGGTAGAACTGCTAGGATTGATAGCCCACCTCAGAGAATGAACAACTTCATGCTAATCTTGGCTACAGGTACACGTTAGAGCGGTAGAACTGCTAGGATAGCCCACCTGAGAGAATGGGCAACTTCATGCTAATCTTGGCAACAGGTACACGTTAGAGCGGTAGAACTGCTAGGATAGATAGCCCACCTCAGAGAATGAACAACTTCATGCTAATCTTGGCTACAGGTACACGTTAGAGTGGTAGAACTGCTACCCAGGAAAAAATACTCCTTATGCTACTGCTACAGCTTTCCAACATTACTACTATCTCTATTGAGACCACTACTATTATCAACATTACTACTACCTCTATTGAGACCACTACTATTATCAACATTACTACTACCTCTATTGAGACCACTACTATTGTCAACATTACTACTACCTCTATTAAGACCACTACTATTATAACTACAACTACCGCTGCTGCCATTACTATTATCAACATCACTTCTACTGCTGCTGCTGACCCACTAATCTTACTACTACCACTACTATTACCAACCTTACTACTACCACTACTATTACCAACAATACTGCTGTTGCCACTTCTTCTAGGTACAACAACTGCCACTATATGTAATAGGAAACTTTTTACAGAGCTTCGCAGCAGGATACAATCTGATCATCAGAAGGGGACCCCGTCGAGCAAGTCTTTCGGCCCTTTAGCTTCTTGTCGCGCTAAACGAGGTGGACCCGCCTGACTCCCAGGCGTCGACCTCCTGCTGCGTTAAATTCTAAAGCTGACAATATATTCTGCACAAAATAACGAAACTTACTCTACGTTACAGTTCTGGTCGAATCTACGGTCTATACTCGGTCGTATATAGTGCGTCTTAGCTTTAACCCAGTACACTGGTGTCCTCTTCGTGGTAGCTGCAGTCTAAAATGGCTTGTATTTGGAACGTCCTTTTATATACACTCACGTATACGCTGCTTCGCGTCATGGCGTAACTGGGCACGTAGGAGTTGTCGGTAACTAATTATAGCTGATAAAGATCGACCGTGCTCGAAACTCCATGATGTAGGTATTGCAAACGTTGGGTGTGGGTCTCCCACTGTTGATGATGCATTTCTTATCGCTTATAGTCCGTGCCTCGGATATTCATACTACAACTACTAACACTACTACTACCACCACCACTACTACTACTACTGCTACAGCTGCTGCTACTGCTGCTCTACTACTACTACTATTACGACGACGACTACTACTGCTATTACTGCTGCTACTACTACTATTACTACTACTACAACTACCACTACAACTACCACTACTATTACAACTGCTACTATTACTGCTGCTGCTACTACTACTACTATTACTACTACTACTACTACTATTACTACTACTACTACTACTACTGCTACTATTACTGCTGCTACTACTACTACTATTACTGCTACAACTACTACTGCTATTACTACTACTACTATTACTACTACTACTACTACTACTACTACTACTACTACTACTACTACTATTACTACTACTACTATTACTACTACTGCTACAACTACAACTGCTGCTACTACTACTACTACTACTACTATTACTACTACTACTGTTACCACTACAACAGCTAATAATGATATCCCTGCTAATACAACAATTAAAGTCACAACAAATACAACAATTAATATCACAACAAATACAAAATTTAATATCACAACAAATACAACTATTCATTAAATTCCCCTACTATAAATTGAATGGCGACTACATCTCAGAAAGACACCGCCATTATTTTTAACTGAATGAAAAAAAAAAAGCAACTGTTATTTAAAAAAGGCCAGGAAAGCATCGATACAATGTGTAATTGAATTTATTTTGTCTTGGATTTTAGTTGACGTACCTGGGTCAGGATAGTGTCCACTGGTATCGATCTCAATGATTGACAAATCTGGGGGCGCGCTTGTTTGTGTTGGGGGACTCTTGTTTGTGTTGGGGGACTCTTGTTTGTGTTGGGGGACACTTGTTTGTGTTGGGGGACTCTTTTTCCCGCCGAGCTTTAAGATCTTTCTGCCACGGAAAACACATTCAGAATACGAGCCCTTGTTTTGGCAAAGCATTTGATGATAGTTTGACCAGGTTAAGTAGACTGATTAGATTTGTTTCATTAAATGCTGTCTGCGTGACCAGATAGCATCACATGAGGAGAAAGAACTTTTTCAGGGCAGCGACGGACTGCGAGTTTGAAACTTGAGTAAACAAGATTTCAGATCGAACTTTTAACCTGATAGTTTACGATATAAACATTGCTGCAAATTGCGCTAGCTCTACGATATAAACATTGCTGCAAATTGCGTTAGCTCTACGATATAAACATTGCTGCAAATTGCGTTAGCTCTACGATATAAACATTGCTGCAAATTGCGCTAGCTCTACGATATAAACATTGCTGCAAATTGCGCTAGCTCTACGATATAAACATTGCTGCAAATTGCGTTAGCTCTACGATATAAACATTGCTGCAAATTGCGTTAGCTCTACGATATAAACATTGCTGCAAATTGCGCTAGCTCTACGATATAAACATTGCTGCAAATTGCGCTAGCTCTACGATATAAACATTGCTGCAAATTGCGTTAGCTCTACGATATAAACATTGCTGCAAATTGCGCTAGCTCTACGATATAAACATTGCTGCAAATTGCGCTAGCTCTACGATATAAACATTGCTGCAAATTGCGCTAGCTCCTTATATAGTTCCTTCAGTTATTGCCAGAAATTAACATAACTATCATCATCATCCTATGCCATACCGGTTGGCGTAGGCGATCATGTCATTCCACAATCTTCTATCTACAGTGCATCGTATCAATTCTGTTGTTGACTGTTTTCCTCGCCATGATACCAAGCTATCTAGTATTTTCTCTCTTTGTCGTCCGCGATCTCTCTTTCCTTTTATTTTTCCTGTTGTAACCAAGTATTCCAAATTTCCTCTTCTCATGATGTGCCCAAAAAATGTTGATTGTTTCTTTCTGGTGTTTTTTACTAGTTCCTTTTTGTCTTGACCTCTTTGAGAATTTCTTCATTTGTCTTTTTTAGCTGTGCAGGGAACTTTCAACATTCTTCTGAGAAATTCCATAACATAACTATAGATACATCATATTACCTTAGTTATTTACATTATAAGTTATGAGAAAAAACATGGTTTTGCTGTTACTTAAATTCTCTTACAGTTTTGTTCATGTTTTTTTTTTTTATATAAAGACACAGCGCAGTGATTCTTACAGGAACTACTTCATAAATTCATTTCACCATCGACACTACGATGATTCAATAACAAGATTGAATGTCTTCAGTTTTGCCGTTCTTTTGTAACCATGGAAACGGGGAGGTAATTATTGAAATGGCCTACCTATTTCTCACACACAGTGCAAGGTCGATAGATGCAGTTGTACGGTTGTAGTAGGTTTGACCTCCATAGACATTTGAGTCTATTTATTAGTAACGGCTTGAGTTATTTGAACTATATCACAGCTATACTAGGGAATACGGTGGCTGGTTGTACACTGACATTTAACTCTTTGAGCTGGAATGTGATTGTGTTATGTATTCTGATTAAATATTAGAAGCGTCGTGGCCTCCGTTGCCTCCTCTGAATATCCGCCACTGTAGCAGAGATGTAGTAATATACAACGATAAATGAAACGAAAGGAAGAGGCGCCCAGTGCCATGTATGTAAAGTCAAATTATCTACAATGTTAAGAAGAGCTGAAATGACAAAATTCGTGTAAGTTTCACCTTAATGTTTATATCTACATTTATCTGGGCGAAATGTTATTTGTATTGTCCTCATTGCTTGATTCGAGAACATCGATATTGTCTTCATTTTGTACAAGAAATATCGTTTGTGTTCAACTTTGAGTGAAGATGTGAACACGTGCAGTAGTGATTTAATGAAGATGGGAAGTATTGAAGAACTGACGTAGTGCAGTTGTGGTGAAGTGAAATAATTAAGAAGTGAAGTAATGCAGTAATTAAGAAGTAAAATACCCCCGTCACGCCAAGTGGCGTATAGGGAATATGGTGTTAGTAACTATACATTTTACAGACTTCCGGCACATGATTTTTGGGGTAATGTGGTCGGTATTACGCCCGTGCCGCTTTACTTTCCCAGAAAAAAATCTGGTACCAATTAAAGGCTGGGTGAATCCGGAAGCCGTCGGTTGGGATCGAACCCTACCTCTTGTCCTTTGTAGTCCAGTTCACTAACCACTGAGCTATCGCGGCTCCCTAAGAAGTAAGTAGGAAAGTGAAATAGTGCAGGAGTTTAGAAGTGAAGTCTTAGAGAAGTGAAGTCGTAGTGAAGTGATGTCGTAGAGAAGTGAAGTCGTAGAGAAGTGAACTAATGAAGTAGTTCCTTGTCTCGCTGTTTTCTATGAGCTAGCGAAGTTGAAACCCGTCCATTCTTTGATGCTGTCATTCATTCCAGCTGTTTTTTTTTGACTGTCCTTGCACCTCATCTCTTTCTTAGTTCTTTAGATGATTGTTTGTCTTCAATTTTCTCCAGATCTTGGTTGGTTGTTTTTTCTCCAGATCTTGGCTGGTTGTTTTCTCTCCAGATCTTGGCTGGTTGTTTTCTCTCCAGATCTTGGTTGGTTGTTTTTTCTCCAGATCTTGGCTGGTTGTTTTCTCTCCAGATCTTGGCTGGTTGTTTTCTCTCCAGATCTTGGCTGGTTGTTTTCTCTCCAGATCTTGGTTGGTTGTTTTTTCTCCAGATCTTGGTTGATTGTTTTTTCTCCAGATCTTGGTTGGTTGTTTTCTCTCCAGATCTTGGCTGGTTGTTTTCTCTCCAGATCTTGGTTGGTTGTTTTTTCTCCAGATCTTGGTTGATTGTTTTTTCTCCAGATCTTGGTTGGTTGTTTTCTTTCCAGATCTTGGTTGGTTGTTTTTTCTCCAGATCTTGGTTGGTTGTTTTTTCTCCAGATCTTGGCTGGTTGTTTTCTCTCCAGATCTTGGCTGGTTGTTTTCTCTCCAGATCTTGGTTGGTTGTTTTTTCTCCAGATCTTGGCTGGTTGTTTTCTCTCCAGATCTTGGCTGGTTGTTTTCTCTCCAGATCTTGGCTGGTTGTTTTCTCTCCAGATCTTGGCTGGTTGTTTTCTCTCCAGATCTTGGCTGGTTGTTTTCTCTCCAGATCTTGGCTGGTTGTTTTCTCTCCAGATCTTGGCTGGTTGTTTTTTCTCCAGATCTTGGTTGGTTGTTTTTTCTCCAGATCTTGGCTGGTTGTTTTTTTCTCCAGATCTTGGCTGGTTATTTTTTCTCCAGATCTTGGTTGATTGTTTTTTTTCTCCAGATCTTGGTTGATTGTTTTTTCTCCAGATCTTGGTTGAATGTTTTTTCTCCAGATCTTGGTTGATTGTTTTTTCTCCAGATCTTGGTTGATTGTTTTTTCTCCAGATCTTGGTTGATTGTTTTTTCTCCAGATCTTGGTTGATTGTTTTTTCTCCAGATCTTGGTTGATTGTTTTTTCTCCAGATCTTGGTTGATTGCATGTCTCCAGCTGTGACTAACCCACACATCCTATCATCTCCTCACACTAACTAGAATATCCTGAAACCAGCAATTCGATTTTCGTAAATCAATGAACGGTCGTGCCCCAAACCAGTAGAAGACCGCTTCTTATCACGGTAGGGTCACAACTTCTTTTAAATGGGGACGGGAGGGAGTGGTAAAGTACTAACTCTAATCCGAACACCTCTGGCGATTGCACTGGACAAGCCGCCTTATTTTCAGTGTAAATTTCCAGGGTGGACCCCCCAAAAAATGGGATTAATAACCGTAAATATGATTTTTTAAATCTATATATATATACATATATATTAATCTGGATGTTATTTATAGAATCTAGGTATGATATCGTCAACAGTGAAGAATTTAAAATGGTAACAAACTATGTATATCTGGGATCTGTAGTAACAAACTATGACTATCTGGGGTCTGTAATAACAAACTATGAATATCTGGGATCTGTAGTAACTAACAATGGAGACTGCCAGAAGGAGATAAAAAAAATTGCAACAGAGAAAATAAACGCCAAGAATAACATATAGCACAATATCAGCAACGCAAAATTAAAATTACCGAGGACATGTATCTTCTCGATAACAACATACAGTTGTGAATCATGGACAATCTCGCAAACAACATTTTTTTAAAAATCGGTTCATTAGAAACAAAATGCTACAGAAAAATGTATTAAACATACCTTAGATAATAAAAAAGAGCAATGAAAGCATATTATAAGTTTTAAACATTAAGAAGAACTGGCTGCTAAACACCATTCTGCAGATGAAATAATTAAGATACTATGGTCACGCTAAAAGACAAATCGGACTGGAAAGAACAATAATGGAAGGCGTTGGTTCATGGGCGACGCATCGAGGGCAGACCAAGAAGAAGAAGGTTTCAAGACATCAAGGAAACCTTGAACATGACAATAGAAATAGAAGATCTGGCTATAGACAGAGATTCTTTCAGACGGGCTGTGGTGAATGCATCATTCTGTAGGGAAATCTGGCTATAGACAGAGATTCTTTCTGACGGGCTGTGGTGAATGCATCGTTCTGTAGGGAAATTTGGCTATAGACAGAGATTCTTTCTGACGGGCTGTGGTGTATGCAACGTTCTGTGGGAAATCTGGCTATAGACAGAGATTCTTTCTGACGGGCTGTGGTGAATGCATCATTCTGTAGGGAAATCTGGCTATAGACAGAGATTCTTTCTGACGGGCTGTGGTGAATGCATAATTCTGTAGGGAAATCTGGCTATAGACAGAGATTCTTTCTGACGGGCTGTGGTGTATGCAACGTTCTGTGGGAAATCTGGCTATAGACAGAGATTCTTTCTGACGGGCTGTGGTGAATGCATCATTCTGTAGGGAAATCTGGCTATAGACAGAGATTCTTTCTGACGGGCTGTGGTGAATGCATCGTTCTGTAGGGAAATCTGGCTATAGACAGAGATTCTTTCTGACGGGCTGTGGTGAATGCATCGTTCTGTGGGAAATCTGGCTATAGACAGAGATTCTTTCAGACGGGCTGTGGTGAATGCATCGTTCTGTGGGAAATCTGGCTATAGACAGAGATTCTTTCAGACGGGCTGTGGTGAATGCATCGTTCTGTGGGAAATCTGGCTATAGACAGAGATTCTTTCAGACGGGATGTGGTGAATGCATCGTTCTGTAGGGAAATCTGGCTATAGACAGAGATTCTTTCTGACGGGCTGTGGTGAATGCATCGTTCTGTGGGAAATCTGGCTATAGACAGAGATTCTTTCAGACGGGCTGTGGTGAATGCATCGTTCTGTGGGAAATCTGGCTATAGGCAGAGATTCTTTCAGACGGGCTGTGGTGAATGCATCGTTCTGTGGGAGATCTGGCTATAGACTACTATCAGACGGGTTAGGGTGGATGCAACATTCTGCAAAAAGAAATTCTAACCTGATGATGAATTACGAGCTGCACAGCATCTTACAACAACATCTGAGATCAACTGCTTGTACTCCTTGTTCTACCGTTAAAGTGTACACTAACACTCCCACACGATAAACTGCAGTTTGTAAAGGAAACATAGAATTCCATAAGTTTTAAACATGAAACTATGTTGTTTGTATGTATAACCAAAACGTTGGGACGTCCGGACTAGTACACCATAAGTTTTAAACATAAAACTATGTTGTTTGTATGTATAAACAAAACGTTGGGACGTCCGGACTAGTACACCATAAGTTTTAAACATAAAACTATGTTGTTTGTATGTATAAACAAAACGTTGGGACGTCCGGACTAGTACACCATAATTTAGAAAAGCAATCACACAGACTTTAAGGCTGCTGCCACGCCCACAACTGGAGATTACTCCTAAGAAATGCTGTTACACTTAATCGCCGTGGTGCCCCAATGCTCGCACCCTGGTTCCCACTAGGCGTCGCTGTTGTCAATATGATAAACAGAATACGGTTATCCCCCTGTATTTACATAAGTGTCTCTTTGTGCGTAATTTTGCTCTCTGTGATTATCCAACAGCAGGAAGTAAACAGTAAACCATGTGGAAGTTCTCATTTCCTGATTAATAAAAAAACATATATATATATATATATATATATATATATATATATATATATATATATATATATAACAAATTAAACAGACCCTTTATTATTAATCAGATAAGCACAAATATTAAATGTACAAAATATGAAATACTGTGCGGGGCCGCAAGTATAATCATCATCAAGTACCATGCCTGCTGGCGTAGGTGATCATGTCTTTCCATAACTATCGATCTTGACAGTTATTTATCATTTCTGTTGTTGACCTTCTGCTAAGCCATTCTCTTAAGCTGTCTGGTGTCTTTTCTCTTCGCTTCCTTCTATCTCTTCGTCCCTCTAGGCGCATGTAAAACTGCAGAAAACAAGTCAAATAAACACAACATGGTAGGGATCAGCTAATGGGAAAAAAAAAACAAGATAGACTATAACGTTTCGGAAAAAAACACATTCATGATGTTATTGTTATTGTTATTGTTATTGTTATTGTTATTGTTATTATTGTTGTTATGGAAGGCCCCGGTATCACTGCAAACGAATTAAAATCCACAGCCTTCATGATGTATAACAAACAAACGTAGATAATTATTTTTGTTTTTGTATTTGTTTAGTTTGTTATACCTGATGAAGGCATTTACCGAAACGTTGTAGCTTGTTTGTCGTTTTATTAGTTTCGCTGCTCCATACAATGTTATGCTTTTTTTAAAAATATATTAATCTAATACCTGAGTTGCTCAAACTGTCTGCACTTAAATTGAAACATTTGAACAAAACAAAAAATGAAAGACGAGATGAGTTCTTGATTTTCTTTCCAGCTAGCAACTAAGAAATGAGAGGCCTCCACACTCTGCTAAACAACGCTAAAATTTCTTCTAAACTCTCTGTGGCCATCCTTTTCCAGGGTTCCCTAAGTCTTGCCCACGTCGTCTCTTTAGTTTCCATTGTTTTCTGCCAGGATGACCTTGACCTGCCTCTTACTTCTAAATACCTTAGGTCCTGCCGTGTTTGTATGCCCCTGTCGCACATTCTACGGCTGCGTCGCATTTGTGACAGAGATGATGGCTTCCTATATCCGGTTCATTTAATGTTAGGTTACCGTGAACACGTCCTCCAGGCTCCCTTCCAGCGGGTTCTTCCTTTCTCCCATGGAGACACTCACATCTCCTCAGTCCCAGTCTCATACCCCAGTCCCACTCTTATCCCCCAGCCCCACTCTCATCCCTTCAGTCCCACTCTCATCTCCTCAGTCTCACTCTCATCTCCTCAGTCTCACTCTCATCTCCTCAGTTCCACTCTCATCTCCTCAGTTCCACTCTCATCTCCTCAGTTCCACTCTCATCTCCTCAGTCTCACTCTCATCTCCTCAGTCTCACTCTCATCTCCTCAGTCTCACTCTCATCTCCTCAGTCTCACTCTCATCTCCTCAGTCTCACTCTCATCTCCTCAGTTCCACTCTCATCTCCTCAGTCTCACTCTCATCTCCTCAGTCTCACTCTCATCTCCTCAGTTCCACTCTCATCTCCTCAGTTCCACTCTCATCTCCTCAGTCTCACTCTCATCTCCTCAGTCTCACTCTCATCTCCTCAGTCTCACTCTCATCTCCTCAGTTCCACTCTCATCTCCTCAGTTCCACTCTCATCTCCTCAGTCTCACTCTCATCTCCTCAGTTCCACTCTCATCTCCTCAGTCTCACTCTCATCTCCTCAGTCTCACTCTCATCTCCTCAGTTCCACTCTCATCTCCTCAGTTCCACTCTCATCTCCTCAGTTCCACTCTCATCTCCTCAGTCTCACTCTCATCTCCTCAGTCCCACTCTCATCTCCTCAGTCTCACTCTCATCTCCTCAGTTCCACTCTCATCTCCTCAGTTCCACTCTCATCTCCTCAGTCCCACTCTCATCTCCTCAGTTCCACTCTCATCTCCTCAGTTCCACTCTCATCTCCTCAGTCTCACTCTCATCTCCTCAGTTCCACTCTCATCTCCTCAGTCCCACTCTCATCTCCTCAGTTCCACTCTCATCTCCTCAGTCTCACTCTCATCTCCTCAGTCTCACTCTCATCTCCTCAGTCTCACTCTCATCTCCTCAGTCTCACTCTCATCTCCTCAGTCCCACTCTCATCTCCTCAGTCTCACTCTCATCTCCTCAGTTCCACTCTCATCTCCTCAGTCCCACTCTCATCTCCTCAGTTCCACTCTCATCTCCTCAGTTCCACTCTCATCTCCTCAATCTCACTCACATTCCATCAGTTCCACTCTCATCTCCTCAGTCTCACTCTCATCTCCTCAGTCTCACTCTCATCTCCTCAGTCCCACTCTCATCTCTTCAGTCCCACTCTCATCTCCTCAGTCCCACTCTCATCTCCTCAGTCCCACTCTCATCTCCTCAGTCCCACTCTCATCTCCTCAGTCCCACTCTCATCATCCAGTCCCACTCTCATCTCCTCAGTCTCACTCTCATCTCCTCAGTCCCACTCTCATCTCCTCAGTCTCACTCTCATCTCCTCAGTCTCACTCTCATCTCCTCAGTCTCACTCTCATCTCCTCAGTCTCACTCTCATCATCCAGTCCCACTCTCATCTCCTCAGTCTCACTCTCATCTCCTCAGTCTCACTCTCATCTCCTCAGTCTCACTCTCATCTCCTCAGTTCCACTCTCATCTCCTCAGTTCCACTCTCATCTCCTCAGTCTCACTCTCATCATCCAGTCCCACTCTCATCTCCTCAGTCTCACTCTCATCTCCTCAGTCTCACTCTCATCTCCTCAGTTCCACTCTCATCTCCTCAGTTCCACTCTCATCTCCTCAGTCTCACTCTCATCATCCAGTCCCACTCTCATCTCCTCAGTCTCACTCTCATCTCCTCAGTCTCACTCTCATCTCCTCAGTTCCACTCTCATCTCCTCAGTTCCACTCTCATCTCCTCAGTCCCACTCTCATCTCCTCAGTCTCACTCTCATCTCCTCAGTTCCACTCTCATCTCCTCAGTCTCACTCTCATCATCCAGTCCCACTCTCATCTCCTCAGTCCCACTCTCATCTCCTCAGTCTCACTCTCATCTCCTCAGTTCCACTCTCATCTCCTCAGTCCCACTCTCATCTCCTCAGTTCCACTCTCATCTCCTCAGTCTCACTCTCATCTCCTCAGTCCCACTCTCATCTCCTCAGTCCCACTCTCATCTCCTCAGTCTCACTCTCACCTCCTCAGTTCCACTCTCATCTCCTCAGTTCCACTCTCATCTCCTCAGTTCCACTCTCATCTCCTCAGTTCCACTCTCATCTCCTCAGTCTCACTCTCATCTCCTCAGTTCCACTCTCATCTCCTCAGTTCCACTCTCATCTCCTCAGTCCCACTCTCATCTCCTCAGTCTCACTCTCACCTCCTCAGTTCCACTCTCATCTCCTCAGTTCCACTCTCATCTCCTCAGTTCCACTCTCATCTCCTCAGTCTCACTCTCATCTCCTCAGTCTCACTCTCATCTCCTCAGTTCCACTCTCATCTCCTCAGTTCCACTCTCATCTCCTCAGTTCCACTCTCATCTCCTCAGTCTCACTCTCATCTCCTCAGTCCCACTCTCATCTCCTCAGTCTCACTCTCATCTCCTCAGTTCCACTCTCATCTCCTCAGTTCCACTCTCATCTCCTCAGTCTCACTCTCATCTCCTCAGTTCCACTCTCATCTCCTCAGTTCCACTCTCATCTCCTCAGTTCCACTCTCATCTCCTCAGTTCCACTCTCATCTCCTCAGTCTCACTCTCATCTCCTCAGTCTCACTCTCATCTCCTCAGTTCCACTCTCATCTCCTCAGTTCCACTCTCATCTCCTCAGTTCCACTCTCATCTCCTCAGTTCCACTCTCATCTCCTCAGTCTCACTCTCATCTCCTCAGTCTCACTCTCATCTCCTCAGTTCCACTCTCATCTCCTCAGTTCCACTCTCATCTCCTCAGTCTCACTCTCATCTCCTCAGTTCCACTCTCATCTCCTCAGTCCCACTCTCATCTCCTCAGTTCCACTCTCATCCCTCAGTC
The DNA here is from genome assembly GCA_032433765.1 of Megaustenia siamemsis. NCBI lineage: Eukaryota > Metazoa > Mollusca > Gastropoda > Stylommatophora > Ariophantidae > Megaustenia > Megaustenia siamemsis. The sequence goes on from JAVIAB010000001.1 coordinate 9,184,570, forward strand.
CCACTCTCATCTCCTCAGTTCCACTCTCATCTCCTCAGTCTCACTCTCATCTCCTCAGTTCCACTCTCATCTCCTCAGTTCCACTCTCATCTCCTCAGTCTCACTCTCATCTCCTCAGTTCCACTCTCATCTCCTCAGTCTCACTCTCATCTCCTCAGTTCCACTCTCATCTCCTCAGTCCCACTCTCATCTCCTCAGTCCCACTCTCATCTCCTCAGTCTCACTCTCATCTCCTCAGTTCCACTCTCATCTCCTCAGTCCCACTCTCATCTCCTCAGTTCCACTCTCATCTCCTCAGTCTCACTCTCATCTCCTCAGTCTCACTCTCATCTCCTCAGTCTCACTCTCATCTCCTCAGTCTCACTCTCATCTCCTCAGTCACACTCTCATCTCCTCAGTTCCACTCTCATCTCCTCAGTTCCACTCTCATCTCCTCAGTTCCACTCTCATCTCCTCAGTTCCACTCTCATCTCCTCAGTTCCACTCTCATCTCCTCAGTCTCACTCTCATCTCCTCAGTCTCACTCTCATCTCCTCAGTCTCACTCTCATCTCCTCAGTCTCACTCTCATCTCCTCAGTCCCACTCTCATCTCCTCAGTCTCACTCTCATCTCCTCAGTTCCACTCTCATCTCCTCAGTTCCACTCTCATCTCCTCAGTTCCACTCTCATCTCCTCAGTCCCACTCTCATCTCCTCAGTCTCACTCTCATCTCCTCAGTCTCACTCTCATCTCCTCAGTCTCACTCTCATCTCCTCAGTCTCACTCTCATCTCCTCAGTTCCACTCTCATCTCCTCAGTTCCACTCTCATCTCCTCAGTTCCACTCTCATCTCCTCAGTTCCACTCTCATCTCCTCAGTCTCACTCTCATCTCCTCAGTCTCACTCTCATCTCCTCAGTCTCACTCTCATCTCCTCAGTCTCACTCTCATCTCCTCAGTCTCACTCTCATCTCCTCAGTCTCACTCTCATCTCCTCAGTCTCACTCTCATCTCCTCAGTTCCACTCTCATCTCCTCAGTTCCACTCTCATCTCCTCAGTTCCACTCTCATCTCCTCAGTCTCACTCTCATCTCCTCAGTTCCCCTCTCATCTCCTCAGTTCCACTCTCATCTCCTCAGTTCCACTCTCATCTCCTCAGTTCCACTCTCATCTCCTCAGTCTCACTCTCATCTCCTCAGTCTCACTCTCATCTCCTCAGTCTCACTCTCATCTCCTCAGTTCCACTCTCATCTCCTCAGTCTCACTCTCATCTCCTCAGTTCCTCTCATCTCCTCAGTCCACTCTCATCTCCTCAGTCCCACTCTCATCTCCTCAGTTCCACTCTCATCTCCTCAGTCTCACTCTCATCTCCTCAGTCTCACTCTCATCTCCTCAGTCTCACTCTCATCTCCTCAGTCTCACTCTCATCTCCTCAGTCTCACTCTCATCTCCTCAGTTCCACTCTCATCTCCTCAGTTCCACTCTCATCTCCTCAGTTCCACTCTCATCTCCTCAGTTCCACTCTCATCTCCTCAGTCTCACTCTCATCTCCTCAGTCTCACTCTCATCTCCTCAGTTCCACTCTCATCTCCTCAGTTCCACTCTCATCTCCTCAGTTCCACTCTCATCTCCTCAGTTCCACTCTCATCTCCTCAGTCTCACTCTCATCTCCTCAGTCTCACTCTCATCTCCTCAGTTCCACTCTCATCTCCTCAGTTCCACTCTCATCTCCTCAGTCTCACTCTCATCTCCTCAGTTCCACTCTCATCTCCTCAGTCTCACTCTCATCTCCTCAGTTCCACTCTCATCTCCTCAGTCTCACTCTCATCTCCTCAGTCTCACTCTCATCTCCTCAGTCTCACTCTCATCTCCTCAGTTCCACTCTCATCTCCTCAGTCTCACTCTCATCTCCTCAGTCTCACTCTCATCTCCTCAGTTCCACTCTCATCTCCTCAGTTCCACTCTCATCTCCTCAGTTCCACTCTCATCTCCTCAGTCCCACTCTCATCTCCTCAGTCTCACTCTCATCTCCTCAGTCTCACTCTCATCTCCTCAGTTCCACTCTCATCTCCTCAGTTCCACTCTCATCTCCTCAGTTCCACTCTCATCTCCTCAGTTCCACTCTCATCTCCTCAGTCTCACTCTCATCTCCTCAGTCTCACTCTCATCTCCTCAGTTCCACTCTCATCTCCTCAGTTCCACTCTCATCTCCTCAGTTCCACTCTCATCTCCTCAGTTCCACTCTCATCTCCTCAGTCTCACTCTCATCTCCTCAGTCTCACTCTCATCTCCTCAGTCTCACTCTCATCTCCTCAGTTCCACTCTCATCTCCTCAGTCTCACTCTCATCTCCTCAGTTCCACTCTCATCTCCTCAGTTCCACTCTCATCTCCTCAGTCTCACTCTCATCTCCTCAGTTCCACTCTCATCTCCTCAGTTCCACTCTCATCTCCTCAGTCTCACTCTCATCTCCTCAGTCTCACTCTCATCTCCTCAGTCTCACTCTCATCTCCTCAGTCTCACTCTCATCTCCTCAGTTCCACTCTCATCTCCTCAGTTCCACTCTCATCTCCTCAGTTCCACTCTCATCTCCTCAGTTCCACTCTCATCTCCTCAGTTCCACTCTCATCTCCTCAGTCTCACTCTCATCTCCTCAGTCTCACTCTCATCTCCTCAGTTCCACTCTCATCTCCTCAGTTCCACTCTCATCTCCTCAGTTCCACTCTCATCTCCTCAGTCTCACTCTCATCTCCTCAGTCTCACTCTCATCTCCTCAGTTCCACTCTCATCTCCTCAGTTCCACTCTCATCTCCTCAGTCTCACTCTCATCTCCTCAGTCTCACTCTCATCTCCTCAGTCTCACTCTCATCTCCTCAGTTCCACTCTCATCTCCTCAGTTCCACTCTCATCTCCTCAGTTCCACTCTCATCTCCTCAGTTCCACTCTCATCTCCTCAGTTCCACTCTCATCTCCTCAGTTCCACTCTCATCTCCTCAGTCTCACTCTCATCTCCTCAGTCTCACTCTCATCTCCTCAGTCTCACTCTCATCTCCTCAGTTCCACTCTCATCTCCTCAGTTCCACTCTCATCTCCTCAGTTCCACTCTCATCTCCTCAGTTCCACTCTCATCTCCTCAGTCCCACTCTCATCTCCTCAGTTCCACTCTCATCTCCTCAGTCTCACTCTCATCTCCTCAGTCTCACTCTCATCTCCTCAGTTCCACTCTCATCTCCTCAGTCCCACTCTCATCTCCTCAGTTCCACTCTCATCTCCTCAGTTCCACTCTCATCTCCTCAGTCTCACTCTCATCTCCTCAGTCTCACTCTCATCTCCTCAGTCTCACTCTCATCTCCTCAGTCTCACTCTCATCTCCTCAGTTCCACTCTCATCTCCTCAGTTCCACTCTCATCTCCTCAGTCTCACTCTCATCTCCTCAGTTCCACTCTCATCTCCTCAGTTCCACTCTCATCTCCTCAGTTCCACTCTCATCTCCTCAGTCTCACTCTCATCTCCTCAGTTCCACTCTCATCTCCTCAGTCTCACTCTCATCTCCTCAGTCTCACTCTCATCTCCTCAGTTCCACTCTCATCTCCTCAGTTCCACTCTCATCTCCTCAGTTCCACTCTCATCTCCTCAGTCTCACTCTCATCTCCTCAGTCTCACTCTCATCTCCTCAGTTCCACTCTCATCTCCTCAGTTCCACTCTCATCTCCTCAGTTCCACTCTCATCTCCTCAGTTCCACTCTCATCTCCTCAGTCTCACTCTCATCTCCTCAGTCCCACTCTCATCTCCTCAGTTCCACTCTCATCTCCTCAGTTCCACTCTCATCTCCTCAGTTCCACTCTCATCTCCTCAGTTCCACTCTCATCTCCTCAGTTCCACTCTCATCTCCTCAGTCTCACTCTCATCTCCTCAGTCTCACTCTCATCTCCTCAGTTCCACTCTCATCTCCTCAGTCTCACTCTCATCTCCTCAGTCTCACTCTCATCTCCTCAGTTCCACTCTCATCTCCTCAGTCTCACTCTCATCTCCTCAGTCTCACTCTCATCTCCTCAGTTCCACTCTCATCTCCTCAGTCTCACTCTCATCTCCTCAGTTCCACTCTCATCTCCTCAGTTTCACTCTCATCTCCTCAGTCTCACTCTCATCTCCTCAGTCCCACTCTCATCTCCTCAGTTCCACTCTCATCTCCTCAGTCTCACTCTCATCTCCTCAGTCTCACTCTCATCTCCTCAGTCTCACTCTCATCTCCTCAGTTCCACTCTCATCTCCTCAGTTCCACTCTCATCTCCTCAGTTCCACTCTCATCTCCTCAGTCCCACTCTCATCTCCTCAGTCTCACTCTCATCTCCTCAGTCTCACTCTCATCTCCTCAGTCTCACTCTCATCTCCTCAGTCTCACTCTCATCTCCTCAGTCCCACTCTCATCTCCTCAGTCCCACTCTCATCTCCTTAGTCTCACTCTCATCTCCTCAGTTCCACTCTCATCTCCTCAGTCTCACTCTCATCTCCTCAGTCTCACTCTCATCTCCTCAGTCTCACTCTCATCTCCTCAGTCTCACTCTCATCATCCAGTCCCACTCTCATCTCCTCAGTCTCACTCTCATCTCCTCAGTCTCACTCTCATCTCCTCAGTTCCACTCTCATCTCCTCAGTCCCACTCTTATCCCCCCAGTCCCACTCTCATCTCCCCAGTCCCACTCTCATCTCTTCAGTCCCACTCTCATCCCCAGTCCCACTCTCACCTCCCCAGTCCCACTCTCATCCCATCAGTCCCACTCTCATACTCTCCGTCCTACTCTTCTTTTAGAAGAACTGTTCTCACCCTCCCCCTCTCCTGCACACTTTAGCTGCACTCATATGATACTTGACTTATTCTTTCTTCGCTTTAACTCTACGAAACGACTCTCTTTTCTGAAGCTACTACACGACTTTTCTTCTCTGAACCTACTATACAACTTCTCTTCTCTGAACTTAACACACGACTTTTCTTCTCTGAACCTACTACACGACTTCTCTTCTCTGAACTTACCACGCGACTTCTCTTCTCTGAACCTACCACACGACTTCTCTTTCTTGAACCTACCACACAACTTCTCTTCTCTGAACCTACCACACGATTTCTATTCTGATCTCCCTTTAGTTGCTTTTAAGCGTGACGAAAGCCTTCAATGCTCATTGGTTCGTAATCGCCTTAAAAACTCAACCCATCACTACTATGGAACACTTCCATGCAGTTGCCTAGTTTGTAAGACGTGCCCATGTGTGCTTGAAATAACCAGATTACTTTCGCAAATGGCAAATTCGATAGCAAGGAGAGGTTCTCCTGCGTTTGGCATACAATTATATATGTTATTTGGGGCCACGATAACTCAGTGGTTAATTAACTGGATTACTAAGGACATGAGGTCGAATTCAATCCTTATCGACGGCTTCCAGGTTCACCCAGCGTTAAATTGATACCAGATTTTTTTTTATGGGAAAGTAAGGCGGCACGGGCGTAATACCGACCAGTTAACCTAAAAATTCATGTGCCAAAGGTCTTTTAAAAAAACGTGGGCACTAATAACATATTCCCTATACGCCACGTGTCGTGAGGGGCTCTTTACTTATATACGTTATCATCTGTCAACGTCGTAGGAAAACCTACATTGATGAAACGGGTAGACGCTTGGGTGATCGTTTTCGTGCGCAACTCTGCGACATCTCACTAATATGGTACTACTGAGGTAGTCCATTTCAATTTCTCGGGTCTGCTCCTTCGCTGACGATATTCATTCTCTAAACACAAGTGGAATTAACTCTTTTCCCTCTTTTATTCAGTTATACATTATGTTCCTTTCTTTTTTTTCCTTTTTCTTTTCTTTAATTGCATTTTTCGTAAGTATCTCCACACGTTTTTAGAATAGCTTGTCTTTTCTCTTCTGTTGCTTAATAATGTTTTGTGTTTCTTTTGTGTGTACTTTCTTGATGACGTTATACGAATTCGACTCATGTTAAGACTTCTTGTGATTTCTAAGGATTCATTTTCCGTTTTGTTTGTCTTCGCCATGAAGACAATTAGTCGAAACGTTACTCTTGTTTTGCCTTGCTCAGTTTGCAAAGTTGAAACATTCTAACTTCTTCTATTTTATTGTAAAAGAAATCAATGTAATTTATTTATCTTTCTTGTGCTTTGTTACATAATTCAGTATTCGTCTCTGTTTTCATCATCACTTCCCAGCTAATGACAGAGCTGCCAATCGGAATGTTTTATTTTTTGTTTGTGTTGCCTCCCTTAGTGTGTGTCGGGAGTCTTTGATTTTTCTTGCTCCATCTTCTTATAGGTTGTCTACATCTTCCACTTCATTATATATCCTCCAATTTGTATCTTTCTGACTCTAAGTTGTTTGGTATCTACTAAACATTTGTTAGGATTTTAGTTCTTTAATTACTCTTAGGTTCGCTTTGTAGTCTTTGTGTACAATCATGTGTTCATTTCCTTTGAGATACTTTTGTGTGCATGTATGTACATGGTAAGGAGAGAGAGAGAGAGAGAGAGAGAGGGAGAGAGAGAGAGAGAGAGAGAGAGAGAGAGAGAGAGAGAGAGAGAAACATGTTTCGTTCTCTTCAACAATAAAATTTCAGAAATTTTTATTCTTGCGACACGTCTTCATGTTGTTTTTGGCGTACTCAACACGCGAACGTTTTTTTTTCCCATGCGGATTACGTAACAATGCACCTCTAACTAGGTCAACAAAATGTCGTCTTGTTTGTCGTCTGCTTATCGGGCGGTGATAAAAAGCTGTCAGATCATAGATGAAAGGTGCCTCTTTGGTTCCCATCTTTTGCTTCACATATGTCTTTTTTGTCTTGCCATAATAAAATCAGTCTTATTACTTAATTAATTATTGGACGACACTGACATATATATGTGTTTTTAGCTGTTTGTGGGTTATTCCCGTGACGTATGCTAGATTGCTATTGAAACGAACCGAAGCATTCCTCCAATTACAATAATCGTCTCAAACTAAACATTTGGGGACTGGTTGGTCTCGAGGCAAGACGCCGGCCTCGAGACAGAGATATTTTTGGTTCAAATCCCGGCTGCACCAGTTGTGATTTTTATTTATGATTTCTTTCTGCGGTAACCACCCCCTGGTCTCAGCAGCGAGGCCCGGCTTGAAACGTCAATTACTCATGGACGGTGAAAATATGAGTACCTCCGAAGATGGAGTTATCTGCTTGTGTGGCGAGGGACCCCTGTTCACATGGCTGCCAGGGAAAAACGTATTAGCACGCAAAATTCAGTTCATAGCCTCTATTGACTTCGTCAGAAGTAAAAGCCGGCGAATAGTAAAAAAAAATATTTAAAAATTAAAACAAACATTTTATTTTGTTTTTCAAGCTGCGTATTGTGCAAGTCTCACACAGCTTGAAATACAGCTACTAGTTGTACTGTATGTGGTCACAGCAGCTGTACTCTGCGTCAAAATTACTTCAGCACACTCTGGCATCACTACATATAAACTCTATGGCAAGTCTACATTTATACTCTCCGTCATCATTACATCTCTCATTTATCATATCTTTAACATATATACGATATGCCTCCAGTACATATATATTTTGTCTCATCATTACACTTATACTCTATGTCATCATTACATATGCCATATCTCATCAGTATTGTTATACTTTATGTCATCATTACGTTTATACTCCCTCACATCGTTACATATATACTCTGTGTCATAATTACATCTCTACTCTATACAATCATTACGTATCTACTCTATCTCACCATTATACATATGCTCTATGCCATCATTACATATATACTCCATCTCCTCATTACGTCTATAACTCTATACCATCATTACATCACACCACAGCAATTTATTTCAGGCCAGATTTTTCGGACGAGACAGTCCAAGTCTGCATTAAACAAGTACATTCCTGGCATATCTGAAGTGGAAGATTGCGAGAGGGACAGCGAGAAACAACCGGAAATTGAAAAGCAGATAGCATGGCCAGGTTTTTGGACCAAGAGAGGCTGAGCAAACAGTAAACAACCACTTTCTTTGCTTCTCTGGGGTCGAAGATAGAGAGATAGACAGGTACGTCCGGAAATAGAAGAGCAGATAAGAACCAGTTAGAACGTGAAGAAAAGTCATAGACAAATCTGGATAGAACTTTTTCAGCATGACTACCTTAAGAAAAATTGTTCAAGGAATGAAATTGAGATATCCCGGGTGGGTAGAATAGACCCATAACGCGAAATGTAAAATAGAAAGAGTGATGGAAGAAGTAAGAGAAGTATACGTTTAGGAAATAACGCGAATAATACTGAACACAAGGCGGGTGAAGAAAAAGTTATAATTATGAATAGTAAAGAAAGTAAAAGTAAAGAGCCTTGTCACGCCAAGTGGCATATAGGAAATATGGTGTTAGTGACCATAAATTTTACAGACCTTCAGAACATGATTTGTGGGGTAATGTGGTCGGTTATACGCCCGTACCGCTTTACTTTCCCAGAAAAAAAAATCCGGTACCCATTTAAGGCTGGGTGAACCCGGAAGATGTCGGTTGGGATCTAACCCGACCCCTTGTCCTTTGTAGTCCAGAGTTATGAATAACGGTGTCATATTAGCTCCAAAAATGTGTTGTTGTGTACCGATAATAGATGGGGAAGTTATGTTATTAGATCGGTTGTTTCAGCATTATTGTAAACCGGTAGTTACTCAAATCGAGTGTTTTCGAGGAAACTCGACTAAGGAAGCAACTGTGCACTCTCTGTTGAATGGAAGTCGTTTGCAGTCGTCGCCTGTAGCGCCGGGTAGGGCTGCAAGGTAGTCGACCATGTTAGTAGAGTTTGCTAACGTGCTTTGGTGGGAGCTGTGACATGAATGGAGCGGATACGGGAAATTCTTGACTCTAGTGATACTACTAATTCCATGAACAGAACAGAAAACATCCTCATCATCCCGTTAAATTAGACGGTCACAAATATGTGCCCTAGCATTATGTGTGCTTGTCTTGCTCTGTACACTTTTTATCTTTTCTATTAGACACGCAGTTCTTCTTGTCCACTCTTGATCGCAAAATTTATCGAGCCTGAAATTAAATTCCCCCCTTTTACCCCTCTTCCTATTCATTCATTCAAAACCCAGAACCTGTCCATATTGCCAGTTAATGCTAATAATATCTCTATTAATAGTGTATTCTGTTAGTGATCGTCGTGTCTTTTATTGCCGTTGTCCCTTGCGTACTCCAACTTAAAAAAAAACCCTCGCGTTAGCCTCAATTTGTGAAAGTCGTGTGCTGCATAACTACAAAGGGGGCGGCCATATTTTGTTTGCACAGGCCGCATCTTAACTACGTTTGCATGAATGAGTTTATCTTTGCGCGAGACTCCCATTTGAAACTTGTTACATTGTTAGGAATGTTCTTACATTGAACTGTTCAATGTCTGCAGTTTGTTTGTTGTTACGATCCTCATCACTGCACTCTGGACGACTTCATAGGTGCTCCGATATCTCTCCCCTAATCAAAAGCAGGAGTATCACAGCCCACGTGCATGAACTCCGTAGCACGGCCTGGGATCCACGGTGTTGGTATGTTTCTGCTGACTATGTTGCCCGGACAGCGACCATATTCATGGCCTATTCTTCTAGATTTTAACTGCGAAGGGATCTTTAACGTGCGCGAGTGAACACGGGATCTCCTTTATATTGCCGTTATCCGAGATGGCTAGACATTGGATCTCACTAACTAAAAGATATGGGGAGAGTAACATAATAAAGAAACCACGGATTAATTGTTCCTATTTTTACTTTTTCTCTCTGACAGGGCAGCTGGAAATGGAAACAATTTTGCCCGATTAAATGACGTTCAGAGAGAAAGCAAACCCGGTAAAATTGTCATGTAGAAATCGGATGTGGTGGGCATAGAAAGGTGAAAATATTGAAATTTGCTTTAAACAGTGCAATTTGCTTATTTCTCAAAGCAGGCCAATGTATACCATCAACATATGGCGGTCCAAGTGTACACAGTGCATATTAATGGTTCCTGTAGCTTGCTGGTAGCGCATTCAGGTAGCATGTTCATTCAGGCTGTGTTTGAATGACGTTTCTTTTTTTAGAACACCTTTGATTCAATGTTTTCAACTAATCACAAAGTGCATACATACCCTTAGTGAAGTTATCATGTCGGATTGTCAGAGAAGTTATCATGTCGGATTGTCAGGGAAGTTATCATGTCGGGGCTGTCAGAGGAGTTAGCATACGGGGCTGTCAGGGAAGTTATCATGTCGGATTGTCAGAGAAGTTATCATGCGGGGCTGTCAGGGAAGTTATCGTACGGGGCTGTCAGGGAAGTTATCATGTCGGGGCTGTCAGAGGAGTTATCACGTCGGATTGTCAGGGAAGTTATCATGCTGGGCTGTCAGAGAAGTTATCATTAGGGGCTGTCAGAGAAGTTATCAGGTCGGATTGTCAGGGAAGTTATCATGCGGGGCTGTCAGGGAAGTTATCATGCGTGGCTGTCAGGGAAGTTATCATGAGGGGCTGTCAGGGAAGTTATCATGAGGGGCTGTCAGGGAAGTTATCATGCGCGGCTGTCAGAGAAGTTATCATGCGCGGCTGTCAGAGAAGTTAAAAGGTCGGGTTGTCAGTGCAATTATCATGTCGTACTGCCATGGCTATTGATCCTATAGAATTCTCTAAATTTGGGAATGGAACCCACATCTGTTAGGGTTGTAAGCGGCGGAAGCTCTAACTACTTTGATGTTGTGGTTTTTAAAACTACAATTATCTCACATCTTTGCTTATAAATTGTTTTTTGTAAATATCAAATTTTATTTGTCGACATCAACTTTGATTTGTCGACATCAACTTTTATTTCTCGACATCAACTTTTATTTGTCAACAATCAACTTTCATTTCTCGACATCAACTTTTATGTATCAACATCAACTTTTATTTGTCAACAATCAACTTTCATTTCTCGACATCAACTTTTATGTATCAACATCAACTTTTATTTCTCGACATCAACTTTTATTTGTCAACAATCAACTTTCATTTCTCGACATCAACTTTTATGTATCAACATCAACTTTTATTTGTCAACAATCAACTTTCATTTGTCGACATCGAGTTTGGTTCGTCGACGTCGACTTTGATAAGTTGTCAGCGAAACCTAGACGAATTTGTATCCATCAGTGATTGTGTCACGTGGTATGGCCCTTGGAGATCAAATGGTCAAGTAGGTAATATTGAAGACCCGGGAAGAATGAAATGCAATTTGGGAAAGAGGGGACTGTGGGATGTTGATTGAACGGTCACTCACTTCCTGGGAATCCCAGGTGTGTCTGGAACCACAGATGACATGTCATTTGAAGGTTATGACCCCAGAAGAACGATGTGAACCGGAAATATACTGAAGTCACGCCCCCCGGATATACATAAGGCGCAAGTGGGTTAAAGTATTGGAGACCGCCTCCACAGTCAGGGTTTATCTGTGTCTGAAGTCGATAAAGTATACAGAGGGGCAGATGTAGCTTCTGATCATCATCTTCTGATAGCCAAACTTAAAATTAAATTAAAAAGGTATACTACAGCGAATAAGGGTAGAAAGTATTTCAATGTAGGGTTTCTTAAAGAACAAGGAATTAAAAATACATTCGCAGTCACAATATCAAACAAATACCAAGCCCTCCAACAACTAGAAAATACAATAAATATAGAAGATCATTGGAAACAGGTAAAGGATATATGGAAAGAGACATGCGAAGAAACACTGGGGAAAAGAGAACGCCAGGATAAGGCATGGATGACAGCAGAGACCCTGGATAAAATTAAAGAAAGAAAGAACAAGAAAGCAGACATAAATAAAACAAGTGCAAAACAAGAAGTAATAAAGCCAAGACACAGGAAGCTTACACAGAGGTGAACAAAGAAGTGAGAAGATGCATTAAAGGGGATAAGAGGAAATATATAGATGAACTAGCTAAAGAGGCAGAAGAAGCAGCAAATAAATGGAATATGAAAGAACTGTACAACAGCACAAAGAAATTAGGTGGAAAATACAAACAGATCAATACCTTTATTAAATATAAGAAAGGTAATCTGCTTAGTAATATAAGGGAACAAATGGAGAGATGGAAAGAGCACTTTGAAGAACTTTTGAACAGACCCGGCTCAAATAATCCTCCAGATATACTACCAGCAGAAGAAGAGTTACACGTTAACTGTGGAAAACCAAGCAAAGAAGAAATAATGAAAGCCATCAAATTATTAAAAAATGGTAAAGCCACAGGACCAGATGAAATTCCTTCGGAAGCCATCAAAGCAGATATTAACACCTCTATCAAGATGTTACATAATCTACTAGATACAATTTGGGAGCGAAAGAAATACCTAAAGACTGGAAAGAAGGTTATATAATCAAACTACCAAAGAAAGGAAGTTTACAGGAGTGCACAAATTATAGGGGAATTATGCTACTATCAGTGCCAGGAAAAATATTAAGCAGAATCATTCTGGAGAGACTAAAAGAGGCCATAGAGAAACATTTGAGAGATGAACAAGCAGGTTTTAGGAAGAACAGATCATGTGCTGATCAAATAACTGCTCTACGTATAATAGTTTAACAAAGTTTAGAACTAAAATCTCCACTTTATATTGGATTCATAGATTACGAAAAGGCATTTGATAGTTTAGACAGAAGAATGCTTTGGAAGTTGCTGAGTCATACGGAATCCCCATAAAGTTTATTAACCTGATAAAAACAATGTATGAAGGTAAGGTAAAGGTAAAGTACGAGACTTGAACCGGCGTCTTAGCACGCGAGTTTACACCCATATGTGCTCGGCCGCATATCCAGAAATGTTCGGAAATTTCTGTATAGTGTCGCCTCAAGCATCGAAACTCAGATGCGAGGCAACATTCCTCACCTTCCCGTGGTAATACCCTGGTACCCATTTCTGCCAACGGCTGGGTCGACCGTGGGGGTATTTTTTTTTTCCAACCACGAGTACAATTCACACTGCTCCCAGCGGGAATCGAACACGGGTTGTCCGAACGTCGGTAGTCCAGTCGGGTGGTGTTCCCAACTCGGCTACCGAGGCCCCCTATGAAGGAACGAAATGTAGTGAGGTGCATGAAGGACAGCTTACAGAAGCATTTGAAATAAGAACAGGAGTAAGGCAGGGATGCCTTCTGTCTCCATTTCTCTTTCTACTGGCCATAGATTGGATTATGAAAATAACTCAAAACAACAGAAATGGGATCCAGTGGTCACTGACCAAACAACTTGATGATTTAGACTTTGCTGATGACTTAGCTCTCCTATCACACAGTCATCAACAGATGCAGGATAAAATGAACATACTAGATGAGAGATCACAACAGCTAGGACAGAAGATTAATAGAGATAAGACCAACATTATGAAAATTAATACAGTTGGCAATAACCAAATAAAACTAGGAGAAATACCTCTACTAGATGTACAATCATACATATATCTGGACAGTAATATAGATAAAGAGGAACAGAAAATGATACCAACATAAGGATATCAAAAGCAAGAGGAGCTTTCATTGCACTGGGAAACATATGGAAATCCAAAGAAATTAGGTCAAATACAAAAATAAAAATTTTCAACTCAATGTTAAGTCGGTCCTATTATATGGCTGTGAAACATGGAGAACAACACAATTGACAATCACGAAGATACAGACTTTCATTAATGGATGCTTACGCAGAATAAAAGGGTGGAAATGGCAGGACAAAATCACTAACATAGAATTATGGAAATCTACCAGTCAAATACCAGTGGATAAAGAGATACAGCGAAGACGATGGCGCTGGATAGGACACACACTACCGATGCCAACTGAGAGTATTACACAACAAGTTTTTTTTTGGAATCCCCAGGGAAAAAGACAAAGAGGAAGACCAAGGAATTTTTGGAGAAGACAGATAGAAGCAGAGATGAAGTTGATGGGGAAGACATGGAATGATCTGAAAAGAATGGCAAAAAAACAGAATGTTTTGGAAAATGTTTGTTAAAGCTATGCTCTACTGGTAGCTAAAAAAGTAGAAGAAGTAGGTAGAAAGTCGATGAAGAGAATTTGTCTTCGAGTGATATTGATATAATATTGTGTGGATTAGTGTTGATCTGCGAAAATATTATGAGATCAATAGTAGATATAATAGGAAGTCGACGGTCACAACAGAAACGGTTTGCGATATTCGGATGTCGCAGTCTTAATATCAGAGAGGGCGAGAGAGGGTGAGAGAGAGAGAGAGAGAGAGAGATAGATAGAGAGAAAGAGAGAGAACTACAAGAAATGATAGACATAATAATAAAAGAGCGTAACAAGAAAGGTCTCAGTCTGAATAGTGCTATATAGAGCTTATTCTGACATGGAAGCGAATCATGTACATTAAACAAAGAAATGAAACGACCATTAGAGGCCACAGAGATGGGATTTCTCAAAAGAATGTTGAAAGTTCCCTGGACAGCTAAAAAGAATAACCAGGAAATTCTCAAAGAGACAAACACAAAAAGTGAGCTCCTAAAAAACATCAGAAAGAAACAATCAACATTTTTCGGGCACATCATGAGAAGAGAAAAAATTGGAATACTTGGTTACAACTGGAAAAATGCAGGGAAAGAGAGATCGAGAACTACAAAGAGAGAACATACTGGATAGCTTGGCGTCATGGCATGGTAAACAGTGAACAACAGAATTGATACGATGAACTATGGATAGAAGATTCTGGAACGACATGATCGCCTACACCAACCGGTATGGCTCATGATGATGATGAGTGTTGGATATAAATGAGAGCAATGTTTCACCTGATCAATATTCAAGGGATAGACTTGTCAGATCTAGTGGTCAATAACTTGAAATAATAATTCTAACGTTCAGCACGGAATCTTTATGTAGGGGCTTACGCGCTAACGACTTGGCATTTCTTTCACAGTTTTACCAGTAAAAGCTCGGTTTGTACCTCGCTTTGTACCTCGCTCCTCTAGTGTACACCAACACATTTTCCAACCATCCTGTGTGAACTCATACCTACTGTATGCTATCAAGCACGAACAACAACCGTACTGTGTAGGCACCCCTATTTCTTTATTTCACCAAGAGAACATTCTAACTTGCACATTCTACAGTAAACATTTCTAAACTAAACATTCAGAATTAAACTGTGTAGAGGGAATAGGTGGTCTAGAGATATGAAGTCGGTCTCTCCTGAGTTCGAATCTCGCCAAAAGCGGTGTGGGTTTTCCCACTTCGAATACGTGGCTTCCCGCGTTAAAGATTCTTGGTGGTTAACAGTCGAAACAAACTTTTTAGTTCGCTGGACACTGCGGGACTTGCTGACGAGGGGATCTCATCATTTATGGACATGCTCGGAGTGCAATGATGATGACCCGCAAATAACTCAATAAGTCAATAACTCAATAAGTCAATAACTCAATAAGTGGAAAAGATTAGCCTAAAAATTACCACAGCCCAGGCAAAACTTGTTAAGGAAATCTACTCATGCCGAAAACGGATGTGTCGGGCCAATGGGCGCAAAATGCCTGTTTTTCCGTAAAAGAGCAACACAACGCAACCACATCCACTTAATGGATTCTTCTTCCTTTCAGCTCCCTGTGGAGCATAGGTCTTTAACAAACACTTCCAGCTCCCCGTGCAGCATAGGTCTTCAACAAACACTTTCAGCTCCCCGTGCAGCATAGGTCTTCAACAAACACTTTCAGCTCCTAGTGGAGCGTAGGTCTTCAACAAACACTTCCAGCTCCCAGTGGAGCATAGGTCTTCAACAAACACTTTCAGCTCCCCGTGCAGCATAGGTCTTCAACAAACACTTTCAGCTCCCCGTGCAGCATAGGTCTTCAACAAACACTTTCAGCTCCCAGTGGAGCGTAGGTCTTCAACAAACACTTTCAGCTCCATATGGAGCATAGGTCTTCAACAAACACTTTTAGCTCCCCGTGGAGCATAGTTCTTCAACAAACACTTTCAGCTCCCAGTGGAGCATAGGTCTTCAACAAACATTTTCAGCTCCCCGTGGAGTATAGATCTTCAACAAACACTTTCAGCTCCCCGTGGTTCATAGGTCTTCAACAAACACTTTCAGCTCCCAATGGAGCATATGTCTTCAACAAACACTTTCAGATTCCCGTGGAGCATAGGTCTTCAACTAACACTTTCAGCTCTCCGTGGAGAATAGATCTTCAAAAAACACTTTCAGCTCCCTGTGGAGCATAGGTCTTCAACAAACACTTTCAGCTCCCTGTGGAGCATAGGTCTTCAACAAACACTTTCAGCTCCCTGTGGAGCATAGGTCTTCAACAAACACTTTCAGCTCCATGTGGAGCATAAGTCTTCAACAAACACTTTCAGCTCCCTGTGGAGCATAGGTCTTCAACAAACAATTTCAGCTCCCCGTGGAGCATAGGTCTTTAACAAACACTTTCAGCTGCCATTGGAGCATAGGTCTTCAACAAACACTTTCAGCTCCCAATGGAGCATATGTCTTCAACAAACACTTTCAGATTCCCGTGGATCATAGGTCTTCAACAAACACTTTCAGCTCCCAGTGGAGCATAGGTCTTCGACAAATACTTTCAGCTCCCCGTGGAGCATAGGTCTTCAACAAACACATTCCAATCCGTTCTGTTTATCGACATTCTTGTAAGATAGTTTCATGTCTTCCCCATTATTTTCATTTCTGCTGCTATCTGTCTTCACCAAGAATATTTTGGTCTTACTCTTTTTTTTTTCCCTTTGGGATTCCAAAAAAGGTCCTGCCGTGTAATACTCTCACTTGCCTTCCGCAGTGTGTGTGTGTGAACATCCTATATACTTAACTGATTAACAGTAAGAAAAAGATTTTGTGTACATTTATTTTTTCTGAAATGTGTACACATTCAAAATAAACACTGGCTAAATAAGAAATAAAAAAATCGACAAATATTGCACAAATATTTCTTTCTAGAAAGAATCCACAGGATATATGCAACGGCTGTTTACTATTGACATGTTTAGACATTATTTGAACTGCTTTAATTGCCCATAAAGTAAGCTGCAAGATATTTGCTGCGGATTTACAATGTAAACGTGATAACATGGAAATGCCCACACATCGTTTTGCAAGTTGATATGCATTGAACGACATGCAATCCAAACAAATGTATGTCAACAAAGCAAATTAAAAATTGTGTTAATGCAGGAAACTGCATTTTTTTTATATTTCCCGGTTGGATTAGAATTTTGTGGCCAAACAAGAGATAGGAATCGTATTTGTCTTTGGCAGGAAATGTGCCAATCTGGCAGTTCAAGATGGATACAAGTTTGGACAATGAGAAATGGGTGTGGTTCCGTTTCAGCGCCAAAACTTTCTTTGCTCGTGTATTATTTCACGTCAGTTGTTTTTTTCTGGCCTTCTGTGGATTAGGAAATATCAACATGCCGGTGGATTGTTAAATATGATGCGTTGTTCGGCTTCAAATCGTTCGATAAAGCCCGTTTTGATTGATGAAGGATTTGAGGATGAGGTCCGTTGAAACAAAAATAAATAAATAAAAATAAGGTAAATAAATCAAGTTTGGGTTTATTCTTTTAATTTGTTTCTGTACATATTTGTTGAGGTACAACAATGTCTGCAAGGTATATGTTAGCAATGTTCTCATTGTCAAGGTATATGTTAGCAATGTTCTCATTGTCAAGGTATATATTAGCAATGTTCTCATTGTCAAGGTATATATTATCAATGTTCTCATTGTCAAGGTATATGTTAGCAATGTTCTCATTGTCAAGGTATATGTTAGCAATGTTCTCATTGTCAAGGTATATGTTAGCAATGTTCTCATTGTCAAGGTATATGTTAGCAATGTTCTCATTGTCAAGGTATATGTTAGCAATGTTCTCATTGTCAAGGTATATGTTAGCAATGTTCTCATTGTCAAGGTATATGTTAGCAATGTTCTCATTGTCAAGGTATATGTTAGCAATGTTCTCATTGTCAAGGTATATATTAGCAATGTTCTCATTGTCAAGGTATATATTATCAATGTTCTCATTGTCAAGGTATATGTTAGCAATGTTCTCATTGTCAAGGTATATATTAGCAATGTTCTCATTGTCAAGATATATATTAGCAATGTTCTCATTGTCAAGGTATATATTAGCAATGTTCTCATTGTCAAGGTATATGTTAGCAATGTTCTCATTGTCAAGGTATATATTAGCAATGTTCTCATTGTCAAGGTATATATTAGCAATGTTCTCATTGTCAAAGTATATGTTAGCAATGTTCTCATTGTCAAGGTATATGTTAGCAATGTTCTCATTGTCAAGGTATATGTTAGCAATGTTCTCATTGTCAAAGTATATGTTAGCAATGTTCTCATTGTCAAGGTATATGTTAGCAATGTTCTCATTGTCAAGGTATATATTAGCAATATTCTCATTGTCAAGGTATATGTTAGCAATGTTCTCATTGTCAAAGTATATGTTAGCAATGTTCTCATTGTCAAAGTATATGTTTCTAATGTTCTCATTGTCAAAGTATATGTTACTAATGTTCTCATTGTCAAGGTATATATTAGCAATGTTCTTATTGTCAAGGTATATATTAGCAATGTTCTCATTGTCAAAGTATATGTTAGCAATGTTCTTATTGTCAAAGTATATGTTAGCAATGTTCTCATTGTCAAAGTATATGTTTCTAATGTTCTCATTGTCAAAGTATATGTTACTAATGTTCTCATTGTCAAGGTATATGTTAGTTTTCTTTTAGGAAATAGAATCAGGGGAACATATTTCTGAAGATCGTACAACATGGATGAAAAAATACGAAATTAGATAGACAATTAAGAGAAATAAAATAATGATGATGTCCTAGTTTAGGGTCATAAATGAAAGTTATCTCCCCTTAGTTAGCGTCACAACAAAACGTCAGTGGTTCTCATATACTTCAAAGTATCTCTATGTTCATCACTGACGCAATTTATTTGTGGGTTAGGATTAGGATTTGGGTTATCGTTAGGATTAGGGTTAGCGTTAGGGTTATGATTAGGATTAAGCTTAAGGTAATGGTTTTATGTTAAGTTAGGTTTAGGGTTTGAGTTAGAGTTAGGATTAGGGTTTATGTTACGGTTAGGATTAGGTTTTTATTTAGGGTTAGGATTAGGGTTAGGATTAGGTGGTGAGTTAGGGTTTGAGTTAGGATTAGGATTTTGAGTTAGCGTTGTGATTAAGGTTTGAGTTAGGGTTAGGATTACTGTTTGAGTTACGGTTAGGATTACTGTTTGAGTTACGGTTAGGATTAGTGTTTGAGTTACGATTAGGATTACTGTTTGAGTTACGGTTAGGATTACTGTTTGAGTTACGGTTAGGATTACTGTTTGAGTTACGGTTAGGATTAGTGTTTGAGTTACGGTTAGGATTAGGGTTTGAGTTAGGGTAAGAATTAAGATTTTGAGTTAGAGTTAGGATTAGGATTGTATATAGGGTTTGAGTTAGGATTAGCATTCATGTTTTATTTATGGTTAATGTTAGGAGTTACGGTTTTATTTAGGATTAGGGTTTGAGTTAGGCTTAGGAAACATATGACTTTACCCTCGCGTTGTTTCTCTTTCATCTACAATTAGGGGTCATCTAATTACAGATTAGAGAACCACTGAATAAAGTGCAATGTTACTAAAAGGAACACTACTCTACCGAAGTGAAATAATGTATATCCCTAATATAGGAATTTCCTGAAATATATTACAATAAAGGTGATAAAATACTTGAGAAAACATAGGTAGGATGCCACGACTTGCATTTGTCTGTTGCAGATTCTGTGGTTCATGTAAAGATCTGCAGGAGCATCTTCCATTTGTCTGGAAAAGTTGTAAACATTACACACTCATATGTGTACTTATATGTATATAGTCGCATTGATCACATGACATGGAATTGAGACCACACACTCATATGTGTACTTATATGTATATAGTCGCATCGATCACATGACATGGAATTGAGTCCACACAGTCATATGTGTACTTATATGTATATAGTCGCATCGATCACATAGCATGGAATTGAGTCCACACAGTCATATGTGTACTTATATGTATATAGTCGCATCGATCACATGACATGGAATTGAGTCCACACAGTCATATGTGTACTTATATGTATATAGTCGCATCGATCACATAGCATGGAATTGAGTCCACACAGTCATATGTGTACTTATATGTATATAGTCGCATCGATCACATAACATGGAATTGAGTCTATGAGGAGGAAGTTTCTTGCTTCTTTATGATGAGGAAGGCTAGTTTTTTCACTATTTTGTGTGTGTTTTGTTTTGTTTTGTTCCTCAGATATCACATCTGGTGAAGTCCCTATAGACTAGGAACGGTGCGCGTTTATCCGTTTTTTCCCATGGCAGCAGTGTGCGCATAGGTCCCCTCGCCGCACAGGCAGATAACTCCGTCTTCGGAGGTACTCATATTTTTTTCCGTCCACGAGTAATTGACGTTTCAAGCCGAGCCTGGCTGGTGAGACCGAGGGTGGTTGCCGCAGAGAGAAATGACAAGTAATAATCAGAAGTTATGTAGATCCAGTTTGTCTTTCCTTCCTTATTTGTCTTTCAGTGTCGAGGGGGAGACATAGTTTGTGGTCTTCTACTCTTATCTTGGCTTTTCCTGATGTTATGTTTCCTGGTTTTTCTAATTTTCTATCAATCCATCATTTTCGTGGTCGGCCCTAGAGTCTAGTGATCTCGTAACGCTTAATAAGACTCGTTATGTTGTGTTTTGATAGTTATGCCATATCACGTGGCCAAACCATTTTATCTGTTGTTTCTTTATATATTAAATAGCAGGAATTATTCCTAACTTTTTCCTTCTTTCTTCTTTCTGATTTTATCTCCCAGACTATGTGTCCTGTCATTCGTCTAACACATTTCATGTGGTGGTTGTTATTTTTTTCTTATTGTTCTTGAGTCTAGGGTCCAATCCTGGCATTGAAAGGAGCACGTTATAATGAAGTTATCATAAACGTGAGTAATATCGTGTTTACCTGCGTGTAATCAGCAGGTAGAGGCAAACACGAGAATGGATTCTGCTGATAGATAACAGGCATCTGAAGGCCTGCAGGACGTTAAATGAGGTTAGTTTTAGCAACAAATAACAATTATCGCCACTTTAGTTCAATCTCGGCATCATCGTTCTTTCCCAGCTCTCGGCCAATCTTCTGTAATGCCTGGCTATATCTGACGCATCATGGGTTATCCCCCTTGGGGCTACTAGGAGCACAGACAGACACAGACTAGCAGCCAGACAGACAGAATGGTGAAAAGTGGCCCCTGCAGTAGGGTGAAAGTATAGAAGGACAGACAGACACGGATAATGAGTATAAACGATGAGGGGAGGATACGGGAGGAATGATAGAAAGAGATGGGAGAATAAATATGAGGGATGAATTCATTAGAGAGATAAATGAAAGTGGGGAGCGAAGAATTGGCAAGTGAATAGCATATTTGAGAGAGTAGAGAAAGAGAAGAACATAGGGCGAGCAGTAGAAAATTACAATTGGGGGAATAGATCTAAGTGACAAAGAAATATGAGATAGGGAGAGAGAGAGAAATAGCGAACAAAAAGTGTAACTGAAAGGTACATTAGAGAGAGAAAGGGACAGAGAGAAATCAGAGAATAGGCGTTAGAGAAAAATGCATTGGAGAGAGGTAACTAAGGAGAGAGAGATATCAGATTAAACAATAATTGAAAAATACACGAGGGAGAGACAGAGAGAGAGAGAGAGAGAGAGAGAAAATGGAGAATATGCATGAGTGGGAGAAAAAGAAAGCAGGATTTATGAGTGAGTGAAAAGTGCTTTAGAGAGAGACAAGAGAAAGAAAAATAATGGAATTAAAGTATGAGAAAACAAAGAGTGTGTTTTGTTTTATGAGAGAGAGAGAGAGAGCAACAAAGGAAAGGAAGGAAGGAAGGAAGAAAGGAATTTTTCGAGGAAGGAAAGAAGGAAGGAAGACTTTTTTAAAAATGTGGTTACATAAAATTCTTACCACACCCGACGACCGAGACGTTAACGAGGGGTGTTTGATAAGTGAGAACGGAGTGTACTCTTCATCGTCCACTGATTTGACACCTGCCGGTAGACATTTTCTCCACGGCGTCTGCTTCCCTACTGTTCGACAAATTCGATACCAATTCGAACTTTCAACCAGTGTCTACATTTCGATCTCAGAATGTAGAGAGGAAAAGCTTCGAATCAACCTTTGCCTGTTTCTGTATGTACGGTCACGATGCGCTCATTAGCACCTCTGTTTTACCACTTGACGACACTTCTAAACTATCTACTCTACATCAAGCCCTACTTTATCCCTCAATTTTCTCCTTCCACATCTATTTTCCTCCTCTCCGTCAACCTCTATTTTCCCCCTCTCCATCAATCTCTATTTTTACCCTCTCCATCAACCTCTATTTTCCTCCTCTCCATCAACCTCTATTTTCCCCCTCTACTTCACCCTCGAATTCTCTCTATCAACCCCTTTTTCATCCTCTCCGTCGAAATCCGTTTTCATCTGCTGCATCAACTTCTGTTTTCTTCCTCTCCGACAACCTCTATTTTCCTCCTCTCCATCAACCTCTATTTTCTTCCTCTCCATCAACCTCTATATTCCTCCTCTCCATCAACCTCTATTTTCTTCCTCTCCATCAACATCTATTTTCCTCCTCTCCATCAACCTCTATTTTCTTCCTCTCCATCAACTTATATTTTCCTCCTCTCCATCAACCTCTATTTTCCACCTCTACATCAACCTCTATTTTCCTCATCTCAATCAACCTCTATTTTCCTCCTCTCCGTCAATCTCTATTTTCCTCATCTCAATCAACCTCTATTTTCCTCCTCTCCGTCAATCTCTATTTTTACCCTCTCCATCAACCTCTATTTTCCTCTTCTCCATCAACCTCTATTTTCCTCCTCTCCATCAATCTCTATTTTCCTCCTCTCCATCAATCTCTATTTTTACCCTCTCCACCATCCTCTATTTTCCTCCTCTCTGTCAACCTCTATTGTTACCCTCTCCATCAATCTCTATTTTCCTCCTCTCCATCAACCTCTATTTTTACCCTCTCCATCAATCTCTTTTTTACCATCTCCATCAACCTCTATTTTCCTCCTCTCCGTTAACCTCTATTTTAATCCTCTCCGTCAAACTCTATTTTCCTCCTCTCCGTCAACCTCTATTTTCATCCACTCCGTCAACCTCTATTTTCCTCCTCTCCGTCAACCTCTATTTTCCTCCTCTTAGTCAACCTCTATTTTCCACATCTCCATTAACCTCTATTTTCCTCCTCTCCGTTAACCTCTATTTTCATACTCTCCGTCAAACTCTATTTTCCTCCTCTCCGTCAACCTCTATTTTCATCCTCTCAGTCAACCTCTATTTTTCTCCTCTCCGTCAACCTCTATTTTCCTCCTCTCATTCAACCTTTATTTTCCTCCTCTCCGTCAACTCTATTTTCCTCCTCTCCGTTAACCTCTATTTTAATCCTCTCCTTCAACCTCTATTTTCCTCCTCTCCATCAACCTCTATTTTCATCCTCTCCGTCAACCTCTATTTTTCTCCTCTCTGTCAACCTCTATTTTTCTCCTCTCCGTTAACCCCTATTTTCCTCCTCTCCGTCAACCTCTGTTTTCCTCCTTTCAGTTAACCTCTATTTTCCTCCTTTCAGTCAACCTCTATTTTCCTCCTTTCAGTCAACCTCTATTTTCCTACTTTCAGTCAACCTCTATTTTCCTCCTTTCAGTCAACATCTAATTTTCTCCTCTCCGTCAACCTCTATTTTCCTCCTCTCCGTCAACCTCTATTTTGCTCCTTTCAATCAACCTCTATTTTCCTCCATTCAGTCAACCTCTATTTTCCTACTTTCAGTCAACCTCTATTTTCCTCCTTTCAGTCAACCTCTATTTTCCTCCTTTCAGTCAACCTCTATTTTCCTACTTTCAGTCAACCTCTATTTTCCTCCTTTCAGTCAACCTCTATTTTCCTCCTTTAAGTCAACCTCTATTTTCCTCCTTTCAGTCAACCTCTATTTTCCTACTTTCAGTCAACCTCTATTTTCCTACTTTCAGTCAACCTCTATTTTCCTACTTTCAGTAAAAAAAAAAACTGAAAGTACTCCATCGTGCTCAACAACAAACAAACTACACCATTTTTACCACTCCTGTCCATGGCATGTACCTTACTTTAAAAGTGCTACAAACACACTGTCACATACGAAACATTATGTTCTTGGTACCTAGCCTCATTAGTGCTACAAACACACTGTCACATACGAAACATTATGTTCTTGGTATCTAGCCTCATCAGCGCTAGAAACACTATGAAATACGAAATACTTATGTTCTTGGTATCAAGCCTCATCAGCGCTAGAAACACTATGAAATACGAAATACTTATGTTCTTGGTATCTAGCCTCATCAGCGCTGGAAACACTATGAAATACGAAACACTTATGTTCGTGGTATCTAGCCTCATCAGCGCTAGAAACACTATGAAATACGAAACACTTATGTTCGTGGTATCTAGCCTCATCAGCGCTAGAAACACTATGAAATACGAAACACTTATGTTCGCGATATCTAGCCTCATCAGCGCTGGAAACACTATGAAATACGAAACACTTATGTTCGTGGTATCTAGCCTCATCAGCGCTAGAAACACTATGAAATACGAAACACTTATGTTCGTGGTATCTAGCCTCATCAGCGCTGGAAACACTATGAAATACGAAACACTTATGTTCGTGGTATCTAGCCTCATCAGCGCTAGAAACACTATGAAATACGAAACACTTATGTTCGCGATATCTAGCCTCATCAGCGCTAGAAACACTATGAAATACGAAACACTTATGTTCGCGATAACTAGCCTCATCAGCGCTAGAAACACACGTGATATAGCCATGTTGGTGGCACACCTCTGCCACACATACATAAGTGATCTTTCAACCCCTGTCTCTGTGCCACCGACCCCTACATGTGTTGTTCTCACTTGTACCCCACCTCAGTGTTCTTCACGTGCGTGTTCCTTCTGACGACGAATATTCTCACTCTCTGTGTACATTAAAATATATGCGTTACGTGTTCTCAATCAACAAAGCCACATGAACGAAACAAACAAAAAATGGTGTTTTCACCCCAAAATAATGAACTCTTCCAAAATGTCAACTCCGTGAACTTGCATATCATCTTCAGCGAATATTAGAAATTCAAATGTGTGATTCTGAATGACATGTGATTAAAAAAAAACAACAACAATACACCACGTAGAGAAAGCCTTTCGGGTAGTAGAAAGCTGGTTTAGTGATAAAGTGGTCGTGGGTTTAATCCCAGCTTGACTGTCTAAAATCGTTCCAGCTCAAAATTGGTACCTAACTTCACGAATTCAAGAAAGTAAATCACTGGCCCCCTCATCCACAAACTGTGTGACCTAGTAAATCACTTCCCCAACAACACTTTAAGCACGGCTGTTATGTTTTCATATAAAAGTTGTATTTTAGTTTCCATCTTGGAAATTGTGTATGGTTTATGGAAGGTGCCCTTAGTTTTGTTACATTCCCCTTATTCTTAAAGTTGACATTTTATAGATGTGGTTTCAATTTGTGACAGCACACACAAAACGTTACGAGTTTTATGTGGACAATGGACGAGTAACATCAAAATATGGACAAATCAGCTTATGACAACCTGCACCATCAAAACAAGAGACAGAGCAGAGTGGCGCTCCATGGTAGCCAACCTTCGTTGCGGAGACGGCACTCGATGATGATGATGATATTATTTATCGTCAAACAAACGTGTTCTGAGAACGGATACACTAAGCCTCAATGAGCAAAGTAATACAGTGCAAGGACATCTATTAGTACACGAGCGATCAAAAAGAACTATCAAGGAATACTTAATGGTACAATTTTCATTAGAGACTTGAGCACTTAGATGCCAAACAGACAGAGAGAAGGTTAAAGGAGCTATGTGAGAGGGAAATGTATATCCAACAAATCAAATACGAACCTCTCCGTGATAAAGTTGGTTCATTTGATAAATTGATCGGGTCTTTGAACTCTTAATTAATCCAAGTATTTGAGGTGTTGATGCCAAGAATGATGCACGTAGACTTCTCCTTGCGGGTTCCAGGTGCTAGATCGCGGACTGCTTCAACTAGATTCATCTTAACTTTTATTTAAAATAGAAGAGTATGAGAGAGTGGAAGAGACTGTGAGAGAAAGAGTGAGTGATGGGGGAAAGGAGGACATGGAGAGAAAGAGTGTGTGTGCGAGAGCGAGGGAGGAGGGGAAAAGCTGTGAGGGAGAGTGTAAGAGGGAGAGAGATTATGAAAATACGTTATGGTCAACATTACAATGTGAGCGAGTAGCAATAAAATAAGAGAATAGTGTGGGCCAGACTTGGGGTAAACTCTGATTTCTTGAACCTCGTACAATTTAGGAACAAAGCTGTGTCAATAAAGGACGTTCTCTCCCAGCATGTGACCACGGAAAGAAAGAAAAACTGGAGGAATTCGAGGTATAACGAAGACATCTAATAACAGTCTTGAAAAGTGTTATCTCACTTTCTGAAACTAACAAAAGATAAGCGTGGGTACTATGGAGCTCGAGATCTTCCCTCGCGCTTATGAAAGAGGTGAAGTAGTGAAGGAAAAATAAAAAAAATAAAAAAATGGTATGTAAGAAGCTTTACGTGGCAAGTGGACGACACAGACTAAACAACGTTTCGGCTCAATAGGCCTTCATCAGGAACAAACAAAAACACACGTACACAAAACTAATAACGAAACAACCAAAGCAAAAACAATCGAAATGTGTTAAAGAAAACAAAATAGAAAACTATCCTGTCAAATCCAAAATGAAATCGTAACCAAGTGCGGCTGTCGTGAACGTCGAGAAACGTGCAAAAAAGTGCATAAATGTACACAGAACCAGAGGAGTTCACACAAGGGTCAGTGTGCAAACACAAAGGAGAAAGAATCGACTAGTAGACTAAAAGGTGTAAAAAGACAGTAAGAGTGAGATGTCTGAGAGTGGGGTACAATAAAAACAAATGAGGGGTAAGGAGCACAGAAAAAAAAGGTACAGAGGAGAAAACCGAAGTGTCTCATAAGGGACTAGAGGAGAAGAACTATAAAAAAGCATGGCATAGTAAGTAGACCAAAGAACCCAAATATGTGTAGTAGAGAAGGCTATGCAAAAGAGAAGTAGCAACCAAAAGGAAACTATGTGTATGAGTGTGATACATTCATACCTCTCGGGGTCAGCAAACCATACAGGACTATGAGGCGATTTTCCAAAGTATAGCGGCTAGTAGTGAACACAATCCAAGTACATTAGTGATACCGCCGTATACAAGAAGAATAAGAGCAAGAGCCATCAGTCTCTAAAGATACCAGTTTCACAACAAGAATCAGTCATGAGACTTGTGTGGATTATTTCTGGAGACTCTGAAATGTTTTCTTTGGTTTTTTTTTAACTTGTACTATGTTTTCAATATTCTTGATGTTAACACTTACTTGGAGACAGTAACAACTCCCACCCACGCTCTATCAAGTTCACTTTCTCCTTCATTCTTGTATCTTACTTGGAGACAGTAACAATTCCCACCCACGCTCTATCAAGTTCATTTTCTCCTCCATTCTTGTCTCTTACTTGGAGACAGTAACAATTCCCACCCACGCTCTATCAAGTTCATTTTCTCCTCCATTCTTGTCTCTTACTTGGAGACAGTAACAACTCCCACCCACGCTCTATCAAGTTCATTTTCTCCTCCATTCTTGTCTCTTACTTGGAGACAGTAACAACTCCCACCCACGCTCTATCAAGTTCCTTTTCTCCTCCATTCTTGTCTCTTACTTGGAGACAGTAACAACTCCCACCCACGCTCTACCAAGTTCACTTTTTCCTCCATTCTTGTCCGACACCAGGAGACAGTAACAACTCCCACCCACGCTCTACCAAGTTCACTTTTTCCTCCATTCTTGTCCGACACCAGGAGACAGTAACAACTCCCACCCACGCTCTATCAAGTTCACTTTTTCCTCCATTCTTGTCTAACACCAGGAGACAGTAACAACTCCCACCCACGCTCTACCAAGTTCACTTTTTCCTCCATTCTTGTCTAACACCAGGAGACAGTAACAACTCCCACCCACGCTCTACCAAGTTCACTTTTTCCTCCATTCTTGTCTAACACCAGGAGACAGTAACAACTCCCACCCACGCTCTACCAAGTTCACTTTTTCCTCCATTCTTGTCCGACACCAGGAGGCAGTAACAACTTCCACCCACGCTCTACCAAGTTCACTTTTTCCTCCATTCTTGTCCGACACCAGGAGACAGTAACAACTCCCACCCACGCTCTACCAAGTTCACTTTTTCCTCCATTCTTGTCCGACACCAGGAGACAGTAACAACTCCCACCCACGCTCTACCAAGTTCACTTTTTCCTCCATTCTTGTCCGACACCAGGAGACAGTAACAACTTCCACCCACGCTCTACCAAGTTCACTTTTTCCTCCATTCTTGTCCGACACCAGGAGACAGTAACAACTCCAACCCACGCTCTACCAAGTTCACTTTTTCCTCCATTCTTGTCCGACACCAGGAGACAGTAACAACTCCCACCCACGCTCTACCAAGTTCACTTTTTCCTCCATTCTTGTTCGACACCAGGAGACAGTAACAACTCCCACCCACGCTCTACCAAGTTCACTTTTTCCTCCATTCTTGTCCGACACCAGGAGACAGTAACTCCCGCTTCACTGAATTTATGTCCTCGTCTACATCCTCCTCATTTCAAACAAACGTGCACCACTGTCTTATCCGGCCAGCAACATCATAACTAGTGTTCAAATGTGATGGAACGTGGTGCGAATCCTCGTTCTAGTATCGGTAATCACACCATTAAGTGCTCTGCTTGTCCATTTGAATGTTGACCAGAACCTCTCGACTGGTGTTGCCTTCAGCACCAACTTCGTGGAATTGTGGACACTCCTGAAACTTTTTTCCAGAGCGTAGTTTTATTTTTTTTAATGATGGCTGGTTGAACCACAGGAGGTATTTGTAAATCCTTGAACATCAGTCCTATTTGTTTTGTGCTGAAATAGAACCTGTGTTTGAGGGAAGGTGGATATAGGTAAGACGTCGGCATCTGAACAACACGTTCCTGTGTTCGAGCCACCCATGACAGGCGGTGGAAATGTAAAATAGAATCCGAGGTTTCTTCGTGGATTTACCTCCCCCTGGTCTCTGGGTAGTGAGATCCGATACCTAGCCCTCTCGGAAAACAACACAAAAAGGGTCTCAAGTGAAATCGCGCACGTTAAAGAACCCCTGGCAGTTTAACGTTTTAAAAGATTAGGCAAAAAATGTTCGCCAGTCCAGGCAGTAAATTTTAACCAAATTATGCTGAAGACGGATGCGTCGGGCCAAAGGCGTAGATATCGCTGATTTGTCGTAAACTAGCCACACAACGCATCCGCGCCCACTTAGCGGGTGAACACTGAGGAGATGAAGAGCCTGTGTCGACTTATGGGAAGACACGATCTTTACGCAACAGTTCTACCAACAGTGCCACCAACAGTTCTACCAACAGTGCCACCAACAGTTCTACCAACAGTGCCACCAATAGTTCTTGTTGTTGACTTTCTGTTCACTTTGCCTGTTGCTAATTCTTGTATCTGTTAGTTCTTGTCACATTTAATAGAGTCAAATCTCTCAATTATGACTCCATATGTATTATTCTTGTATTACAAAACGTCAACTATGTACTTCCTCCTGTCTGACTCATTACATGACTCATCCACTTCACCATTTTTCGACTCATTCTCCAAACTCCTCTGTTTACCCACTGACTAACTTATTCTCCAACAAACTCTTCTGTTTACCCACTGACTAACTCATTTTCCAACAAACTTCTCTATTTACCCACTGCCTAACTCATTCTCCAACAAACCCCTCTGTTTACCCACTGCCTAACTTATTCTCCAACAAACCCCTCTGTTTACCCACTGCCTAACTCATTTTCCAACAAACCCCTCTGTTTACCCACTGACTAACTCATTCTCCAACAAACTCCTCTGTTTACCCACTGACTAACTTATTCTCCAACAAACTCTTCTGTTTACCTACTGACTAACTCATTCTCCAACAAACTCCTCTGTTTACCCACTGACTAACTCATTCTCCAACAAACTCCTTTGTTTACCCACTGACTAACTCATCCTCCAACAAACTCCTTTGTTTACCCACTGACTAACTCACTCTCCAACAAACTCCTCTGTTTACCCACTGCCTAACTCATCCTCCAACAAACTCCTCTGTTTACCCACTGACTAACTCATTCTCCAACAAACCCCTCTGTTTACCCACTGCCTAACTCATTCTCCAACAAACCCCTCTGTTTACTCACTGACTAACTCACTCTCCAGCAAACTCATCTGTTTACCCACTGCCTAACTCATTCTCCAACAAACCCCTCTGTTTACCCACTGACTAACTCATTCTCCAACAAACCACTTTGTTTACCCACTGACTAACTCATTCTCCAACAAACTCCTCTGTTTACCCACTGACTAACTCATTCTCCAACAAACTCCTCTGTTTACCCACTGCCTAACTCATTCTCCAACAAACTTCTCTGTTTAACCACTGCCTAACTCATTCTCCAACAAACCCCTCTGTTTACCCACTGACTAACTCATTCTCCAACAAACTCCTCTGTTTACCCACTGACTAACTCATTCTCCAACAAACCCCTTTGTTTACCCACTGACTAACTCATTCTCCAACAAACCCCTCTGTTTACCCACTGACTAACTCATTCTCCAACAAACCCCTTTGTTTACCCACTGACTAACTCATTCTCCAACAAACCCCTCTGTTTACCCACTGACTAACTCATTCTCCAACAAACTCCTCTGTTTACCCACTGACTAACTCACTCTCCAACAAACTCCTCTGTTTACCCACTGACTAACTAATTCTCCAACAAACTCCTCTGTTTACCCACTGACTAACTCATTCTCCAACAAACCCCTCTGTTTACCCACTGACTAACTCATTCTCCAACAAACCCCTCTGTTTACCCACTGACTAACTCACTCTCCAACAAACCCCTTTGTTTACCCACTGACTAACTCATTCTCCAACAAACTCCTCTGTTTACCCACTGCCTAACTCATTCCCCAACAAACTCCTCTGTTTACCCACTGCCTAACTCATTCCCCAACAAACTCCTCTGTTTACCCACTGACTAACTCACTCTCCAACCTTTCTATAAACAAACAAACCGAATTATTTCTTCATTATCCATCTCCACTATTCAAACGTTAACTCCACGTGCAAGTTTCCCCCGATCCCACCCCACAAATCATATCCCATCATAACTTACCACCGACTTCACTACAACGGTTCATGTCTGACATTTCCCTGCATCCTGCACTTCAAAACTCCATTACGTTACAAAGTACATCTTGTTATTTTTGCATATGTAAAACTGTTAAAACATATGTGTTTATTCACCCCTAGTTGGTAATCAGTTGTGGTGTAATCAACTTTCTGTTACTGTTTACTCGCTAACCCTCGATGTTGCCTCATGTCAAATCAACTCTCTTGTCCAATAGACAGAGAGATTGGCCTTCATTCAGCTAGAGAATTGAAGCTATTTGCTCTTACTTAATGGCGAATCCTGGATCGACTTAAATTTGTTTTCACGTATCGATTTTACAAAGGAGGGAAAATTGTCTTCGGTTGCTCATCGTTTCAAGATGTCTAAATGTTTAGAGACCTGTCGCAACGTATTATCGCTTCCCCGGTCACTTGTTTGTGTCAGCGGCCTGTATTGGGAAAGTTCAGACTAAATATTCCAACAATTTGGTTTCTATCTTGTTTTCTCAAAAACTTTTAGTTTGTGTTTAGCCATAGTTATACTTGCCAGCTTGGTCTAAAGTTGGCGTTTGAATAAAATGGTTTATTTTTCATGTAAATGTATTAGGACTAAAGTTTTCTTTTCAGTTTCCTTCTTAATAATTGCCATAAACATTTGTATATCATTGTTGTTACCGACTGTATCTTTGACATTGTTGCTATTATTATATAATTGTCTCTTTTGTTACCGTCGCAGTTATTATAAAATTTCATTTTTATTACATTAGAATCGTTTTAACTGTTGACGCGATTATTTTTCTTGTTATTGTCTATTTTCTTATAGCTAGTACCGTATCTGTTTAGATTTATATATATATATATATATGGGAACAATGTTAACCTCAGATGGTAGATACACAACAGAGGTGAGATAAACAATAGCTCAGAAAAAAGCAGTTTTCCAAAAATGAGGAAGATACTATGCAATCTATTTTTGATAATAGAAACAATAAAAACTGTTCTTAAATGTTATGTTGAGCCAGTCTTAACATATGGATATGAATCATGGACAATAGGACAACAGACAAGGAAATCACTGGAGGCTGTAGAAATGTGGTTTAATAGAAGAATGTTGAGAATACCATGGACAGCTAAGAAGAGTAATGAAGATGTTCTGAGGGAGGTCTCAGCAAAAAAGAGAGCTAATTTCCAAAATTAGGAAGAAACAGTCATAATTTTTTGGCCATGCAGAAGGGAACAGCTGGAATATATTATGACAACAGGGAAAATTGAGGGATGAGGAGATAGAGGGAAGCAAAGAGAAAAGATACCAGACAGCTGAAGAGAATGGAGAAATTTAAAAAAAGAAACAAATGGTATGGATAAAGTTTTTCGTAATTAATGGCCGACACAAATCTGAACGACGTTTCGGCTCAAAAGGCCTTCAACTGGACCAACAAACAACACATATACAGATATGTAAGTATATAAAATTTGCCCAACATAGCAAACTAATAATGAAGTATTTACAACAAAATAATCTCCAATTAGAAAGACAAATACAAATGTCTTCCCTGTTTATTGCGCTGTGGCCTGAAGGAACATGAACGAAGGCTAGGATACCCGGTGTAGTGGACCAGCTAATCGGAGGGTCAAAACACACGTGGAAGGGTTCTAAAAACATGTGGGGGGGGGATATTGTAATTCTTACCTCAACTATAACGCCACCGACAATGTCCATACGTATCTACTATCTACGTATATACAACCGTGCGTATATACTGCTACACCCATACTTGTGTGTACAGACTCATCATCATCATCGAGTGCCATCTCCGCAACGAAGGTTGGCTACCATGGAGCGCCATTCTGCTCTGTCTCTTGCTTTGATGGTGCAGGTTGTCATAGACTGGTTTGTCCATCTTTTGATATTACTTGTCCATGTTAGTCTTGGTCTGCCTCTGCCTCTTTTATCTTGCCCCCCCCCCCCCCCAGATTACTTTTAGTAGGCTGTTGTGTCTTTTAACATGGCCCAAAAATCGCATTTGTCTTGTTTGAATTCGCATTTGTCTTGTTTGAATTCGCATTTGTCTTGTTTGAATTCGCATTTGTCTTGTTTGAATTCGCATTTGTCTTGTTTGAATTCGCATTTGTCTTGTTTAAATTCGCATTTCTCTTGTTTGAATTCGCATTTGTCTTGTTTGAATTCGCATTTGTCTTGTTTGAATTCGCATTTGTCTTGTTTGAATTCGCATTTGTCTTGTTTGAATTCGCATTTGTCTTGTTTGAATTCGCATTTGTCTTGTTTGAATTCGCATTTGTCTTATTTGAATACAATACAGCATACATACCCCAAAGTGTCCACAACTAGTTCAGTGTGCATACACAAAGCACAAATAATAGACCGGAAGAATACAGGGTACCCGAAAGGAGGAAAGAGCGAGATGTCGCAGAGAGGGGTTTACTAAGAACATGTAAACGGTGGGCTACAGTGTAGTTCAGGTGGAAAGGGTAACGCCTTCCATAAAGGTGGGCAGCCCAAACTAAAGAGGTGAAGGTAACCATCGAAGTGTCGCAGCGTGGTCTTGTTGTTATTATCGCTTTTTCCATCATTGATTTTATCTTTATTTACTTTTGTAATCGGGTTTTCCATCATTGATTTTATCTTTATTTACTTTTGTAATGGGGTTTTCCATCATTGATTTTATCTTTATTTACTTTTGTAATGGGGTTTTCCATCATTGATTTTATCTTTATTTACTTTTGTAATCGGGTTTTCCATCATTGATTTTATCTTTATTTACTTTTGTAATGGGGTTTTCCATCATTGATTTTATCTTTATTTACTTTTGTAATGGGGTTTTCCATCATTGATTTTATCTTTATTTACTTTTGTAATGGGGTTTTCCATCATTGATTTTATCTTTATTTACTTTTG
The DNA here is from genome assembly GCA_032433765.1 of Megaustenia siamemsis. Taxonomy (NCBI): domain Eukaryota; kingdom Metazoa; phylum Mollusca; class Gastropoda; order Stylommatophora; family Ariophantidae; genus Megaustenia; species Megaustenia siamemsis. The sequence continues at coordinate 9,218,958 of JAVIAB010000001.1, forward strand.
TAATGGGGTTTTCCATCATTGATTTTATCTTTATTTACTTTTGTAATCGGGTTTTCCATCATTGATTTTATCTTTATTTACTTTTGTAATGGGGTTTTCCATCATTGATTTTATCTTTATTTACTTTTGTAATGGGGTTTTCCATCATTGATTTTATCTTTATTTACTTTTGTAATGGGGTTTTCCATCATTGATTTTATCTTTATTTACTTTTGTAATGGGGTTTTCCATCATTGATTTTAACTTTATTTACTTTTGTAATGGGGTTTTCCATCATTGATTTTATCTTTATTTACTTTTGTAATGGGGTTTTCCATCATTGATTTTATCTTTATTTACTTTTGTAATCGGGTTTTCCATCATTGATTTTATCTTTATTTACTTTTGTAATCGGGTTTTCCATCATTGATTTTATCTTTATTTACTTTTGTAATGGGGTTTTCCATCATTGATTTTATCTTTATTTACTTTTGTAATGGGGTTTTCCATCATTGATTTTATCTTTATTTACTTTTGTAATCGGGTTTTCCATCATTGATTTTATCTTTATTTACTTTTGTAATCGGGTTTTCCATCAATGATTTTGTCTTTATTTACTATTGTCGTTTTTTTTTACCGTCAATGATTTTGTCTTTATTTACTATTGTCGTTTTTTTTTACCGTCAATGATTTTGTCCATGTTATTGTTGTCGTTTGTGCCACCGTTTCACTTTTGTTATTGCTTTTGTTCAACATTGATGATGTACTGTGTAATCACCATCATCGAGTAGGCCTACAATATCCTCATCATCATTATTTTGTTTCCAGTCACATTCATCGGTCGGCACGGATGCGCATCAAGTGGGTAGAGTGTGATAAAGCGTTCGGATACTGCAGATATCGTTGACTTGCGGATTATCAAACTGCAGATATTAATGACTAACGGCTTAGCAATCCCTTTAATGACTAACGGCTTAGCATTCCCTTTAATGACTAACGGCTTAGCAATCCCTTTAATGACTAACGGCTTAGCAATCCCTTTAATGACTAACGGCTTAGCAATCCCTTTAATGACTAACGGCTTAGCAATCCCTTTAATGACTAACGGCTTAGCAATCCCTTTAATGACTAACGGCTTAGCAATCCCTTTAATGACTAACGGCTTAGCAATCCCTTTAATGACTAATGGCTTAGCAATCCCTTTAATGACTAACGGCTTAGCAATCCCTTTAATGACTAATGGCTTAGCAATCCCTTTAATGACTAACGGCTTAGCATTCCCTTTAATGACTAACGGCTTAGCAATCCCTTTAATGACTAACGGCTTAGTAATCCCTTTAATGACTAACGGCTTAGCAATCCCTTTAATGACTAACGGCTTAGCAATCCCTTTAATGACTAACGGCTTAGCAATCCCTTTAATGACTAACGGCTTAGCAATCCCTTTAATGATTAACGGCTTAGCAATCCCTTTAATGACTAACGGCTTAGCAATCCCTTTAATGACTAACGGCTTAGCAATCCCTTCACAGACATGTTTTGATTTGTCTCGTAACTTCCGCAGTAAAGGTAACCCCATAAGGCGGAAGGATCCAAACGCTGTCTCATTTTCCTTTAATTTATCCTCACTTTTTCTTATCTTTCTTAGCTTATCCACGCCAACATTTATTTTATTTAACATAAATTTATAATTGTTTTACGTTATTTTAAACATTTCCCCGACTCTCATTCTTTTTATAAATTTATGTTCTCTCTTTTCTCTTTTTTTTTTTTTTTTTTTTTTAAATTTCCCCCGCTTTCTTGTCGTTTTTAAACATTTATCCTCGCTTTCTGACTTTTTTCCCCCTAGGATTTATCCTTGGCTTTCAGGATTTAAAAAAAAAAAAATGAATCCGTTCGTTGTTTCATTAACTCACCAGTTTTTACATAAGCAGCGATATCTGCAACGTTCGGCTCTCTGTGTGCGGCTTTACATTCAAAGACTGTACATTTAACAGAGACACTACTACTATATAACGAGGAGAGATCGAGTAAAAATATTCAGATTAGAGTGCCCACTTTACGAGTGTTCCTTGCTCATAATTCAGCCCATGCAAGAAACATCACTCTTGGCTCTAGAATCAGGCTGGTGCGCTCTTTTGGCTATATCAATTTTTCTTCATACTAGGGAAATATGAACCGGTACAGCTGAGATATATATATATATAAGGAAAAAAAATAGAATTTATAGAGATGGAATGTTATCGTAAGGTTTTGGGCATCTCTTACTTGGATTTTATCACGAGTGGAAACAATTCGCAAAAAATACAACAAGTAATCGGAGTATATGATGATATTTTGACTTTTGTGAAGAAACGAAAAATGGGATTGTTTGGCCACTTATCTTGGTCGTCTGGACTAGAAAAGTCCATTTTGTCGGGAACTATGAAAGAATGAAGAAGGGGAGGTAAACAAAGAACGAGGTGGGAAGATAATATTAAAGGCTTCGCTGGGTTTGAAAGAATGACTTGAGATAGAGATAAAAGGAGAAGGTTTAGGACATTTGTTATAAATTTTGTTATATTTGTCAATAAAAGAAGCAGAGGAAGAGGTGAAGAGGAAGAGGTGAATAGGAAGAGGAAACAGAAGAAGAAGATTGAGCGGGAGGAAAAAAGTAGAAGAAAGAGGAGAAGGAAGAGGATGAAAAGGATAAGGAAGATGAGGAAAAGGAGAAGGAAGATGAGGAAAAGGAGGAGGAGGAGGAAGATGAGGAAAAGGAGAAGGAAGATGAGGAAAAGGAGAAGGAAGATGAGGAAAAGGAGGAGGTGAAGGAAGATGAGGAAAAGGAGGAGGAGAAGGAAGATGAGGAAAAGGAGGAGAAGGAAGATGAGGAAAAGGAGGAGGTGAAAGAAGATGAGGAAAAGGAGGAGGAGAAGGAAGATGAGGAAAAGGAGGAGATGAGAGAAGATGAGGAAAAGGAGGAGGTGAAAGAAGATGAGGAAAAGGAGGAGGAGAAGGAAGATGAGGAAAAGGAGGAGGTGAAAGAAGATGAGGAAAAGGAGGAGGAGAAGGAAGATGAGGAAAAGGAGGAGGTGAAAGAAGATGAGGAAAAGGAGGAGGAGAAGGAAGATGAGGAAAAGGAGGAGGAGAAGGAAGATGAGGAAAAGGAAAAGGTGAAAGAAGATGAGGAAAAGGAGAAGGAAGATGAAGGAAAAGGTGAAAGAAGATGAGGAAAAGGAGAAGGAAGATGAGGAAAAGGAGGAGGTGAAAGAAGATGAGGAAAAGGAGGAGGAGAAGGAAGATGAGGAAAAGGAGAAGGAAGATGAGGAAAAGGAGGAGGAGAAGGAAGATGAGGAAAAGAAGGAGGTGAAAGAAGATGAGGAAAAGGAGGAGGAGAAGGAAGATGAGGAAAAGGAGGAGGAGAAGGAAGATGAGGAAAAGGAGAAGGAAAATGTAGAGAAGGAGGAAGAGAAGGAACAGTAGAAAAAGGGAGAGGAGAAGGAAAAGGAAGAAGAGTAGGAGAAAAAAGAGGTGAAGGTAAAAGGAGAAGAAGGAAGTGGCGAACGCAGAGCAGGAGGAGGAACACATTGTCATTGTCAACGTCACCAAATATCGAGTTAAAAGTTCACTTTTTCCACGAGTGGTAGAGCAAAGTGCGAGCTCTCATCGAGGGCTTTGCCCAGGAGAAGTAGTGCGTGCACGGATGATGAGTTTGACGCTACTTCAGAGAAGCTGATTATTGGGTTGAGTAGAACTGAGATTAATGCACCGGGACCGAGCCAAGATGTTAACTTCTCAGGCACCACTGATGTGTCGACTTTCCGTATTTCAGTTGAAGAAGTTTGGGCTCGACCGTCGTAGTGGGTTTCGCAGAGTTAAACCTCATGCACCACAAATTCTAATTACGTAGGTTGGCAACTGGCTTTTTTAATAAACTGTTTCTATAACTTGAAACACGGACTTATACACATATGTGGGGGACTAGTTGGTCTCGAGGCGAGACGACGATCTCGAGACAGAGAGGTTGTGAGTTCAAATCCTGGCTGCACCAGTTGGAATTTTCATTTATGATTTATCTCTTCGGTAACCACCCTGGTCTCAGCAGCGAGGCCCAGATTAAAACGTCAATTACTCGTCGACGGGAAAAAAATGTGAGTACCTCCGAACTCGGAGTTATCTGCCTGTGCGGCGAGGGACCCCTGTGCACACAGCTGCCGGAAAAAATGGATTAACACGCAAAATTCAGTTCCTAGTCTATAGAGACTTCGTCAGAGTTGAAAGCTGGCGAAAGCTAAATAAAAGATCAGACCTATGTGTTCTTAGTGACTCAATGAGTATGCTTATGAGCATCGCAACTGGCGCGCCGCAAAACGGAAGTGGTTATCTGCTTCATTTTCCTTACAGTTCACACGGGTGCAAGATCGTGCTAACAGACTTGCCAGTTTGGCTGATGTTGAGTGCGGAAGGTCAATGGACCGCGGTGACATTCTGAATGCCCTCAGGGACGTTGGACGAAAAACCGACGCAAAAATGACACAGAATCCGCAGCCATGAACAGACTTCACGAATATCATGTCACGGTTGTAGATGCCAGACGAGAGCGATACGTGTAGGAATCGAAAGAAGATTTAAGAAACCAGCACAACACTGGATGCTTACGCAGGATAAAAGGATGGAAATGGCAGGACAAAATCACTAACATAGAATTATGTAAATGTACCAGTCAAACACCAGTGGATAAAGAGATACAGCAAAGACGATGGCGCTGGATAAGACATACACTACGGAAGCCAACTGAGAGTATTACACAACAGGCCCTTTTTTGGAATTCCCAGGGGAAAAGACAAAGAGGAAGACCAAGGAATTCTTGGAGAAGACAGATAGAAGCAGAGATGAAGATGATGGGGAAGACATGGAATGATCTTAAAAGAATGGCAAAAAACAGAATGACTTGGAAAGAACTGGCATAAGATCTTAGCCAGCTATGAGTTACCAAAAGGAGGTGTATACTGAGAAGTTAGTAATGGTGTGTAGTTTATAGAGGAATGACATGATTCAAATTATGGAGCAATGAACTAGTGGGGTTCAGTTTATGGAGCAGTAAACTAGTGGGGTTCAGTTTAAGGAGCAGTGAACTAGTGGGGTTCAGTTTAAGGAGCAGTGAACTAGTGGGGTTCAGTTTATGGGGTAGTGAACTAGTGGGGTTCAGTTTATGGAGTGGTGAACTAGTGGGGTTCAGTTTATGAAGAATTGAAATAGTGGGGTTCAGTTTATGGAGAATTGAAATAGTGGGGTTCAGTTTATGGAGAATTGAAATAGTGGGGTTCAGTTTATGAAGAATTGAAATAGTGGGGTTCAGTCTATGGAACACTGAACTGGTGTGAGGTTAAAAGGTAATGTAACAATGGAGTTGAGCTTATAGAGCAATAAAGATGTAGGGGGTTGAGCGTATAGAACTTTAAAGATGTAGGGCGTTGAGCTTATATAACTTTAATGATGTAGGGGGTTGAGCTTATAGAACATTAAAGATGTAGGGGGTTGAGCTTATAGAACATTAAAGATGTAGGGGGTTGAGCTTATAGAACATTAAAGATGTAGGGGGTTGAGCTTATAGAACATTAAAGATGTAGGGGGTTGAGCTTATAGAACATTAAAGATGTAGGGGGTTGAGCTTATAGAACATTAAAGATGTAGGGGGTTGAGCTTATAGAACATTAAAGATGTAGGGGGTTGAGCTTATAGAACATTAAAGATGTAGGGGGTTGAGCTTATAGAACAATAAAGATGTAGGGGGTTGAGCTTATAGAACACTTGATCTGTTCGTGCGGTTTTTATAGAACCGACGTCGTTGTGGCTCGAGAAAGTTCATGAACGTCTTATCTAAAGTATCATCGAACTAACGCCGTGAAGTGTCATTGCCTTATATAATATAATGTTACTATATCTTCATGTCCCTTCTCCCTCCTGCATAAAAGCACTCAGAACGAGTGCCAGTTGTTATTTTGTGCACACCAAAAGTGCTTGTTGACAGGTCCCTAGGCGCGGTCCTCGGTCCTTAGTTCCCTGCAGCTCGTGAGCTGTTTGTTCTGTAGTTTCCTGTGTTATTTTCCCTGACCAAGAATTGTTACTCTCGCTGTCAGTCACGTTTATAAATAATAAATCCGAGTGTTCCCAGCCCTCCACATTTGCGCTCGTCATTAGCCGCTTCTGCACCATCCACGTGATCTGTTTACTTGTTCTGTTCTTCACTTGTTCTGTTCTTCACTTCTCCCATATCTCTCATTCTCTCAGTGTATAAGTAATCAATCAGTTATATATTTTTAGTCCAAACAACTCTATACTGTCTCTTCAACCAAGGAATTATATACTTTCTCTTCAGTCAGTCAATCAGTAATATATATATATATATCATCATCATCATCATCATCATATACCATACCGGTTGGCGTAGGCGATCATGTCCTTCCACAATCTTCTATCCACCGTACATCACATCAGTTCTGTTGTTGACTGTTTTCCACGCCACGACACAAATCTATCTAGTATTTTCTCTCTTTGTCATCCGCGATCTCTCTTTCCATGTATTTTGCCAGTTGTAACCAAGTATTCCAACTTTCCTCTTCTCATGATGTGCCCGAATAATGTTCATTGTTTCTTTCTGATGTTTCTTAGAAGCTCCCTTTTTGGGGTTGCCTCTTTGAGAATTTCCTTGTTGGTCTTTTTAGCTGTCCAGGGAACTTTCAACATTCTTCTGAGAAATCCCATCTCTGTGGCCTTTAATCGTCTTTTCATTTCTTTGTTTGTATCCATGATTCGCTTCCATAGATCATAATTGGCTCTATATAACACCGATAAACCATCTTTCTCACTTCTATTGACATATATTTGTTGCATCAGATGTTTTTCACTGTCTGAAATGCTATTTTGGCCTGTGCTATTCTGCTTTTAGGGAGCCGCGATAGCTCAGTGGTTAGTGAACTGGACTACCACGGACAAGGGGTAGGGTTTGATCCCACCGACGGCTTCCGGGTTCACTCAGCCTTACATGGGTACCGGATTTTTTTCTGGGAAAGTAAAGCAGCACGGGCGTAATACTGACCACATTACCCCAACAATCATGTCTGTAAAATATAGGGTCACTTACACCATATTTCCCTATACGACACTTGGCGTGACCGGGTACTTTACTTTTTAATTTTATTCTGCTTTTTATTTCTGTTGTTCGTCTTCCAACTGATGTTATTATTGTGCCCTAGAATTTGATGCGTTGTCACATATGCATATATATATATATATATATATATATATAATCAATTCTACATTTTATATTTAATCAATAAACTATATACTTTTAATACAGTCAGCTCTATACTGTTCTTCCAATAATCAAATCTACATTTTCTATTTTTTTTTTTTAAATCAATTTTAAACTTTCCCTTTAATCAAATTAACTCTACCTCACTTGATTCTTGATGGAAGCATATAAGTTCGAGCCTTATGTTATTGTTTTTGCTTTCAGTTTCAGGATTTTTGGGAGTTCAGTCCAAGCAATTATGTTCCGGTATTTCTGATGTTTACCTATAGCCTCGGATTTGCCTCTTAACAAATTGATAATTATAATTTTATGTTGGTTCCTAACTTGTGCTACAAATGTCAGTCTTGCAGATGTATGCTATTAGTCTGTTCTAGCACTCATCTTAAGCTCGTCTTGTGACTCTGTCGTCCTCTTTTACTTGGCAGCAGTTATGAGGTTAGCCAGTGCAGCACTCGTCGTAAGCTCGTCTGATGTTGTTCTATCTTCAGTCCAATGTATTGGATGCCCCTCGTGGAGTTAATCAGTCAAAAGCCTCGTCTTACGCTCGTCTGTTGATATCGCTCTACTGACCCATTTACTCAACACTCAACTGTACCCGTTACTCAACACCCTACCGACCCCTATACTAAAACATATCCACTCGCCTCATTGCCAACACTCCACTGTACCGATGACACAACACCCCACTTGCCTCATTACTCAATACTCCACTGTACCGATGACACAACACCCCACTTGCCTCATTACTCAACACTCCACTGTACCGATGACACAACACCCGACTTGCCTCATTACTCAACACTCCACTGTACCGATGACACAACACTCCACTTGTCTCATTACTCAATACTCCACTGTACCGATGACACAACACCCCACTTGCCTCATTACTCAATACTCCACTGTACCGATGACACAACACCCCACTTGCCTCATTACTCAACACTCCACTGTACTGATGACACAACACCCAACTTGCCTCATTACTCAACACTTCACTGTACCCCATTATTCAACACCTCATCTCCTCATAACTCAACACTCCAGTCTCCCCTTTACTGAACCCTCTAATCTCCTCATTAACCAACACCCCACTATCTCTCATTGCTCAACTGTCCTCATTACTCAACCCGCTACGCTCCACATTACTCAATACTGCGCTCTCATAACTCAACCTTCTACTCTCCTCGTTACTCGACACTCCACTCTCGTTACTCAACCATCTACTCTTCTTATTACTCAAAACTCTACATTTTCCATTACTGAACTGTCCACTTTCGCCATTGCTCACAGTCCTCATTACGCAACACTCCGCTGTCCTCGTTACTCAACTTTCAACTCTCCTTATTACTGAACACTGTACCCTCATTACTCAACACACCACTCTTCTCATTACTCACACTTCACTATCCCCAATACTCAGTACTACACTCTCCTCATTACTCAACCATCTACTCTCCTCATTACTCTACTTTCCACATTATTCACCCTCTATTTTACCCATTGCTCCACCCTCTGCTCTACTCTTTACTCAACTATTGACACTTGGATCTCAATAGGTTCCATCGGTAACCTAGTTGGACAAACCACCCGAATGGGCTACCCCGAACTCCGGACAACCCGTGTTAGATTCCCTCAGGAAGCGGTGTGAGTTGTACTTGTGGTTGGAAACAAAAATACCCCCGCGATCGACCCATCCGCTGGTAGAAACGGGTACCAGAGTAGTACTCTGGGAAGATGAGGAATGCCGCCTTGTATAGTGAGTTTTGATGCTTTAAGCGACACTATCCAGAAGTGTTCGGAGACTTCGGACGGTCGAACACATATAGGTGAAAACTCACGTGCTAAGACGCCGATTCAAGTCTCGTACTTTACCTTTACCTTTACCTTTACCTTTATCTTTACCTTTACCTTTATCTTTACCTTTATCTTTACCTTTATCTTTACCTTTATCTTTATCTTTATCTTTACCTTTATCTTTATCTTTACCGTTATCTTTATCTTTACCTTTACCTTTATCTTTATCTTTATCTTTACCTTTATCTTTACCTTTACCGTTATCTTTATCATTATCTTTACCTTTACCTTTATCTTTATCTTTACCTTTACCTTTACTTTACCTTTATCTTTACCTTATCTTTACCTTTATCTTTATCTTTACCTTTACCGTTATCTTTATCTTTATCTTTATCTTTATCGTTACCTTTATCTTTACCTTTACCGTTATCTTTATCTTTATCTTTACCTTTATCTTTACCTTTATCTTTACCTTTACCGTTATCTTTATCTTTACCTTTACCTTTACCTTTATCTTTATCGTTACCTTTATCTTTACCTTTACCGTTATCTTTGGATCTTAATTGGAAGACTTTCATTTAGCGGACGACATAGCCATATCAAGATCAGTGTAAACATAATGCGAGAAAAACAGGTGTCCTTTTGCCATCAATGGCTAGGATAATTTGACTTGAGAGCAACCAAGAAAAGACAAAAGAAATGAAAAATGAATTTGGCCCAGAAGAAGAAAAAAATACACCTGCAATGAAAAACTGTGAAAGAAGTAGATCACTTTTGTATTTCTTGAAAGTTGCATAGATCCAAGGAGACACAAATAAAGAAATTCGAATAAGAATAGCAAAGGCAGCAATGACTTTCAGAAACGTTAATTAAATCATCATCATCATCATCAAGTACCGCGCCTGCTGGCGTAGGTGATCATATCTCTACACAACTTTCGATCTCCTCAGCTATTTATCATTTCTGTTGTTGACCTTCTGTCAAGCCATTCTCATAAGCTGTCTGTTATTTTTTTTCTCTTTTCTTCCCTCTATCTCCACGTCCATCAATTTTCCCAGTTGTTACAATATATTCCAGCTGTTCTCTTCTCATTACATGGCCAAAAAATGATGACTGTTTCTTCCTAATATTGGAAATTAGCTCTCTTTTTGCTTTGACCTCTTTCAGAACATTTTCATTACTCTTCTTAGCTGTCCATGGTATTCTCAACATCCTTCTGTAAAACCACATTTCTACAGACTCCAGTGATTTTCTTGTTTGTATGTTAATTAAATATGGAAATCTTAATGACTAAGCACAAAATGAAAGCGCAGGATTTTCAAATCAAATAATGTATCCTCCCTTAGTTATGGATGCGAGAGCTGGAAAACAACTAAAGAAATAGACATCTGGGGGCCTCGGTAGCCGAGTTGGGAAAACCACCCGACTGGACTACCGACGTTCGGACAACCCGTGTTCGATTCCCGCTGGGAGCAGTGTGAATTGTACTCGTGGTTGGAAAAATAAAATACCCCCACGGTCGACCCAGCCGTTGGCAGAAATGGGTACCAGGGTATTACCCTGGGAAGGTGAGGAATGTTGTCTCGTATCTGAGTTTCGATGCTTGAGGCGACACTATCCAGAAATCTCCGAACATTTCTGGATAGGCGGTCGATCACATATGGGTGGAACCTCGCGTGCTAAGACGCCGGTTCAAGTCTCGTACTTGACCTTACCTTACCTTTAAAGAAATAGAAAATAAATTGGATGGATTTGAGGATAGACAAGTGTCTCAGGAAAATACTTGATATATCATGGAATGAATGTAAGACAAGTGCAGAAATAAGAGACATGAGAAATCATCTAAAATTGTCGTCTAAAATAAAGGAAAGAAGGTGTTCATAAGTTGATGAGAGAAAACACGAGAATTTCAAAGCAAGCCCTCAAAAGATACCAGAGGGTGAAAGAAAAATACATCGACTTAGAGAATCACGAAAAAGAATGCTGAGGCGAGAAGCAACAACAGCAAGCATTGTCTCGCTCCCTCAGAGTAAGCAACTCGCTCAGAACGGAGACGTTTTGACGAGATACAATGCGGGTCCTGTGCAAGGTCTGATACTGATAGCAAAGTTCGTCGGACACAAGGAGTCCAACGTTTCTTCTTTATGTGCCTTCTTCGGCTCGACATTAGATAGAAAAACTGTGTGACCATTTTAAATTTAATCTCTATATCACATATGGTTTAGTTTCTTGACCATATTTAGTTTAATTTCAACATAAAATATCTGGCCCCTCGACGCTGAAAGGCAAACGAGGAAGGAAAGAAGAAGATTTTAGTTTTGAAACGGAAAATGAAAATATTGAACAGACTAGAAAAAGTTGCCGATCTCATGAGAAATGTCTTTCCTACAGACCACAAAGCCGGCAGACTTCATTGTTATCAACGGAATGACAACACCAGACTACAGCCAACATCTCTATGATGCCTCATCTTCATCCACAGATAATCATGTAAGTTTTGTTTCTTCGTTTCGGCCTTAACTAGATCTCTTAACATTATCGTCTTTTATTCTTTCTCTTCTACTTTTTTCTTTCCTTCCTCATTTGCCTTACAGCGTCGAGAGGGGGGGGGGGGGGATAATTTGTGGCCTTTTGTTCCTCTATTTGCCTCTGCTGCTGTTATGTTTCCTAGTGTTTCTAATATTTCATGAATCAATTTTTTCGTGGTCGGCCCTTGGGTCTTGTGTTCTCACAACATTTATTGAAGGCTCGTTATGTTGTGTTTTTATTTTTCTGCCTTGTCGCGTGGCCAATCCATTATATCTGTTGTTTCTTTATATATTCTATATGGGTTGGGGGACGGGGGGGGAGGGTTCCTAGCTTTTTTCTCAGTTCTTCATTTCTGATCTTATCTCTCATATTGTTTCCTGTCATTCGTCTAACACATTTGATCTCAGTAGAGGTTATTTTTCTTATTGTTCTTGTATCTAGAGTCCAGGACTGGCATTGGTAGCACAATGTTGGGATGAAGATTGTATTGTAGAGTGCTCGTTTTGCCTCTAGAGTTATTTCTTTGTTTGGACAGTAGTGGTGATAGCCGTCCAATGATTTGACAGGCTTTGATGCATCTTGAGTGTATTTCTGCTGTTTGTGAATTGTCGTTTGTCTCTGGACTTCCTAGGTATTTAAATCCCTCTACTTGTTTTAGTTGTCTGCTATTTACAATTATGTTGATGTTCTGTTTCTCGTTTGCGATATTCATGACTTCTGTTTTGTTGATGTTGATTTTCATGTTGTACTGTGCCTGTGCTCACTTCATCATTGTGGTATTTATCCAATTTCCGATGGGGGAGTGGGGTAGGTGTCCTGTTGTTGCGAATAAAGGTAGCATGGACTGTGCTGTCGCCGCGGGATGTTCAGGTTTAATTTAACCCCCGTATAAAACTCTTTTTTTTTTACAACAATCAGGAATCGAACCCTCGCCCACTTTAAACACGACAGCTTGCAGTTGTTCTCGCTAGACCACTGCCCTCCATCAACTCGGATTAACCGTATCCTGGTTGACCAAATTTTTAAAATGAAATTAAATATGGAAACAAGCGAATAATATTTGCAAATCTGTTGTTTAAATATGTCCTGGTAACAGTCTGCGTCAGGCTGGCTATCGGGGAGTGCGTGTCGCTGTAGTCGCTGTGCTGGCTGTTGTGGTGGCGCCTTTTCATACAGAACACCTAAAATATCGCAGTGCCTCTACAATGGATAAGCTCCAAATTCTCCAACAGTACCAGGGAAATCAAGAAAGGTATTGCAGCTCGTCATATCAGTTTCCAGTGTCTAAGAACTAACTATATGTGTACGTTGATTCCATGACATTCATCATCATTATGGGCCATACTAGTTACGTAGGCCATCATGTCCTTCCACAATCTTCTATCTACAGTGCATCGTATCAGTTCTATTGTTGATTGTTTCCCATGCGATGACATCAAGCTATCTAGTATTTTCTCTCTTTGTCGTCCGCGATCTCTCTTTCCCTGTATTTTCCCTGTTGTAACCAAGTATTCCAACTTTTCTCTTCTCATAATGTGCCCGAAAAATGTAGATTGTTTCTTTCTGATGTTTTTTAGGATTCCCCTTCTTGTGTTGGCCTCTTTGAGAACTTCCTCATAGGTCTTTTTAGCTGTCCAGGGAACTTTCAACATTTTTCTGAAAAAAAATCCCATCTCTGTGGCCTCTAACCATCTTTTCATTTGTTTGTCTACTGTCCATGATTCACTTCCATATGTCAGAATTGGTTCTATGTAGCACCGATGAACTCTCTTTCTCACTTCTATTGACATCGATTTGTTGCATTAAAAAAAAAAAAGCGCACAATCAAATTGATTTTATACTAGTACAGAGAGGAGTCAGGGAGCCGCGATAGCTCAGTGGTTAGTGAAATGGACTACAAAAGACAAGGGGTAGGGTTCAATCCCAAACGACGGCTTCCGGGTTCACCCAGCCTTACATGGGTACTGGATATTTTTCTGGGAAAGTAAAGCGGTACGGGCGTTATACCGACCACATTACCCCAAAAATCATGTGCTGAAGGTCTTTAAAATTTATGGTCACTAACACCATATTCCCTATACGCCACTTGGCGTGCCTGGTCACTAACACCATATTCCCTATACGCCACTTGGTGTGCCTGGTCACTAACACCATATTCCCTATACGCCACTTGGCGTGCCTGGTCACTAACACCATATTCCCTATACTCCACTTGGCGTGACGGGGCTCTTTACTTTACTTACATAGAAGATTCAGGAATGGGCTAACATCTCTTAAAACAAGGCCAGGAGCAATTTGCTATAATGACCATGTGCCAGTAGTTGGAAAGATAAACATTAAACTGCGGAAGACAGAAATCCCCAAGAAATCCATGACATTACGTCAACATTATTATCGCTGGAACATACATTTCTCTTTTCTTCTTTTTTTTTTTTTACTTCTTCCTTTTTTTCTTCTTTTTTTTCTGTGTCTGCTTCTTCTATTTCTCCTGCCATTACCATTTCATCATCTGCTATTCTACTTATTCTTTTCATCTTCTTCGTCGTCTCCTTCTGCTACTATTACTACGTGTTCTTCTACTTCCTCCTTTCTTCTTCTTTGTCCGCTTTTCTTTTCTTCTTCCTCTACCACTTCTTTTACTGATACTTGATCGTCTTCTATTTCCACTTCTACGATTACTACTACCTCTTTTTCTTCTACCTCTTCTTTATCTTCTTTAACAACAACTTCTTCTTCTACCCCTTCTTCTAATTCTTCTACCCCTTCTTCTAATTCTTCTACCCCTTCTTCTAATTCTTCTACCCCTTCTTCTAAATCTTCTACCCCTTCTTCTAATTCTTCTACCCCTTCTTCTAATTCTTCTACCCCTTCTTCTAATTCTTCTACCCCTTCTTCTAATTCTTCTACACCTTCTTCTAATTCTTCTACCCCTTCTTCTAATTCGTCTACCCCTTCTTCTAATTCTTCTACACCTTCTTCTAATTCTTCTACCCCTTCTTCTAATTCGTCTACCCCTTCTTCTAATTCTTCTACCCCTTCTTCTAATTCTTCTACCCCTTCTTCTAATTCGTCTACCCCTTCTTCGAATTCTTCTAGTGCTACTTAGTTCTTCCTTCATCTCTACTTCTTCTACATCTACTGTTACATGCTTTTTTATTCCTCATTTTTCTTCGACTCATTCTACATCTACTTCTACAGCAACTTCTTCTCCTTCCTCTTCTCCTTTCTCCACCTCGAACCCGACCCTTTGTCTACAATAGACAAGGTTACTAGCTTGTTTTATAACAATGTAATCGATCAATATAAACTACTTTCAATCCATAAATATAAACTACTTTCAATCGATCAATATAAACTACTTTCAATCGATAAATATAAACTACATTTATCTTTGTGACTATATTTTATTATAGCTGTGACATATCAGCTGCCATTACAGGCGTGTTTGGTGATAGACAGAACTTTCAGCGTTAAAAATTAACTCGTATATCCCATTTAGAACATTAGCTCTCATTTTTAACATATTTTTTTGCTCTTTTTGATTCGTCAAAAATTAATAAGTGGGCGGAGTTTGACAACAACAAAAAAAAAACCAACGTAAGCAAATATGGACATGCAATATAACAGGTTAACAGGAATAAGGACGAAACAAAATAAGCTTGAAGTTTCGCCCAAAGACCTTCATCAGTAGAACATGATGTAAAATGAAGGCATTATCATCATCCTTGTGCCACGCCGGTTGGCGTAGGCGATCATGTCCTTCCATAAATCTCTGTTCACAGTGCATCGTATCAGTTCTGTTGTTGACTGTTTTCCATGCCATGACACCACGCTATCCAGTATCTTCTCTCTTTGTCGTCCGCGATCTCTCTTTCCCTGTATTTTGTTAGTTGTAACCAAATATTAATATTTTCCTCTTCTCATGATGTGTGTGAAAAAAAAAAATCACGATTTTTCATCAGAAATTCATTATTTCCTTGTGATATTTTTTAGGAGCTCTCTTTTAGTGTTTGCCTCTTTGAGAATGTCCTCATTGGTCTTTTTAGCTGTCCAGGAAATGTTCAACATTCTTCTGAGAATTCCCATCTCTGTGACCTCTAATCGTTTTTTTAAAAAATGTGTTTGTTTACTGTCCATGATTCACTTCCATAAGTCAGAATGAACTCTTAATAGCACCGATGAACTTTCTTTCTTACTTCTATTTTCGTAGACATGTGCAAGATGGTTTTATTTGTTTGAAATGCTATTTTGGCCTGAGCTTTTCTGCTTTTTATTTCTGTGGTATTTATTTCTGTGCTATTTATTTCTGTGCTATTTATTTCTGTGCTATTTATTTCTGTGCTATTTATTTCTGTGCGATTTATTTCTGTGCTATTTATTTCTGTGCTATTTATTTCTGTGCTATTTATTTCTGTGCTATTTATTTCTGTGCTATTTATTTCTGTGCTATTTATTTCTGTGATATTTATTTCTGTGCTATTTATTTATGTGGTATTTATTTCTGTGCTATTTATTTATGTGGTATTTATTTCTGTGCTATTTATTTCTGTGGTACAGAAGGTCTTCCTTCTGATGTCATTATTGTGCCCAAGTATTTGAGGAGCTGCACTTATTTCAGATTCACAAATACAAGACAACCCCAAGGCCGTCCCTGTCAGGACTTCTGACCGAAACGTTTAATTATTTTGTGTTGTCCTTATTCTGTATAGCTGCTACCTACAATGTATGCCCATCTATTTTCCCATTGCTCGGCCTGTTGTACTGCTGCCCCGCACCTTCTAATCCTTTTGGGCTAAGCAAAAAAAAAATTGATAGTTACAATTGATAGTTACAATTATCATTAATTTGTTGATCAATTCTTAAATAGCCCTGGGAACAACGACCTGCATGTTTGTCCCCGAATCTGTTCACAGGTCAGTGACATAGGTTCGGTCTTTTTCTTAAATTAATAATTTTCAAATTGAAGAAATTTGCGTTTCCAAAAAATATTCAAACACTTCTTCTTCTTCATCTTCTTCTTCTTTTCCTCCATCTCTTCTTCTTCTGTTGCCTTTCAGCGTCGAGGGGAGACAAAGATTATCCAAACCTGATATTAAATGACTAATGTTTTAGAGGACATAAAAGGTGTCGCTGGTAATGTCAATGAAACCTGCGTCCCTCGCGTTCATCCATTTCTGTTGTTGGGTTCGCCAGCTTTCAACTCTGACGGAGTCCCTAGAGATTAGGAACTGAATTTTGCATGTTAATCAATGTTTTCCTGGTAGCCGTGTGCACAGGGGTCCCTCACCGCACAGGCAGATAACCCCGACTTCGGAGGTACTCATGTTTTTTTTCCGTCGATGAGTAACTGACGTTTCAAGCCGGGCCTCGCTGCTGAGACCAGGGGTGGTATTTTTAGCCAACCTTCGATGTGGAGACGACACCCATAATGAACAACTATGAACAACTATGAACAACTATGAACAACAAAAAATGTGTTCAGACGAAGTCGTTCATTCTTCGGTCCCCAAAGAAAAATAAAACCATCTTGAACATGTCTACTAAAATAGAAGTAAGAAAGATAGGCCATCTATGCTATAAAGAGTTAATTCTGACTTATGGAAGTGAATCATGGACAGTAAACAAACAAATAACAAAAAAGACGATTAAAGGTCACATTCTATTTCTGTAACTACCACTTTCAGGAATAAACAAACAAATAGTAACTCTTGATAATGTTGTGATTCTTTCATTGCTTTTCTCTGTTTTTCTTTGAGTCTTCTCTACGATCCCCTTCGCTGTCACAATTTTGTTAAACCATTTTATTCTTGTTTTAACAGCATGTTTATATCTTTTGCATATCCATTCTTTTTTCAGCAGCATATCTATTCTTTTTTCAGCAGCATATCTATTATTTTTCAGCAGCATATCTATTCTTATTTTAGCAGCATGTCTATTCTTATTTCAGCAGCATATCTATTCTTATTTCAGCAGCATGTCTATTCTTATTTCAGCAGCATATCTATTCTTATTTCAGCAGCATGTCTATTCTTATTTCAGCAGCATATCTATTCTTATTTCAGCAGCATGTCTATTCTTATTTCAGCAGCATATCTATTCTTATTTCAGCAGCATATCTATTCTTAATTCAGCAGCATATCTATTCTTATTTCAGCAGTATATCTATTCTTATTTCAGCAGTATATCTAGTCTTGTTTCAGCAGTATGTCTAGTCTTGTTTCAGCCGTATGTCTAGTCTTGTTTCAGCAGTATGTCTAGTCTTGTTTCAGCAGTATATATATATATATATATATATATATCTTGTTTCAGCAGTATATCTATTCTTATTTCAGCAGTATATCTAGTCTTGTTTCAGCAGTATATATATTCTTATTTCAGCAGTATATATATTCTTATTTCAGCAGTATATCTAGTCTTGTTTCAGCAGTATGTCTAGTCTTGTTTCAGCAGTATGTCTAGTCTTGTTTCAGCAGTATATCTATTCTTATTTCAGCAGTATATCTAGTCTTGTTTCAGCAGTATATATATATATATATATATATATATATATATATATATATTCTTGTTTCAGCAGTATATCTATTCTTGTTTCAGCAGTATATCTATTCTTATTATTTCGTTCTGTTAACGAAATTAAACATCGTTGTCTTTTTGTAGACTTTTTGTACTTAACGCTGTGGCTGTGATGGTCGCTCTGACTTAGTGCTCTTCTACTTAACGCCAGAGGGTCGCTGTGACTTAGTGCTCTTCTACTTAACGCCAGAGGGTCGCTGTGACTTAGTGCTCTTCTACTTAACGCCAGAGGGTCGCTGTGACTTAGTGCTCTTCTACTTAACGCCAGAGGGTCGCTGTGACTTAGTGCTCTTCTACTTAACGCCAGAGGGTCGCTGTGACTTAGTGCTCTTCTACTTAACGTCAGAGGGTCGCTGTGACTTAGTGCTCTTCTACTTAACGTCAGAGGGTCGCTGTGACTTAGTGCTCTTCTACTTAACGTCAGAGGGTCGCTGTGACTTAGTGCTCTTCTACTTAACGCCAGAGGGTCGCTGTGACTTAGTGCTCTTCTACTTAACGCCAGAGGGTCGCTGTGACTTAGTGCTCTTCTACTTAACGCCAGAGGGTCGCTGTGACTTAGTGCTCTTCTACTTAACGTCAGAGGGTCGCTGTGACTTAGTGCTCTTCTACTTAACGCCAGAGGGTCGCTGTGACTTAGTGCTCTTCTACTTAACGCCAGAGGGTCGCTGTGACTTAGTGCTCTTCTACTTAACGTCAGAGGGTCGCTGTAACTTAGTGCTCTTCTACTTAACGCCAGAGGGTCGCTGTGACTTAGTGCTCTTCTACTTAACGCCAGAGGGTCGCTGTGACTTAGTGCTCTTCTACTTAACGCCAGAGGGTCGCTGTGACTTAGTGCTCTTCTACTTAACGCCACAGGGTCGCTGTGACTTAGTGCTTTTGTACTTTACGCCAGAGGGTCGCTGTGACTTAGTGCTCTTGTACTTTACGCCAGAGGTTCGCTGTGACTTAGTGCTCTTGTACTTTACGCCAGAGGGTCGCTTTGACTTAGTGCTCTTGTACTTTACGCCAGAGGGTCGCTGTGACTTAGTGCTCTTCTACTTAACGCCCGATGGTCACTGTGACTTAGTGCTTTTGTACTTAACGCCAGAGGGTCGCTGTGACTTAGTGCTCTTGTACTCTACGCCAGAGGGTCGCTGTGACTTAGTGCCCTTCTACTTAACGCCAGAGGGTCGCTGTGACTTAGTGCTCTTCTACCTAACGTCAGAAAGTCACTGTGACTTAGTGCTCTTCTACTTAACGCCCGATGGTCACGATAACTGATTGTTCTTGGCGATGAGTGCCGTCTCCACGTCGAAGGTTGGCTACCATGGAGCGCCATTCATCCAATGGGTGCCGTCTCCACATCGAAGTCTGGCTACCATGGAGCGCCATTCATCCAATGGGTGCCATCTCCACGTCGAAGGCTGGCTACCATGGAGCGCCATTCATCCAATGGGTGCCGTCTCCACGTCGAAGGCTGGCTACCATGGAGCGCCATTCATCCAATGGGTGCCGTCTCCACATCGAAGTTTGGCTACCATTGAGCGCCATTCATTCATTTGGTGCTGTCCCCATAACGAAGGTTGGCTACCATTGAGCGCCATTCATCCAATGGGTGCCGTCTCCACATCGAAGGTTGGCTACCATGGAGCGTCATTCATTCATTGGGTGCCGTCTCCACATCGAAGGTTGGCTATCATGGAGCGCCATTCATCCAATGGGTGCCGTCTCCACATCGTATGTTGGCTACCATGGAGCGCCATTCATTCATTGGGTGCTGTCTCCACATCGAAGGTTGGCTACCATGCAGCGCCATTTTACTCTGTCTCTTGTCTTGATAGTGCACATTATCATATGTTAACTTATCCACCTTAGTGCACATTATCATATGTTAACTTATCCACCTTAGTGCACATTATCATATGTTAACTTATCCACCTTAGTGCACATTATCATATGTTAACTTATCCACCTTAGTGCACATTATCATATGTTAACTTATCCACCTTAGTGCACATTATCATATGTTAACTTATCCACCTTAGTGCACATTATCATATGTTAACTTATCCACCTTTCGATGTTATCAGACCACTTTAGCTTTTGTCTGCCTCTACCTCGTCTATCGTGTACCTTCCCTTCCAAAATGACTTCTAGAAGGGCATTACGTCTCTTCACAACTTCCATTTTTGTCCACTTTTCCTTCCACCAAGTCCTTCCCATTTTCCTATAGATCCACATTTCAAAGCGAAGATGTATTATGTCTATTCTTTGATATCTTCTTCCCACACTTACATTTCCTTCATACACCTACCTCGGAAAAATATATTTCAAAAATGGTAAATAAAAAAATATTTGTATCGACCAATTTTCTGAAATTTTCATCCCAAGTGCTCGGAATTTGCGCACTTTTGCGATATCTCCCAGTGCAATTACGCAAGAGTTCAGAGTGCAGAGGAACACTGTCCGAATGCATTACTGATGAAACATGAATAATGCAAGAAGGACAAAAGTTTTCAGTGAAGTTGTTTGGGCGCTTTCAAATGGACAAATGTCGAAGACGACCAAAATAAATATAAAGCGGAACAAATTGAAATAAGTAAGAATTAAGCAGGAAACCGACATAGACGAATGAAGTAAGATATGAGGACAGAAGGAGAAATAATTGAGAATGTAGATTGATTCAATGCAAAAAATGGAAATGAATGTAAAGTAAATATTCAAAAACTGTCGGTTGATGAATGCCGCAAAATGTGGCCAGGACGTGACGCAGCGTGCAAATACCGGCAATAGAAGAGGAGAAGGGCCAAAAATGTGTTCCAGAGGAGGAATGTAAAAAATGTAATATTCTACATGGATGATATAAAAAGTAATAGAGAGAGAGAGAGCGAGAGAGTGATAGTTATAGAACGAGAGAATGTGCCATGAAGTGAGTGAGGGAGAGGGCGGAGAGAGAGAGAGAGAGAGAGAGACGAAGAAGCAAATATAGATCGATTGAGAGATCAAGAGTAGAGGTGACATATGTAGGGAATTAAAGAAAGAAAGAAAAATATAGTAAGAGAAAGATAGAACGAAAGAAAGAAAGAGATAGATAGATAGAGAGAAAGAAAGAAAGAAAGAAAGAAAGTGTTAGTAAATTAAAGAAAGAGAGAGAGAGAGAAAGAAAGAAAGAAAGAGTTAGTAAGAGAAAGAAAGAAAAAGTAAGAGTTAGTAAAAGAAAGAAAGAAAGAAAGAAAGAAAGAAAGAAAGAAAGAAAGAAAGAAAATAAAAGACCAGAAGAAAGAAACGGGGAAAATGCAGGGGAAAAAATGGACAAGAGGAAAGGACACGAATAGAAATGGAGTTAAGTATTTAAAACTAAAAACAAAAAAAAAACTAAATTTATCCAAACCTGGATTATCCGAAAATTTGAAAACTCCCGGAAAAAACTTCGTCCTAACTGATGTTCGGCTCAACGGAAGCACGCCTGGGTTATGGATAATTTGATCAACAATCTCAGTGACAAGAAAAAGTGTAGTCGATTAATCCAGATTTTCGAGATATGCTGAGTCGATGTGCGCCCGTTTTGACTATAGAGAAATGTAGTATTCGAATCATTGTGCTCCGTGATTGAGTTGTAAAATAATAGGTATGGCAAAAAGTAATTTTAATGCCATGGAAAATATACTAGCATCAAAACAAATACCACCAGGGCTGAAACTAAGAATAGCAAAATGTTGCATCTTCTCATATTCCTGTATGATTCAGAAACATGGACATTAGACAAGAAAACAGAACAGAAAATTGAAGCCTTTGAAATGTGGATTTATAGAAGAATAGGTAGAATTGGATGGAAGGAAAAGAAAACAAACGATGAAATTTTAAAACTACTAAAAATTAAAAGAGAACTACTAAACACAATTAGAACAAGACAAATGAAATTTTTGGGACATGTTAAAAGACACAACAGCCTAATAAAAGTAACATTGGAAGGGAAAATACAAGGTAAAAGAGGCAGACCAAGACTAACATGGACGAGTAACATCAAAAGATGGACAAGTCAACCTGCACCATCAATGCAAGAGACAGAGTGGAATGGCGCTTCATGGTAGCCAACCTTCGATGCGGAGACGGCACTCAATGATGATGATGATGATGATGATGATGATGATGATGATGATGATGCTGATGATGATTGAGTTTAACAGAAGAAGGGACTCAGCGAGTTTTTCAAGACAGAGCCATAATATCTGTTACTGCTTGCACGATAAAGTAAGTACTTTTAATGATAGTTATTACAAGTATTACTGTACACTGTAGGAAAGAGTTAGCAGTTGCTTGGGAGAGTTATAGAACCATTGAATTTGATGTTTAGTTCAGTTCATAGATCACCTTGTACAACAGGCAACTCGAAAATTTTCAGATCTCCTCCTCAGAAAGTGCCTCACTATGAAGCACGCTCGCAACACACTAGAGAAAGCACTGAAGGTGGCTCCGATCCACGGTGTAGACCTTGTCACCAACCCCCTTTGATGCGTACAGAAGAAAGTCTGTACATTTAACTTCTGTATGTAAGAAGTTGTGGCTTTTTTTGTTTTAACAGAACGTTCATCAAACTGGGTTATATAGTAAATTGTACTAAAGAGTAAGTTGAGATGCAAACATGTCTTTAGATGTTTGGGTTAAGTTTGGAAAGAGACCAAAGGGCAGACCAGTGCTAAGATATAAGATTGTTGGCAGGGCTTCCTTAAGGCAATTCTCTATCAGTGAAAGAAACTGGAAAGACCTGGCTGCAGATCAAAGTACAATGAGAACACAAATAAAAAAAATGGCACAGCAACTTTCGAGTCAGTAAGAGTAAAAAAGTAATATGGTGTTAGTGACCATACATTTTACAGACCTTCAGCACATGAATTATGGGGTAATGTGGTCGGTATTATTCCCGTGTCGCTTTACTTTCCTAGAAAAAATCATGTACCCATTTAAGGCTGGGTGAACCCGGAAGCCGTCGGTGGGAACGAACCCTGCCTCTTGTGCTTTGTAGTCCAGTTCACTAACCACTGAGCTATCGTGGCTCCCTTTCGAGTCAGTGCTGATATCAAATTCAGAAGACAAAAGGTTAAGGAGAAAGTAGACGAGTTCAGACACCAGGAATACAACTTGTTCGTTCTGTGACCGGATATGTCTGTCTAATATTGGCAGATTCAGACACGAGAGAAGCTGTTCAGCAAAGCAGCATCCAGCATAAGACACTATTTTTGTACCAATATAAGTATATATATATATATATATATATATATATATATATATATATATATATATATATATATATATATATATATATAATGTCAGTAAGATGTCAAGAGCTAACATTTCTTTAACGAAAAACATTGAGAAAACCTGGCAGGAGATTGTGGAACAGAAAATGATACAAGAACAATAAAAAACAAATGAATTCAAAGTTTGAAAAAGTAAAGGACGAAGATAGACGAGTTGAAAGTCAACAACATAGACTTGACTTGTTAATCACTAACCGGACCGGCAGTTCCAAAGCTTGCAGAGTTATCCCTAGGAAAAGTCCCTGAACAAAACAGTCAAGTCGGAAGTGAGGTAACAGTTCCCTCCCTTGCCTAGCTAGGCTATAGGGAAATAGGATGTTAGTGACCACATTTATTCTTTGACCACGGCTCAATTTTGGGTGATGTGGTCAGTATCACGCCAGGTCGCCTTTACTTATTTTTCAATAAAACAGTGCTGGAAGTTAATGGCGGAAGATTGACATATGCGCCTGTTTGTAGGCATAGACGAGGAGGACGTATGTATATGCATGTGTATGTGTGCCTGCTCGGAGTTGATCTACTGTTATCAATCTATTGTTATCAATCTAGTGTTGATCTACTGTTATCAATCTATTGTTGATCTACTGTTATCAATCTATTGTTGATCTATTGTTATCAATCAATTGTTGATATATTGTTATCAATCAATTGTTGATCTATTGTTATCAATCAATTGTTGATATATTGTTATCAATCTATTGTTATCAATCAATTGTTGATCTACTGTTATCAATCTATTGTTGATCTATTGTTATCAATCAATTGTTGATCTATTGTTATCAATCAATTGTTGATATATCGTTATCAATCTATTAATCAGCGTACGTTCCTACCGATGATTGTTTTCTCTAGACCGCTCCAAAACCCATGTCCACAAACTTCATCAATTATCTCCGAAACCTCAGGACAGATTACCATGATTTTTTTTAGTGCAGTCTTACATTGTCCATGATGCTATGACTTCATAATTTAAAATAATGCAGATAATACGTTTTCCATATAGCGGCAACTTTCTTTCATCCTTGTCGGTTTCGTAATATTGTGACCCTAAACAAAAGATTTTACAGCAATTGAACAATTTGTAGACTTGATAAGCCAAAGTAACAGACAATAGGTTTGCAGCACTTTGTTCAACAGAAGTGCTAAATGCGCATGTAACATTGACGTGCTGAAGCTGTAAAGATTCTAATATTCGCATCACACTAGTAAAAATGTGTGTTCTTCTGCGATCATGACTCTTTCAGAATAGGATTCCGGACTCTCTCATGAAGCCAACTGTTTAAGTGAAAATGTGTGTTCTTATAGATATCGCTGATAAGACAGAATAAAAATCGTATATTTGTTTCCTATTATTTTTTTTTAATAAAACAATGACAGTTTAAATACAAAATGGCAGTAATTGTAACTAAACGGTCATTAAGTTATATGATTTTGAAGAGATGAATGAGGTCTGGAACGGACTGTAGTTCCAAATGTATGCTTATACGAAGAGACTATACATGTGCTTATTTGTATGTTCGGAGTAGGGACTTCCGGTCAACATGGCGGATACTCGATAGGGGGCCGTTGAGGAAAAGTCTGAAAAGTGTTCCTTGTTGCGGTTTCCTCATATTCCAAGTCCAGCTTGCTCTCGGATCTACTGAGTTATGCTCTGTGCACACCGTGAGCTGTGTGTATCATCCGAATGGTGTTTCTGTATTCAGATTGCTTACGATGAATGATGATATCGTATGACGAAGGACAGTTCAGATGCGTTCACTGTCGGTGCTATAATACGCCTTATGTCTTTTGACGTGTGCTGTGTTTGCTACGATGGGGACTGTAACTTGCCTTTCTTTGTTTGGATATTCGATGAGATGTTAATTCGGATGGTTCCACTGACACGGGCGGTTGAGCAATTATGGATTTCCATTCGTAAAGGTAAAAGGTAAAGTACGAGACTTGAACCGGCGTCTTAGCACGCGAGTGTATACCCATATGTGCTCGGCCGCCTATCCAGAAATGTTCGGATATTTCTGTATAGTGTAGCCTCAAGCATCGAAACTCAGATGCGAAACGACATTCCTCACCTTCCCAGGATAATATACCCTGGTACCCATTTCTGCCAACGGCTGGGTCGACCGTGGGGGTATTTTTTTTTTTTTTTTTTTTTTTCCAACCACGAGTACAACTCACACTGCTCCCAGCGGGAATTGAACACGGGTTGTCCGAACGTCGGTAATCTAGTCGGGTGGTTTTCCCAACTAGGCTACCGAGGCCCCCATTTTTTCCATTCGTTTGCAGTGATACCGGGGCCTTCGACTAACCATGACCTTGATCGGGATTGCTTCCTTGTTGTGGGTCTTTAACTAATGCGGGCACCACTTTCATTGCAGGATGAGCAACAGTTCATGGAGGTAAGACACACAGAGGACAGGTACAGCGACGCGTCATCGGGAGACACAGGGACTAGCGACAGTGGGCGTGGCGGAAGTGAAGACGAGAGTCATGGCCATACCAGCTCTTCCGGAAGTGCAGGTCAGTAAAAGTCACAGTCTCTTTCTGATTATTTAAGAACTATTTCTCACTCTCTTTCATCCTATCTATCTATCCATCCATCTATCATTCCATCCATGTATATCTATCTATCTGTCTGTCTCTGTCTGTCTGTCTCTGCCTGCCTGCCTGCCTCTCTGTCTGTCTGACTGACTGTTTGACTGTCTGTCTCTGTCTGTCTGTCTGTATGTCTGTCTGTATGTATGTGCATATCATTTCTTTTCAGTGGAGTCAACAGTGAGATTTTATTTCTTGGACACAACCCTCTATTTATAGTACTGACGTAATGTGTTTTTGTTGGTTAAGCTCTCTATTTGTCTAGAAACGTGATCTTTTGTTGGACGCCAGATTTTGTGATCTTATTCTGTAGATGGACACAGTGATCTTCACTTATACTATAATATTGACTAACGATATACAAGAAAACTCAGAGCTTCGCAGATAGGAGGTAATCTGATCATCAAAAGCGGATACCCCAAATGCTTCGACCCTTTAGCTTCTTGACACTCTATGGGAGGTGGCCCCGCCTGGGTCGTGACTTCCAGGCGTCGACCTCCTGCTGCATTTAATTTGAAAACCTCCCATATTTTAGACAGACCTTGCCACGAGCTGCACACAATGGACTATTTGTTGTTGCGTAATTAGACCCTGAAGTGGTAATGAATATAACGCCCGTTAGAGCATCGTATAAATACTTCTTTCTTCCCGTCCATGTAGAATCGAGGACTTGTTTCAGTTTGAGTTTCCGGCTTTCGGGTCAGAATTGGCGTCTACCCCTAAATGGACCTGACATGAGCAAACTCATACTTATATCCAGGTCAAGGACTTTCGTGACACGTTTACAGATGTCTTTCTAGCAAAGGAGTTTTCTTCTTTTGTCAGATGTTTGTCCGTTGTACCACGAGTTGTTGTTATGTTGTGGATCCATCGATCTGTGAGCTATACCCTTCGGCCCAATGCCATGTAATGTCTGCATATCTTTCTGAACACCCTTGTAGTTCTGTACTGTACTACAAGTTACCAGGCCTGGACAAACTAGACCTCGAGGTTTGCACTGATGGATATTATACCACGTGACACTCGTCTACGAGGGACTAGTAATGGCGGAAATCTGCCATCGAGAGCTGCATCGATCATCAATAGCTATCAAGCGTAACGACCATCAATCAGCCATTCAGTCTAAGAACTGGCAATTAGTCGGAGACATAATTAGGGCCTTTGTGGTAATATCTTTGAGATGATCCCATCCGTTGGGTCTTAACGAATGGACGGATGGTTAAACAGACGTTGGGACTGATTATCTTACATTGGGGAGGGGGAGATAAGTAGGTTAATAGGAACATTCGAGAGAGATTGAAAGTCAGTGGAATTTCTATGAAATTAATGTTTTCTTGAAAGCAAATGTTGTTTATTCTTAAACTGATACGGCATTGTAGCAGGGAAGGGGGGGGGGGGAGAGACCAATTACTAACGCGGTGGTCGATGTTCATCAGAGGTATTTGATGATATAGTATTTATCGTAATGATGGTCTAAATGAGATGTACATAATTATCTTTGCAAAACGTTTCACTCATCACAGCCCGCCGGAAAGAATCTCTTAGTCAGATCTCCCAAAAAACGTTGCATTCCATCACAGCCCGTCGGAAAGAATCTCTTAGTCAGATCTCCCAAAAAACGTTGCATTCCATCACAGCCCGCCAGAAATAATCTCTTAGTCAGATCTCCCAAAAAACGTTGCACTCATCACAGCCCGCCGGAAAGAATCTCTTAGCCAGATCTCCCAAAAAACGTTGCACTCATCACAGCCCGCCGGAAAGAATCTCTTAGCCAGATCTCCCAAAAAACGTTGCACTCATCACAGCCCGCCGGAAAGAATCTCTTAGCCAGATCTCCCAAAAAACGTTGCACTCCATCACAGCCCGCCAGAAAGAATCTCTTAGTCAGATCTCCCGCAGAACGTTGCACTCATCACAGCCCGCCGGAAAGATCTCTTAGCCAGATCTACCAAAAAACGTTGCACTCATCACAGCCCGCCGGAAAGAATCTCTTAGCCAGATCTCCCAAAAAACGTTGCACTCATCACAGCTCGCCGGAAAGAATCTCTTAGCCAGATCTCCCAAAAAACATTGCACTCATCACAGCCCGCCGGAAAGAATCTCTTAGTCAGATCTCCCAAAAAACGTTGCACTCCATCACAGCCCGCCAGAAAGAATCTCTTAGTCAGATCTCCCGCAGAACGTTGCACTCATCACAGCCCGCCGGAAAGATCTCTTAGCCAGATCTCCCAAAAAACGTTGCACTCATCACAGCCCGCCGGAAAGAATCTCTTAGCCAGATCTCCCAAAAAACGTTGCACTTATCACAGCCCGCGGGAAAGAATCTCTTAGCCAGATCTCCCAAAAAACGTTGCACTTATCACAGCCCGCGGGAAAGAATCTCTTAGCCAGATCTCCCGCAGAACGTTGCACTCATCACAGCTCGTTGGAAACAATTTGTCTCTATCCTGATCTCCCGCAGAACGTTGCATTCACAACATCCCGTCCGAAAGAATCTCTATTTTTTAGCCAGATCTCCCGCAGAACGTTGCATTCACCACATCCCGTCTGAAAGAATCTCTGTTTATAGCCAGATTTACCGCTTCTTCTGTTGTCATGTTTAAGGTCTCCTTGATGTCTTGTCATCCTGGAACCATACCTCCCGCTATCATTTCTTCCAGGCCAGTGTTCATTCTAATTGACTGTCATAAGTTGTTTGCAGTCTACAAGTAGTAATTTGCCGCTGTTTTCTGATTGGTTCTGATCATTTAACAGCTTTGGTCCCTGTAGAACCCTGAACCCGATACCAAGATAGTCCCGCTTCTGTCATTGAGACGAGATGCTGGTACATGACTACATTTGATATAGTTAACGATATTGAGGAAACATAACATGTGAATCTTCTACTTTTACTCAAATACGTCTTCTCCGTTGTGGAGTCATTATATCTGAGCGGTTAGTGAACTTGCCTGAGTTAGGGTCAAGAGGTCGAGTTCGATCCTGATGGGCGTCTTCCAGGCTCACCCAATCTTAAAATGGTGCGGATTTTTTCCTTGGAGGGTAATGCAATCTGGGCATGGAAAGAAACCAAATTACAACAAAAGTCATGTGCCGAAGGTCTATTGAAAAACAAAATACGAGCAATAACACTATATTCCCTATAAGCCTCGTGGCGTGACGGGACTGTTTTCCAATTAGTTTTCTTAATGTTCGTTCTAGTAAAATAATTAAACAGTAGTTTATAGAAATCCTGCAATGTCTGCGTTTTTAGTCCATGCACGTCCGACCTAGGTTCAGTATATTTTTTGTGGAGCGGTTTAAGTCTTTCCCTCGGCCCTGTCTTAACTAGACTAGCCAGCTTTCTGGCAAAGATAAGCCAAATGCAGACACTCAAAGATGAACTTTTCAGGCATTGGTTCTTTGGTTATGGAAGGCCCCGGTATCACTGCAAACGAATTAAAATCCATAATTGTTCAACCGCCCGTGCCAGTGGAATCATCCGAATTACTATCTCATCTCCCAAACAAAGAAATGTAGCTGTAGTCCCCATCGTAGCAGTCTCAGTACACGCCAAAAGACATAAAGCGAAACCGCACAGAAAGTGAACACAGCCAAGTGTTCCCTGTCATACGATATCATCATTCATCATAAACAATTGTAATATCGAAACATGATCAAAACGGATGAGACACACAGCTCACTGTGTGCATAGAGCACTTAACTCTGTAGCTCCTGCAACAAGCCGGACTTGGAATATGAGGAAACTGCAACAAGGAACACTTTTAAAACATAGCCTTCAATGGTTCCTACTGCCTAACCACGATATTGACCGGAAGTTCACGTCCTCCTGAAAATGATGGTAGTCATATTTTTTTTTTTAATGTATAGCGATTGATGATGGTTGGACATATTTTTTTACTCCAATTCCAAAAAAATAAACACAGTCGTCAGATTATCTCCGTCGCACATCAAACAACAGACCGTAAGATTAGCGTACGGCCGGTCTAAGGACTTTTCAGGCAAACCAAATTCCAGGAATAGGCCGTTACGTTTGACTTCTCGTGGCAAGGCGCTGTGCCAAGGAGTACGGGTTCGAGCCTGCTTCGGGCCATATATATATTTTTTTTTCTGTTGATTATTTATCATTTTTTTCCGAGTGCTGTAAAGATACCTCCTCTTCCTATGATTCGCATACCATGTTCCATACGTTTGTATTGTAGCAACAAAGCGTTTGTGAGCGCCAATCGATGGGAACCAGAGGACAGAGTTCCGCAAATGAACTTGACACCAGTCCACGGAATGACGTATGTCGTCATGATTATGATGATTTTAATGCTGAATTTCCTTTTCATTTTTCTCCAGGGAGTTTTCGGTTTGATGTTGTAGAGTCGCAGTCGCTGAGTAGGCAGCGATTAATTGCTGAGTAGTTAGTGATATGATTGCTGAGTAGTTAGTTGTATAATTGCTGAGTAGTTAGTTGTGTAATAGCTGAGTAGCTAGTTGTATAATTGCTGAGTAGTTAGTTGTATAATTGCTGAGTAGTTAGTTGTATAATTGCTGAGTAGCTAGTTGTATAATTGCTGAGTAGTTAGTTGTATAATTGCTGAGTAGTTAGTTGTATAATTGCTGAGTAGCTAGTTGTATAATTGCTGAGCAGTTAGTTGTATAATTGCTGAGTAGTTAGTTGTATAATTGCTGAGTAGTTAGTGATGTAATTGCTGAGTAGTTAGTGATGTAATTACTGAGTAGCTAGTTGTGTAATTGCTGAGCAGTTAGTTGTGTAATTGCTGAGTAGTTAGTTGTATAATTGCTGAGTAGTTAGTTGTGTAATTGCTGAGTAGCTAGTTGTATAATTGCTGAGTAGTTAGTTGTATAATTGCTGAGTAGTTAGTTGTATAATTGCTGAGTAGTTAGTTGTATAATTGCTGAGTAGCTGGTTGTATAATTGCTGAGTAGTTAGTTGTATAATTGCTGAGTAGTTAGTTGTATAATTGCTGAGTAGTTAGTGATGTAATTGCTGAGTAGTTAGTTGTGTAATTGCTGAGTAGTTAGTGATGTAATTGCTGAGTAGTTAGTTGTATAATTGCTGAGTAGTTTGTTGTGTAATTGCTGAGTAGTTAGTGATGTAATTGCTGAGTAGTTAGTTGTGTAATTGCTGAGTAGTTAGTGATGTAATTGCTGAGTAGTTAGTTGTATAATTGCTGAGTAGTTAGTGATGTAATTGCTGAGTAGTTAAATATATAATTGCTGAGTAGTTTGTTGTATAATTGCTAAGTAGTTAGTGATGTAATTGCTGAGTAGTTAATTGTATAATTGCTGAGTAGTTAGTGATGCAATTGCTGAGTAGTTAATTGTATAATTGCTGAGTAGTTAGTGATGTAATTGCTGAGTAGTTAGTGATGTAATTGCTGAGTAGTTAGATGTGTAATTGCTGAGTAGTTAGTGATGTAATTGTTGAGTAGTTAGTGATGTAATTGCTGAGTAGTTAGTTGTGTAATTGCTGAGTAGTTAGTTGTATAATTGCTGAGTAGTTAGTGATGTAATTGCTGAGTAGTTAGTGATGTAAATGCCGAGTAGTTAGTTGTGTAATTGCTGAGTAGTTAGTTCTATAATTGCTGAGTAGTTAGTGATGTAATTGCTGAGAAGTTAGTGATGTAATTGCTGAGTAGTTAGTTGTGTAATTGCTGAGTAGTTAGTTGTATAATTGCTGAGTAGTTAGTGATGTAATTGCTGAGTAGTTAATTGTATAATTGCTGAGTAGTTAGTGATGTAATTGCTGAGTAGTTAATTGTATAATTGCTGAGTAGTTAGTGATGTAATTGCTGAGTAGTTAGTGATGTAATTGCTGAGTAGTTAGATGTGTAATTGCTGAGTAGTTAGTGATGTAATTGCTGAGTAGTTAGTTGTATAATTGCGGAGTAGTTAGTGATGTAATTGTTGAGAGGTTGCTTGTGTAATTGCTTAGTAGTTAGTTGTGTAATTGCTGAGTAGTTGTGTAATTGCAGAGTAGTTTGTTGTGTAATTTCTGAGTAGTTAGTTGCGTAATTGCGGAGTGAGTAGTTGGTGGTGTAATTGCTGAGTAGTTAGTTGTATAATTGCGGAGTTGATGTAATTGCTGAGAGGTTGCTTGTGTAATTGCTGAGTAGTTAGTTGTGTAATTGCTGAGTAGTTGTGTTATTGCTGAGTAGTTTGTTGTGTAATTTCTGAGTAGTTAGTTGTGTAATTGCTAAGTGAGTAGTTGGTGGTGTAATTGCTGAGTGAGTAGTTGGTGGTGTTATTGTTGAGTGAGTAGTTGGTGGTGTAATTGGTGAGTGAGTAGTTGGTGGTGTCATTGCTGAGAGAGTAGTTAGTGGTGTAATTGCTGAGAGATCGTTGGTGTAATGGCTGAGTGAGTTGTTAGTGGTGTAATTGCTGAGAGATTGGTGGTGTAATTGCTGAGTGAGTAGTTGGTGGTGTAATTGCTGAGTGAGTAGTTGGTGGTGTAATTGCTGAGTGAGTAGTTGGTGATGTAATTGCTGAGTGAGTAGTTGGTGGTATAATTGCTGATTGAGTAATTGGTGGTGTAATTGCTGAGTGAGTAGTTGGTGGTATAATTGCTGAGTGAGTAATTGGTGGTGTAATTGCTGAGTGAGTAATTAGTGGTGTAATTGCAGAGTGAGTAGTTAGTGGTGTAATTGCTGAGTGAGTAGTTAGTGATGTAATGTCTCAGTAGTTAGTGATGTAATGTCTCAGTAGATAGTGATGTAATGTCTCAGTAGTTAGTGATGTAATTTCTCAGTAGATAGTGATGTAATGTCTCAGTAGTTAATGATGCAATTGCTGAGAGATTGGTGGTGTAATTGCTGAGAGGTTGGTGGTGTAATTGCTGAGAGATTGGTGGTGTAATTGCTGAGAGGTTGGTGGTGTAATTGCTCAGTAGTTAGTGATGTAATGTCTCAGTAGTTAGGGATGTAATGCCTCAGTAGTTAGTGATGTAATGCCTCAGTAGTTAGTGATGTATTCATAGATTACGAAAAGGCATTTGATAGTTTAGACAGAAGAATGCTTTGGAAGTTGCTGAGTCATTATGGAATCCCCATAAAGTTTATTAACCTGATAAAAACAATGTATGAAGGAACAAAATGTAGTGTGGTGCATGAAGGACAGCTTACAGAAGCATTTGAAATAAGAACAGGAGTAAGGCAAGGATGCCTTCTGTCTCCATTTCTCTTTCTACTGGCCATAGATTGGATTATGAAAATAACTCAAAACAACAGAAATGGGATCCAGTGGTCACTGACCAAACAACTTGATGATTTAGACTTTGCTGATGACATAGCTCTCCTATCACACAGCCACCAACAGATGCAAGATAAAATGAGTATATTAGATGAGAGATCACAACAGCTAGGACTAAAGATTAATAGAGATAAGACCAACATTATGAGAATTAATGCAGTTGGCAATAACCAAATAAAACTAGGAGAAATACCTCTACTAGACGTACAATCTTATATATATCTGGGCAGTAATATAGATAAAGAGGGAGGAACAGAAAACGATACCAAAATAAGGATATCAAAAGCAAGAGGAGCTTTCATTGCACTGGGAAACATATGGAAATCCAAAGAAATTAGGCTAAATACAAAAATACAAATTTTCAACTCCAATGTTAAGTCGGTTCTATTATATGGCTGTGAAACATGGAGAATAACAAAATTGACAATCACGAAGGTACAGACTTTCATTAATGGATGCTTGCGCAGAATAAAGGGATGGAAATGGCAGGACAAAGTCACAAACGTGGAATTATGGAAATGTACCGGTCAAATACCAGTGGATAAAGAAATACAGCGAAGACGATGGCGATGGATAGGACACACACTACGGAAACCAACTGAGAGTATTACACAACAGGCCCTTTTTTGGAATCCCCAGGGGAAAAGACAAAGAGGAAGACCAAGGAATTCTTGGAGAAGACAGATTGAAGCAGAGATGAAGATGATGGGAAGACATGGAATGATCTTAAAAGAATTGCAAAAAACAGAACGACTTGGAAAGTGTTTGTTGAAGTCCTATGCTCCACTGGGAGCTAAAAGGTAGAAGAAGAAGAAGTTAGTGATATGATTGCTGAGTAGTTAGTTGTATAATTGCTGAGTAGTTAGTTGTGTAATAGCTGAGTAGCTAGTTGTATAATTGCTGAGTAGTTAGTTGTATAATTGCTGAGTAGTTAGTTGTATAATTGCTGAGTAGCTAGTTGTATAATTGCTGAGTAGTTAGTTGTATAATTGCTGAGTAGTTAGTTGTATAATTGCAGAGTAGCTAGTTGTATAATTGCTGAGCAGTTAGTTGTATAATTGCTGAGTAGTTAGTTGTATAATTGCTGAGTAGTTAGTGATGTAATTGCTGAGTAGTTAGTGATGTAATTACTGAGTAGCTAGTTGTGTAATTGCTGAGCAGTTAGTTGTGTAATTGCTGAGTAGTTAGTTGTATAATTGCTGAGTAGTTAGTTGTGTAATTGCTGAGTAGTTAGTTGTATAATTGCTGAGTAGTTAGTTGTATAATTGCTGAGTAGTTAGTTGTATAATTGCTGAGTAGCTGGTTGTATAATTGCTGAGTAGTTAGTTGTATAATTGCTGAGTAGTTAGTTGTATAATTGCTGAGTAGTTAGTGATGTAATTGCTGAGTAGTTAGTTGTGTAATTGCTGAGTAGTTAGTGATGTAATTGCTGAGTAGTTAGTTGTATAATTGCTGAGTAGTTTGTTGTGTAATTGCTGAGTAGTTAGTGATGTAATTGCTGAGTAGTTAGTTGTGTAATTGCTGAGTAGTTAGTGATGTAATTGCTGAGTAGTTAGTTGCATAATTGCTGAGTAGTTAGTTGTATAATTGCTGAGTAGTTAGTGATGTAATTGCTGAGTAGTTAAATATATAATTGCTGAGTAGTTTGTTGTATAATTGCTAAGTAGTTAGTGATGTAATTGCTGAGTAGCTAGTGATGTAATTGCTGAGTAGTTAGTTGTGTAATTGCTGAGTAGTTAGTTGTATAATTGCTGAGTAGTTAGTGATGTAATTGCTGAGTAGTTAGTGATGTAATTGCTGAGTAGTTAGTGATGTAATTGTTGAGTAGTTAGTGATGTAATTGCTGAGTAGTTAGTTGTGTAATTGCTGAGTAGTTAGTTGTATAATTGCTGAGTAGTTAGTGATGTAATTGCTGAGTAGTTAGTGATGTAAATGCTGAGTAGTTAGTTGTGTAATTGCTGAGTAGTTAGTTCTATAATTGCTGAGTAGTTAGTGATGTAATTGCTGAGAAGTTAGTGATGTAATTGCTGAGTAGTTAGTTGTGTAATTGCTGAGTAGTTAGTTGTATAATTGCTGAGTAGTTAGTGATGTAATTGCTGAGTAGTTAATTGTATAATTGCTGAGTAGTTAGTGATGCAATTGCTGAGTAGTTAATTGTATAATTGCTGAGTAGTTAGTGATGTAATTGCTGAGTAGTTAGTGATGTAATTGCTGAGTAGTTAGATGTGTAATTGCTGAGTAGTTAGTGATGTAATTGCTGAGTAGTTAGTTGTATAATTGCGGAGTAGTTAGTGATGTAATTGTTGAGAGGTTGCTTGTGTAATTGCTTAGTAGTTAGTTGTGTAATTGCTGAGTAGTTGTGTAATTGCAGAGTAGTTTGTTGTGTAATTTCTGAGTAGTTAGTTGTGTAATTGCGGAGTGAGTAGTTGGTGGTGTAATTGCTGAGTAGTTAGTTGTATAATTGCGGAGTAGTTAGTGATGTAATTGCTGAGAGGTTGCTTGTGTAATTGCTGAGTAGTTAGTTGTGTAATTGCTGAGTAGTTGTGTTATTGCTGAGTAGTTTGTTGTGTAATTTCTGAGTAGTTAGTTGTGTAATTGCTAAGTGAGTAGTTGGTGGTGTAATTGCTGAGTGAGTTGTTGGTGGTGTTATTGTTGAGTGAGTAGTTGGTGGTGTAATTGGTGAGTGAGTAGTTGGTGGTGTCATTGCTGAGAGAGTAGTTAGTGGTGTAATTGCTGAGAGATCGTTGGTGTAATGGCTGAGTGAGTTGTTAGTGGTGTAATTGCTGAGAGATTGGTGGTGTAATTGCTGAGTGAGTAGTTGGTGGTGTAATTGCTGAGTGAGTAGTTGGTGGTGTAATTGCTGAGTGAGTAGTTGGTGATGTAATTGCTGAGTGAGTAGTTGGTGGTATAATTGCTGAGTGAGTAATTGGTGGTGTAATTGCTGAGTGAGTAATTAGTGGTGTAATTGCAGAGTGAGTAGTTAGTGGTGTAATTGCTGAGTGAGTAGTTAGTGATGTAATGTCTCAGTAGTTAGTGATGTAATGTCTCAGTAGATAGTGATGTAATGTCTCAGTAGTTAGTGATGCAATTGCTGAGAGATTGGTGGTGTAATTGCTGAGAGGTTGGTGGTGTAATTGCTGAGAGATTGGTGGTGTAATTGCTGAGAGGTTGGTGGTGTAATTGCTCAGTAGTTAGTGATGTAATGTCTCAGTAGTTAGGGATGTAATGCCTCAGTAGTTAGTGATGTAATGCCTCAGTAGTTAGTGATGTAATGTCTCAGTAGTTAGTGATGTAATGTCTCAGTAGTTAGGGATGTAATGCCTCAGTAGTTAGTGATGTAATGCCTCAGTAGTTAGTGATGTAATGCCTCAGTAGATAGTGATGTAATGTCTCAGTAGTTAGTGATGTAATTTCTCAGTAGATAGTGATGTAATGTCTCAGTAGTTAATGATGCAATTGCTGAGAGATTGGTGGTGTAATTGCTGAGAGGTTGGTGGTGTAATTGCTGAGAGATTGGCGGTGTAATTGCTGAGAGGTTGGTGGTGTAATTGCTCAGTAGTTAGTGATGTAATGTCTCAGTAGTTAGTGATGTAATGTCTCAGTAGTTAGGGATGTAATGCCTCAGTAGTTAGTGATGTAATGCCTCAGTAGTTAGTGATGTAATGCCTCAGTAGTTAGTGATGTAATGTCTCAGTAGTTAGTGCTCTCGCTGACGGATCAGGCTGTCAATGTTTGAAGTCCAACCTGTGTTCGATTTTCTTTTTTCATAATATGTGTGTGGGGGGGGGGGGGGTGTTGCGGCTTTGTTATTCTGTGTGAATTTCACACAGCCTCCGACAATTGGACACCGCTATTTTTAAGTAACGGCCGGTCCTGGTACCGACCATGCTGATAAATGGATGGTCATACGGATGGAATATATGGGTGGGTGGGTCAGTGGATGAATGGAAGGATAGACGGACGGAAGGAAAGAAGGAAGGAAGGAAGGAAGGAGAGGAGAAAGGGAGAATGGACGGACGGACGGATGTAAAATAATTATAATTGCATAGTTTTCTCAACTGTTCAATGCCATTAATTATGTGGTTTAGGCTCGTAACATTTTCTCAATATAGACACATTAGCAGACCGAATCGAAATGAAGAAAATTAACACTCAGCAGGGAATGTAACATGTGGGGGTGGGGGCAGTACATGCAATTTGATTAACAGAATTACAGAACAGTCTAGACTAAAAGAGCTGGACAGAAACATAATGCAAAGAAAATTATTCGCATTATAATTAGTTTTGTTGAGCGTCACAGAGTTGATTAAAGTTTTACGTGGTCGGTCTGACACGGATGTGACTCAATGACAGTAATGAAAAAAAAAAGTTAAAAATAAAAATGATAATTTATTATTGATTTTGGTCTCAGGAACGCGTAATGATGTTTGTATGGGTCTGATTTTGCTGTTTGTGCGAAACTGAAATATTAAAGTTGATCTAAATCTGATTATAATGTTGATTCATATATGATTTTTTTTTTTTGGGTCTGAATATGATTTTTATATTGACAGTTGAGGCAGATCAGATTTTTTATGTTGTTCCACACTTTGTTGTTGTGGACTTTTTTATTGAGAATTTCATCATCATCATGTGCCATACCGGTTGGCGTAGGTCATCATGTCCTTTCACAGTTTTCTATCCACATGGCACCGTATCAGCTCTGTTGTTGGCTGTTTTCCATTCCACGACATAATGCTTTCTAGTATCTTCTCTCTTTGTCGTCCGCGATTTCTTCTTCCCTTCATTTTGCCCGTTATAACCAAGTACTCCAACTTACCTCTTCTCATAATGTATCCCCAAAAATGTCGATTCTTTCTAGCGTGTTTTTTTTAGAAGCTCCCTTTTTGTGCTGGACTCTTTGAGGATGTCCTCGTTGGTTCTTTTAGTTGACCATGGAACTTTGAACATTCTTCTGAGAAATTCCATCTCTGTGGCCTTTAATTCCTCTTATTATCGTTTCATTTATTTGTCTACTGTCCATGATTCGCTTCCATAAGTCATAATTGGCTCTATATAACACCGATGAACTCTCTTTTGTCACTTCTATAGACATAGACTTTTTGCACAAGAAGTACATACACATGAAAACGTACATACAGACAAACAGAACACATGAAGATAAAAAGAACACACACAAGCAAACAGAACACACACAGACAAACAGAACACACACAGACAAACAGAACACATACAGACAGACAGACCACTTACCGACAAACAGAACACACAGAGACAGACAAAACATACACAGACAGACAGAACACACACAGACTTATCTACCGATAGCCATGTTGAATATCAGGGGCGGAGAACTGCCAGCGAAACACAAGCAAACAGAACACATACAGACATACAGACCACTTACAGACAAACAGAACACACAGAGACAGACAAAACATATACAGACAGACAGAACACACACAGACTTATCTACCGATAGCCATGTTGAATATCAGGGGCGGAGAACTGCCAGCGAAACTGGCACAATCAGATTATGGAACCCCATGATAGAGTTTCGGAAGAGCATAATAAACACGGATTTATGGGCAAGCTCGTGCAGGATGTCATACGTGCCAGACAGCGGACCACAACTTGATAGGATGTCTGTCTGTTGGCTACTGCTCGCTCACGTCCTGCCTCAGTTCGAGGCAAGAGCGAGGTTATTTGGGATCGAAAATATAAAAGAAATAGAACAACTGAAAGAATGATGGAGAGGACGCAAGAATTAGGCATCGGTCGATCATTAGACCAGGAATAGATGGGTTCTGGACAAGGGTAGCTGGAGATATCAGTTACCAAATTTGTCATTTCGGATTATGTTATCACATACTTATCATCATTTCCACCGACTCCTCCTTTATATCACATACTCCTTCGTTAATTCTAATTCCAATCGTACTTCTCCAGTCTTACTTCTCTAGTCTTACTTCTCCAGTCTTCTCATTAAAACAAAAAAATGTAAAGAGCCCCCCCCCCCCCCCGTCCCGCCAAGTGACGTATAGGGAATATG
Source organism: Megaustenia siamemsis (assembly GCA_032433765.1). Lineage (NCBI taxonomy): Eukaryota > Metazoa > Mollusca > Gastropoda > Stylommatophora > Ariophantidae > Megaustenia > Megaustenia siamemsis. Next base: position 9,258,328 of record JAVIAB010000001.1, read on the forward strand.
GTGTTAGTGACCATATATTTTACAGACTTTCAGCACTTGATTTTTGGGATAATGTGGTCGGTATTACTACGTCCGTGCCGTTTTACTTTCCCATAAAAAATCCGGTACCCATTTTAAGGCTGGGTGAACCCTGAAGCCGTCGGTTGGGCTCGAACCCTACCTCTTGCCCTTTGTAGTCCAGTTCACTCACCACTGAGCTATCGCGGCTCCCTCTTACTTCTCATATCCCCTCTATAATTTTACTTTTCCACATCTTTGACAAAATCGGACTAATTCGTCACTTCAAGTTAATAAAGCAAAAAAGTAACGAGCCCCGGCACTCCACTTGACGTATATGATGCTGGTGACCATAATTTTTACAGACCGTCGGCACATAATTTCTACAGACCGTCGGCACATAATTTTTACAGACCGTCGGCACATAATTTCTACAGACCGTCGGCACATAATTTTTACAGACGTTCAGCACATAATTTTGGGGGTAATGTAGTCGGTATTATTCTCGTGCCGCTTTACTTTTTCAGAAAAAATCCGGTACCCATTTCAGGCTGGGTGAATCCGGAAGCCGTCGACTCTCATCCTTTATATTCCAGTTCACTAACCACTGAGCTATCACGGCTCCCTAATTCGTCACTTAACTTGTTAATTATCTCTACATTAATATGTGCTGTTCTAATATCCTTCCGATAATTCTCTACAATTCCCATCTTACTCATCTACTATTAATTATCTCTAGTTTATTGATATATTCTAAATTATTTCTCTAATTTTATATGAGAACCAGTAGGATTTAAACCAATCCTAAATGTACATTCAGAAACAGCATAACATGTGGTTTGTCCATCTAGAAAGAATGCCATGTCATTCATTGCCATACAAAACATATGTTAAAAGAGGAAAAGGGAGAAGAGCAAGAGGCAGGCTCAGTGTGCGATGGACAGACAACATCAAAGAAGCTTTGCAACAACATCAATTGGCAATGACTGTACCCGCCAAAAAGGGCGGGAACCAGAACTTTGTATCTCCCTGGACACCGGAACCGGATACAAGAGGAAGTAAAGAAATAAAGAATATTTATCTCTAAATATTGGCACATTCGTCTCTATTATTTTCTATATAAACTCCTTTCTAATTCATGCATTACGCCTCTCTAATTCCTTTGTTATTTTGTATAACTTCTCTCTAATTCTATTATACACTCTTTTCTTTCACACTTCTCGCTGATTACTTCATTTTCCCTATACTCTACTCCATGTTCATTTGAATTCTTTCACATTTAACTATATAGATAAGATATGCTCTTAATCCGACGCCAGTCTTTTTTTTTATGCTTAAATCTTTTAATATGTCTTCAATACTCTTTTTCATTATCTAAGGTATCTAAAGCATTTTTCTCTAGATTTTGTTTTCAATAAATCAATAATCTTCCCTGTTGTTTGCGAGATTGTCCACTGTTCACAACCATATGTTGCAATCGGGAAGGTGCATGTCCATAGTAATTTTAATTTTACTGCTTTGCTGGTATTGTGCCATATGTTCCTCATGTCGTTTAATCTTTGTGTTGCTATTGCTAATCTTCTTTTGATCTCTTTCTGACAGTCTCCATTGTTAGTTACTACAGGTCCCGGATATTAAAAGTTTGTTACAATTTCAAGTTCTTCACTGTTGATGGTGATTTTAGGTTGGCTTTTGTTTTGTCAATGGACATTATCTTAGATTTCTGTATGTTCAGATAGAATCAATCAGCCGGCCACGATCCAATCAAACATTTAAGTGATCAATGACTGATTGAATAAACAATTTAAACAATCAATCACACACAAAATTAATTAAAACATCCAACATCACAATAAATCATACCAGCCACTCTTATGTCCAAACAGCCACTCAATCAGCCATTCAATTAGCTACTCAATATATATGCCATTCAAACAGCCATGCAATCATTCATTTAATCAGTCACTCAAACAGCCTCTTAATCAGTCACTCAAACAGTCACTCAATCATTCATTCAATTAGTCACTCAAACAGCCTCTCAATCAGCCACTCAAACAGCCACTTAATCATCCACTTAATCAGTCACTCAAACAGCCACTGAATTATTCATTAAATTAGCCATTCAAACAGCCTCTTAATCAGCCACTGAATCATCCACTCAATCCGCCACTCAAACAGCCACTTAATCATCCACTCAATCCGCCACTCAAACAGCCACTCAAACAACCACATAATCATCCACTCAATCCGCCACTCAAACAGCCACTCAAACAGCCACTCAATCATCCACTCAATCCGCCACTCAAACAGCCACGCTCTTTGAATCTACCCTTTACCCGGAAAGGGAAGGGGATGGGACTGGGTGGTCTAGAGACAAGATGTTGACCTCTTGACAGGAAGGTCACAGGTTTGATTTCCGGCACTGGCGATGGGAATGTTCACTTCAAATCCGTGGTTCCTTCGTGGCTTTTCTCTCCACTGTTCTCTGAGTGGTAAGATTCGATGTCTGTCCCTCTCTGAGTGGTAAGATTCGATGTCTGGCCCTCTCTGAGTGGTAAGATTCAATGTCTGGCCCTCTCTGAGTGGTAAGATTCGATGTCTGGCCCTCTCTGAGTGGTAAGATTCAATGTCTGGCCCTCTCTGAGTGGTAAGATTCGATGTCTGGCCCTCTCTGAGTGGTAAGATTCAATGTCTGGCCCTCTCTGAGTGGTAAGATCCTATGTCTGGCCCTCTCTGAGTGGTAAGATTCAATGTCTGGCCCTCTCTGAGTGGTAAGATCCGATGTCTGGCCCTCTCTGAGTGGTAAGATCCGATGTCTGGCCCTCTCTGAGTGGTAAGATTCAATGTCTGGCCCTCTCTGAGTGGTAAGATCCTATGTCTGGCCCTCTCTGAGTGGTAAGATTCAATGTCTGGCCCTCTCTGAGTGGTAAGATCCTATGTCTGGCCCTCTCTGAGTGGTAAGATCCGATGTCTGGCCCTCTCTGAGTGGTAAGATTCAATATCTGGCCCTCTCTGAGTGGTAACTGGCCCTCTCTGAGTGGTAAGATTCGATGTCTGGCCCTCTTGGGTAACGACTAGAACAGTAGGTGCCGTGTACACTCGCGCACGTTAAAGAACAGTAGAACTCCTGGCTGTTAAAAATCGAAAGTAGACCAAAAATGACCGCTGTCCAACCAAAATTATTAAGCAAATTCTTCCCGAGCAGAAGGCAGATGTGTCGGGCCGAAAGTCGCAGAAATCGCATCTTTTTCGTAAATTATCGACCTAAGGCAACGTGCCACGGTTGTTTGTTTTTAATCTCAAAATGACATTTTAGTTTTAATTTTAGAAAATTTGTAGCGCCTCTGGATGATAATATTGTGGGCTTAGCACATTCCATTCATTTGTTTAATTGATCCCTTAGGGAAGTGGTTTTAAGGGTGTCCGGTTAGCGCAATCGATAGGCGGTTGGCTTACCACGGCAATAGCCGGGGTTCGTACCCTGGCGAGGACACCTGGGTTTTACTAATTCCCTAAAAATTAGTACCTCTGAAGTCGGAGTAAATCTGCCTGCATGGCGAGGGGCATCCTGTAATGGGATAAAACAGACTTTACACGCAAAATTCAGTCCCACAAAATTGAGTGGGTGGAACTTCGTCAGAGGTCAAAGCTGACGAAAGCGAACGAACGAACGAAGTGGTTTTAATGTGTGGACACTACACAAAAATCATAAACTTCTTCAGATATTGTGAATATGTATTTATGAATGGTATTGTAATAATTAATGCTGTGCTGAAACCGGATGTGTTGGGCCGAAAGGCGCAAATATCACAATTTTACTGCAAACTACAACACAACGCAAACACGCCCACTTAACGTCCTTTAAACTCTTTCCGTACGGAAGCTTGTTATCGACGCAACAGAAGAGATTTCAGAGACATTTTTCATGGTTTTTAGAATCAATCCACATATATATTAAACATATAACATATTATATACGAAAATTTAGATAATTGAACAAGGAATTAGATTTCACCAATACCAAGATGATACAAGACATGTAAAAAGAATATGGTTTGGTGACTGTTCACACTAATCAAATTGAGAGTGACGCACTATGCGGCGAAACGTGCGAAAAGAGTTAAGGGCGGATGACGAAAAAGTGTGATCTTTTAGTCATCGGGCGAACACAGACAACAATAGTTAATGCTAGTAACGAAAATATCACAAATTTGTAACTGAGAATTTCAGGGGATGCACTATTTATTCAATTTTTAACCGCAATGTTTTCTCTTTTTTTTTATTATTTAAAATACAGTTCCTTGGAATCACTTTGAATGTGAAATAGAAGAAGTTTGTTTATTTTAATTTCCCGGAAAGACACAAAAATTAACAGATTAACTAAAGTATCAATGACGAGCAGCTATAGACAACGTCTACCTAGCTGGTTTACTGTGAAAAGGAAAAACCAACCATCCAAATAATCAACTAACCAGCCATCAACCTAAACAAGTAACCAGTCTTCCAGCTAAGCAACTAACCAGCAATCAACCTAAACAACTAACCAGCCAACCAGCTAAGCAACTAACCAGCCATCAAGCTAAACGACTAACCAGCCATCAAGCTAAACAACTAACCAGCCAACCAGCTAAACAACTAACCAGCCATCAAGCTAAACAACTAACCAGCTAAACAACTAACCAGCCATTCAGCTAAACAACTAACCAGCCATCAAGCTAAACAATAAAACAGTCTTCCAGCTAAGCAACTAACCAGCAATCAACCTAAACAACTAACCAGCCAACCAGCTAAGCAACTAACCAGTCAACCAGCTAAGCAACTAACCAGTCAACCAGCTAAGCAACTAACCAGCCATCAAGCTAAACAACTAACCAGCCATCCAGCTAAACAAATAACCAGCCATCAAGCTAAACAACTAACCAGCCATCTAGCTAAAGAAATAACCAGCCATCCAGCTAAACAACTAACCAGTCAACCAGCTAAACAACTAACCAGCCATCTAGCTAAAGAAATAACCAGCCATCAAGCTAAACAACTAACCAGTCAACCAGCTAAACAACTAACCAGCCATCCAGCTAAACAAATAACCAGCCACCAAGCTAAACAACTAACCAGCCAGCTAGCTAAAGAAATAACCAGCCATCCAGCTAAACAACTAATCAGCCATCAAGCTAAACAACTAACCAGCCATCCAGCTAAGCAAAGCCATCCAGCTAAGCAACTAACCAGCCATCGAGCTAAAGAAATAACTAGCCATCTAGTTAAACAACTAACCAGCCATCGAGCTAAACAACTAACCAGCCATCGAGTTAAAGAAATAACCAGCCATCGAGTTAAACAACTAACCAGCCATCGAGTTAAAGAAATAACCAGCCATCGAGTTAAACAACTAACCAGCCATCGAGTTAAAGAAATTACCAGCCATCGAGTTAAACAACTAACCAGCCATCGAGTTAAAGAAATAACCAGCCATCGAGCTAAACAACTAACCAGCCATCGAGCTAAACAACTAACCAGCCATCGAGCTAAACAACTAACCAGCCATATCGTTAAAGAAATAACCAGCCATCGAGTTAAAGAAATAACCAGCCATCGAGTTAAAGAAATAACCAGCCATCGAGCTAAACAAATAACCAGCCATCTATTTAAAGAAATAACCAGCCATCCAGCTAAGCAACTAACCGACCCTCCAGCTAAGCAATCAACAAACCAATCAATCACCGAGTATCTGTAATTTCATACCATCTGCTCCACCACTCTTAAGAACTATATTGTACTTTGCCGCGGAACTAGCGAAGAAACACTAAAACAAAGAACTAGTGAAAGTAATTAATAACAAATGAATCTCAAAGATTAAACGAAGAAATCTTCAACGAATAAAAAATATCTGGAAAAGCAACTCCCGGTGATAGCAATAATTGATTACTTATGGATTCCGCGTGACTGAGCTCCCCTAGATAGAGTCTACATGAGCGGATGTCAGAACCGAAATGATAAACCTCGTAAAAAGAAAAACGAGAAATCTATAATTTGGATTATTCAGAGACCCAAGAAAATTGGAAGATTCTAGGCCGCAAAAAAGAGCATTAATGAAAATATCTATAATAATGTGTTGCTTGTTGGAAACAGAAAAATAAAACGATGGCAAAATTATCGGCCATTTTTGTGTGAGTAGTGCATTAAGTACAAATTGTGGGAAACGTCATGATTTCCTGCGCAGACCAGCAGAGAGAAATACAGGACAAGCCCCTTTTTGGAATCCCCAGGGGAAAGAGGTGAAAGGGAAGGCCAAAATATTTGACCACGGGGAAGTGTGACTTATTTTCCGGTTTTTTGGAGGTTTTTTTTTAGAGTCCAGCATATTATCGCTATTGAGTTAGATTTCTGTGTATCATCATCATCATCGAGTGCCTTCTCCGCAACGAAGGTTGGCTACCATGGATCGCCATTCTACTCTGTTTCTTGCTTTGATGGTGCAGGCTGTCATAGATTGACTTGTCCATCTTTTGATGTTACTCGTCCATGTTAGTCTTGGTCTGCCTCTGCCTCCTTTACCTTGTATTTTCCCTTACAATATTACTTTTAGTAGGCTGTTGTGTCTTTTAACATGCCCCAAAAATTTCATTTGTCTTGTCTTAATTGTATTTAGTAGTTCTCTTTTTATTTTCAGTTGTTTTAAGACTTCATTGTTTCTTTTCTGTTCTTTCCATCTGAAATTCTGTGTATATCTTTATATATTTTTGTGTTGTTGTTTGTTGTTACAGCTGAAGGCCTTCTTGGCTGAAACGTCGTTCTACTTTTGTTTTGTTTCTCACCGACGTAAAGATGTTACCATACCACTGTTTCCTTTTTTTACATTTTCTTTAACGCCAAAATATACTTTGAGAAGAGACATTTAGAAGCATATTTGATGACCATGTGGGGGAAAGGGGGGCGGCACACAGGGGCGATTTAGCGAGAATGGAACCAAACAGGGCGGTTTGGAAAGTGTTTGTTGAAGACCTGTGCTCAGCCGGGAGTTGAAAGTGTTTGTTGAGGACCTGTGCTCAGCCGGGAGTTGAAAGTGTTTGTTGAGGACCTGTGCTCAGCCGGGAGTTGAAAGTGTTTGTTGAAGACCTGTGCTCAGCCGGGAGTTGAAAGTGTTTGTTGAAGACCTGTGCTCAGCCGGGAGTTGAAAGTGTTTGTTGAAGACCTGTGCTCAGCCGGGAGTTGAAAGTGTTTGTTGAAGACATGTGCTCAGCCGGGAGTTGAAAGTGTTTGTTTAGGACCTGTGCTCAGCGGGGAGTTGAAAGTGTTTGTTCAGGACCTGTGCTCAGCGGGGAGATGAAAGTGTTTGTTTAGGACCTGTGCTCAGCGGGGAGTTGAAAGTGTTTGTTGAGGACCTGTGCTCAGCGGGGAGATGAAAGTGTTTGTTCAGGACCTGTGCTCAGCGGGGAGATGAAAGTGTTTGTTCAGGACCTGTGCTCAGCGGGAAGATGAAAGTGTTTGTTTAGGACCTGTGCTCAGCGGGGAGTTGAAAGTGTTTGTTGAGGACCTGTGCTCAGCGGGGAGTTGAAAGTGTTTGTTGAGGACCTGTGCTCAGCGGGGAGTTGAAAGTGTTTATTGAAGACCTGTACTCAGCGGGTAGCTGAAAGTGTTTGCTGAGGACCTGTGTTTCGTGGGGAGCTAAAAGTGTTTGTTGAAGATCTGTGCTCAGCGGGCAGTTGAACATTTCAAAGCAGATTATGTGAGTTGCAATTTCTCACGTTCATCTTCCCAACATTCAAGATGATATGTGTGACACTTTCATAAGTTCATATTCCCAACATTCAAGTTGATATGTGTGATATTTTCATAAGTTCATCTTCCCAACATTCAAGTTAATATGTGTGATACTTTCATAAGTTCATCTTCCCAACATTCAAGTTGATATGTGTGATATTTTCATAAGTTCATCTTCCCAACATTCAAGTTGATATGTGTGACACTTTCATAAGTTCATCTTCCTAACATTGAAGTTGATATGTGTGACACTTTCATAAGTTCATCTTCCTAACATTCAAGTTGATATGTGTGACACTTTCATAAGTTAATCTTCCTAACATTGAAGTTGATATGTGTGACACTTTCATAAGTTCATCTTCCCAACATTCAAGTTGATATGTGTGACACTTTCATAAGTTCATCTTCCCAACATTCAAGTTGATATGTGTGACACTTTCATAAGTTCATCTTCCCAACATTCAAGTTGATATGTGTGATACTTTCATAAGTTCATCTTCCTAACATTCTAGTTGATATGTGTGACACTTTCATAAGTTCGTCTTCCCAACATTCAAGATGATATGTGTGACACTTTCATAAGTTCATCTTCCCAACATTCAAGTTGATATGTGTGACACTTTCATAAGTTCATCTTCCTAACATTCTAGTTGATATGTGTGACACTTTCATAAGTTCGTCTTCCCAATATTCAAGTTGATATGTGTGATACTTTCATAAGTTCATCTTCCTAACATTCTAGTTAACATTTGTTTTTCTTTCTCAAGTTATATTCCTGTTTTCAATATTCTCTTCTACAATTTAAACATATTTCATTGTTATTTTTCAAATACTTATTTTTATGGGTTTTTTTTCTCTCTCACAAATTACATCACATTGTAGTGTCAATTATTGTTTTGGGGTATATGCTCACTGTCTATAATTCACGCCCATACAACAACATTGGTTATATCGTTGTTCTTGTTCGAATCACATCACTATACAACGGACGAATCCATAGATACTCCGATATGCCCCTAAAAAATTATCGAGAAAATTCGACAATCCTGGTCCATGTGCACGAACTCCGTGACACTGCCTAAGATCCACGGTGTTGGTAGGTTTCTTCTGATAATTTTCCCCGGGCAGCGGCACATAATTATGGCCTATTCTTTTCGATACTAATTGTCAAGGATTATTTAACGTGCGCGAGTAAAAAGATAAAAAAAAAAAAGTACCCCCGTCACGCCAAGTGGCGTATAGGGAATATGGTGTTAGTGACCATAAATTTTACAGACCTTCAGCACATGATTTTTGGGGTAATGTGGTCGGTATTACGCCAGTGCCGCTTTAATTTCCCATTAAAAAATCCGGTACCCATTTACGACAGGGTGAACCCGGATGCCGTCGGTTGGGATTGAACCCTACGTCTTGCCCTATGTAGTCCAGTTCACTAACCACTGAGCTATCGCGGCTCAAACGTGCGCGAGTGCACACGAGAATTTCCTGGGTTTTTTTTGGGTTTTTTTTTTTTTGTGTGTGCTGTTGTACGAGAGGTCTCGAAGAAAATCAATTGAGTCTGTAGAAATGTGGTTTTACAGAAGAATGTTGAGAATACCATGGTCAGCTAAGAAGAGTAATGAAAATGTTCTGAAAGAGGTCAAAGCAAAAAGAGAGCTAATTTTCAATATTAGGAACAAACAATCATCATTTTTTGGCCATGTCATGAGAAGAGAACAACTGGAATATATTGAAACAACTGAAAAAAATTGAGGGACGAAGAGATAGAGGGAAGCAAAGAGAAAAAATAACAGACAGCTTAAGAGAATGGCTTGGCAGAAGGTCAACAACAGAAATGATAAATAACTGTCGAGTTCGAAAGTTGTGGAGAGACATGATCACCTCCGCCAGTAGGCCCGGTGCTCGATTATTATAATAAGAGGTCTAGTTACCGTACTCCACTACCAACAGATCAACGGACGGGTAATTGATTAAAGAAAGAACAGATTAATTGTTCATGTTTATTTTTAAAATCACAACCGCGTTTAGTGTGCTTTGAACTCGAGTCGTTTATGTCCTGAGACCGACGTCCTACCTCTAGACTACCCAGCCACCCCCCCCCCCCATTGGTTATATATAGGACTTTAAATGAGACCCGAACATCATTTCCCGTGTGCATTTGCGCACGTTAAAAACCCGTTGTCAGTTAAAATCGAAAAGAGTAAGCCATGCCGCTGTCAGGGCAAAATTGTCGGCGGAAACCTACCCAGACTGTGCTATGGAGTTCGTGCACGTGGACCAAGATTCTCCTGGGATTTTGTCGAGATTCTCCGCGAGGTATTGGAACACCTATGGGTTTGTCCGGTATACAGTGATGATGATCTTAACCACAAACATATTCTTTGAGCTCACTGCTGAACTAAAACATGTTTTTATTTTTATCTCAGATTCGTTTCACTGCTTCATAATTCTGCTTTTGAACACATCAGTTATCTTTTTGTCGCTCATCTTCACAAATACTGATTTCAAATAGGCCCGGTGTATCCGTTTTGACGAATCCTTCGCAAATAGATATATGAGCATCGGGGGCGGATCTTGATCAGTTTGATGTCACATAAAACCTGAAGTAGGGAGCAGACATAAGAACGTCTATTTATTTATATACGAGATAAATATTCACAAACCCATTAATTAATTTATTTTTACTTTCTCATAGCAGCCATTAATATGATGTTTAACATTTGTCACTGTCATAGAGCCAGAACGGCTGTGATGGAGCTCAATATTTGCGACGCCTCGTTCAAAGCATTCAACAAAAGATGAACATAAATGATGAGCCATCATTTCGATAAATAATTATTAGATTTCGTAATGGACACACAACAAAGCTACAGAAGAAAATAAATACAAGCTATGGAGATGAAATATTATTGTAAGGTTTATTTGGGCATCTCTTACTTAGATCATATCACAAATGTTATCGTAAGGTTTATTTTAGCATCTCGTACTTAGATCGTATCACAAATATTATCGTAATTTTTTGGGGCATCTCTTACTTTGATCATATCATAAAAGTTATGTTTATTTTTGGGGCATCTCTTACATGGATCGTATCATAAAAGTTATGTTAATTTTTGGAGGCATCTCTACTTAGATCGTATCATAAATGTTATCATAATTTTTGGAGGCATCTCTACTTAGATCGTATCACAAATGTTATCATAATTTTTGGAGGCATCTCTTACTTAGATCGTATCACAAATGTTATCATAATTTTTTGAGGAATCTCTACTTAGATCGTATCACAAATGTTATCATAATTTTTGGGGGCACCTCTTACTTGGGTCGTATCATAAATGTTATGTAATTTTTTTTTGGCATCTCTTATTCAGATCGTATCACAAAAGAAAAACGTTTTTAATAAGAGCAAACGGTCGCAGTACATGATGATCTTTTGCCTATTGTGAAGAAATGAAAAATGGTACGGTTCGGCCACTTAACTTGATCGTCTGACCTGACAAGGTCCATTTTGCAAGGAAATGTGACAGG
>JAVIAB010000001.1:9272113-9354613 GCA_032433765.1 Megaustenia siamemsis
CCAACGACCACCGGGGTGATGAAGTCTGTCAGTAGTGGCCCAACGACCACCGGGGTGACGAAGTCTGTCGGTAGTGGCCCAACGACCCCTGGGGTGACGAAGTCTGTCAGTAGTGGCCCAACGACCCCTGGGGTGATGAAGTCTGTCAGTAGTGGCCCAACGACCACCGGGGTGACGAAGTCTGTCGGTAGTGGCCCAACGACCCCTGGGGTGACGAAGTCTGTCAGTAGTGGCCCAACGACCCCTGGGGTGATGAAGTCTGTCAGTAGTGGCTCAACGACCTCCGGGGTGACGAAGTCTGTCTGTAGTTGCCCAACGACCACCGGGGTGACGAAGTCTGTCAGTAGTGGCCCAACGACCCCTGGGGTGATGAAGTCTGTCAGTAGTGGCCCAACGACCACTGGGGTGACGAAGTCTGTCAGTAGTGACCCAACGACCACCGGGGTGACGAAGTCTGTCAGTAGTGGCCCAACGACCACCGGGGTGACGAAGTCTGTCAGTAGTGGCTCAACGACCCCTGGGGTGATGAAGTCTGTCAGTAGTGACCCAACGACCACCGGGGTGACGAAGTCTGTCAGTAGTGGCCCAACGACCACCGGGGTGACGAAGTCTGTCAGTAGTGGCCCAACGACCTCCGGAGTGACGAAGTCTGTCAGTAGTGGCTCAACGACCACCGGGGTGACGAAGTCTGTCAGTAGTGGCTCAACGACCTCCGGGGTGACGAAGTCTGTCGGTAGTGGCCCAACGACCCCTGGGGTGACGAAGTCTGTCAGTAGTGGCCCAACGACCCCTGGGGTGATGAAGTCTGTCAGTAGTGGCTCAACGACCCCTGGGGTGATGAAGTCTGTCAGTAGTGGCTCAACGATCCCTGGGGTGACGAAGTCTGTCAGTAGTGGCCCAACGACCACTGGGGTGACGAAATCTGTCAGTAGTGGCCCAACGACCCCTGGGGTGATGAAGTCTGTCAGTATTGGCCCAACGACCTCCGGGGTGACGAAGTCTGTCAGTAGTGGCCCAACGACCCCCGGGGTGACGAAGTCTGTCAGTAGTGGCCCAACGACCTCCGGGGTGACGAAGTCTGTCAGTAGTGGCCCAACCACCCCTGGGGTGACGAAGTCTGTCAGTAGTGGCCCAACCACCCCTGGGGTGACGAAGTCTGTCAGTAGTGGCCCAACGACCTCCGGGGTGACGAAGTCTGTCAGTAGTGGCTCAACGACCTCCGGGGTGACGAAGTCTGTCAGTAGTGGCTCAACGACCTCCGGGGTGACGAAGTCTGTCAGTAGTGGCTCAACCACCCCTGGGGTGATGAGAGGAAGAAGAAGGCGGAGGAGGAGAGGAAAAGAAATGTACAACAGGGATAGTCAAATGTCTTCTTTGCCAGTTGGGTCAAGACGAAATATTTCCAACCACGTCGGGTATATGCTTCATCATCTTCAATGTTTCACTTTCTTGTCCGGACTACTTTCTTCCTATAGGTCAATGATTAGTGTATTACTCCTCTCCAGCCCTTTAAATGGTTGTGGTCACTTCTGCTGACATTTAGACTACGCGGGATTACATAATGTGTGTATCTTCTTCCTCTTCTCTTCCTCATTTGCCTTTCAGCGTCGAGGGGAGATATAATGTGCGGTCTTTTGCTCTTCTGTTCGCCTCTGCTGCTGTTATGTTTCCTAGTGCTTCTAATATTCCATCCATCCATCCTTTTCGTGGTCGTCCCTTGGATTCGGTATTCTTGCAGCGTTTATTGAAGGCTCGTTGTGTTGTATTTTGATCACTCTGCCTTGTTACGTGGCCAAATCATTTTATTTGTTGTCTCTTTATATATTCTATCTCGGAGGCTATTCCTTGCTTTTTTCTCAATTTATCATTTATGATCTTGTCTCTCAGGCTGTTTCCTATCATTCATCTAACACGTTTCTTCTCAGTAGAGCTTTTCTTATTGTTCTTGCATCTAGGGGCCAGGCCTGGCATAAAGTGTATATGTCACATTATAATGAGAATACATTGACACTGTCTTTCAATATCTGCATTATTTCTCTTCTTTGTCTCTCTTCTTCATTTTGTATTTTTTTCTCCCTCGTTCTCTGTATTTTTCTGTCTCTATCTCTCTCACATTTCTCTCTCTCTCTCTCTCTTTATCTCATGGTTTACATTTTCTCTCTCTCTCTCATCCTCCTTCTCTTTCATTCTTACTCATTATTTTCTCTACCTCTCTGTCTCTCTTTCTTTCTCTCATGGTTTACATTTTCTCTCTCTCTCTCATCCTCCTTGTCTTTCATTCTTACTCATTGTTTTCTCAACCTCTCTCTCTCTCTCTCTCTCTCTCTTTCTCTCTCTCTTTATCTTATGGTTTACATTTTCTCTCTCTCTCATCCTCCTTCTCTTTCATTCTTACTCATTATTTTCTCTACCTCTCTCTCTCATCCTCCTTCTCTTTCATTCTTACTCATTATTTTCTCTACCTCTCTCTCTTCTCTATTTCTCCTCTCCCTGATAACAGTGTGCGTCACAACTGACGAGCTAACAAAAAGAGAATGGCAGCCGAGAAGCGGCAGTAGTGTAGTTTGTTGATATAGAAGACCTAGTAGTGTCGCACTGCAGGGACGGAATGGAACCTGGGACATCAAGATCGACTTTGCAAACCGCCCGTATCATCACCCTTAGTCTTAGAGCTAACGTCTATGGTCGAGCACAAGGCAGAACGAATAAAATACGTCTCTCTATCTCTCTTTCTCTCTCTCTCTCTCTCTCTCTCTATCTCTATCTCTCCTTCTCTTTCTCTAACACTCTGTTTTTTCTCACTTAATCTCTTCTCTTCTTTCTTTTTTGTTTTTGTTTTCCACTTTCCCACGCCTCTCTCTCGTTTCTCTCTCCACTTTCCCACGCCTCTCTCTCGTTTCTCTCTCCACTTTCCCACACCTCTCTCTCGTTTCTCTCTCCACTTTCCCACGCCTCTCTCTCGTTTCTCTCTCCTCGTTCCCACGTCTCTTTCTCTCGCTTTCTCTCTCATCTCTCTCCACTTTCCCACGCCTCTCTCTCGTTTCTCTCTCCACTTTCCCACGCATCTCTCTCGTTTCTCTCTCCACTTTCCCACGCCTCTCTCTCGTTTCTCTCTCCACTTTCCCACGCCTCTCTCTCGTTTCTTTCTCCACTTTCCCACGCCTCTCTCTCGTTTCTCTCTCCTCGTTCCCACGTCTCTTTCTCTCGCTTTCTCTCTCATCTCTCTCCACTTTCCAACGCCTCTCTCTCGCTTTCTCTCTCCTCTCTCCACTTTCCCACGCCTCTCTCTCCTCTCTATCCACTTTCCCACGCCTCTCTCTCGCTTTCTCTCTCCACTTTCCCACGTCTCTCTCTCTCGCTTTCTCTCTCCTCTCTCCCACGTCTCTCTCTCTTGCTATCTCTCTCCACTTTCTCACGCTCCTCTATCTCTCGCTTTCTCTCTCCTCTCTCTCTCTCCACTTACCCACACTCCTCTCTCTCGCTTTCTCTCTCCTATCTCTTTCCACTTTCCTACGCCTCTCTCTCTCGCTTTCTCTCTCCTTTCTCTCTCTCTCTCTCTCTCCACTTTCCCACGCCTCTCTCCTTTTCTCTCTCCTCTCTCTCCACTTTCCCACGCCTCTCTCTCTCACTTTCTCTCTCCTCTCTCTCCACTTTCCCACGCCTCTCTCTCTCGCTTTCTCTCTCCTCTCTCTCCACTTTCCCACGCCTCTCTCTCTCGCTTTTTCTCTCCTCTCTCTCCCTTTCCCACGCCTCTCTCTCTCGCTTTCTCTCTCCTCTCTCCATTTTCCCACGCCTCTCTCTCGCTTTCTCTCTCCTCTCTCTTCACTTTCCCACGCCTCTCTCTCTCACTTTCTCTCTCCACTTTCCCACGCCCCTCTCTCGCTTTATCACCTCTCTCTCAATTCACTCACATGTCACTTCTCTCTTTCTCTTTCTTACTCTTCTCTCTCTCTCTCTCGCTTTCTCACAATTCTCTCTCTTTCTCTCTTGCCTCCCTCGTTTTTATACTGTTATCTCTTTCTCACTCATCTCTCTCTTCTCATCCACTTCTCTCTGTTTTCAATCCGCTCTCTCTCTCTCTCTCTCTCACTCTCACTCTCACTTGCTCACTCCTCCATCTCCCTCTTTACTCATTTGTCATCTCTTTCTCATTCATCTTTTCTCGCTTTCTCACCCCTCCCTCTCTCTCATCTCTCTCTAAACATTATAAACTCCTCTTCCCTTTGCTAGTCGGAGTTTTTCCTTCCTCTTTTTTAACGACAACAACAACAAAAAACCCTGTTATATTTGATTAATTCTTATTTTGTTGGATGTTCTAATAGTTTTATCTTGGCCCAGCCGAGTAATGTCAATACTTCCCTGTTCGGAATACGGACAGAGCTCGCTTCATTAGGCCAGGCAGCTAGACACCAAACAATGATTCAACTAGACACACACTATACCTCAAGTTATTCTCACTGAAATATTCTGTCACTACTTTCAAACCGACGCCATCGCGAGCTAAACACGACTGAGAAGTCAACACAATTATTGTTATAATAGTCAAGTTAATGACGTCATCGTGACTTTCCACTTCTTTCTGTTGTGTCTTAAGCACTCTATGGTAGAGTCTAGGGCAGTGATCGTGAAACTGTGCTCCTCGAAGCCCAGGTGCTCCACAAGCTATGGGCTTCGCGGACATTATTATCATCATTATAAAGTGCCGTGTCGACGTAGGTAATGTTTCCCCACAAATCTGTACCCACAGTATAACTCATGAACATCGCCACTGTTGTACCACAATGTTAACCTGTCTCATCAACATCGCCACTGTTGTACCACAATGTTAACCTGTCTCATCAACATCGCCACTGTTGTACCACAATGTTAACCTGTCTCATCAACATCGCCACTATTGTACCACAATGTTAACCTGTCTCATCAACATCGCCACTGTTGTACCACAATGTTAACCTGTCTCATCAACATCGCCACTATTGTACCACAAATGTTAACCTGTCTCATCAACATCGCCACTATTGTACCACAAATGTTAACCTGTCTCATCAACATCGCCACTATTGTACCACAATGTTAACCTGTCTCATCAACATCGCCACTGTTGTACCACAATGTTAACCTGTCTCATCAACATCGCCACTATTGTACCACAATGTTAACTTGTCTCATCAACATCGCCACTATTGTACCATAAATGTTAACCTGTCTCATCAACATCGCCACTATTGTACCACAATGTTAACCTGTCTCATCAACATCGCCACTATTGTACCACAATGTTAACCTGTCTCATTAACATCGCCACTATTGTACCACAAATGTTAACCTGTCTCATCAACATCGCCACTATTGTACCACAATGTTAACCTGTCTCATTAACATCGCCACTATTGTACCACAAATGTTAATCTCTCTAATATTATTTCTCTATGTCGTCAGAGATCTCTCTTTCCTCCTTTTCAGTAGAGCTTTGTAAAACAAGAATACCTTGATGATCTTAGCCTTGGGCCTAAGAAAGTGCGGTAATTTCACAATTCTTTAAAAATGTTGAAGTAATAAATTAAAATGACAAGAACATAGATCTTCCACATATCGACATACGGTAGTGAATCATTGACAATCCCGCTAACAAGGAAGAAAATCGATTCATTCGGAACAAAAAGCTTCAGAAAAATTCTTAAGATACCTTGGATGATGAAAAAGATCAACGAAGACATGTTAAAAGATTTAAACATTAAAAAAAGGGGGATTATAAACACCATTCTACATTAGAATAAATGAAAATGATATGGTCAAGTCAATAGACATTAACGAGCAGATAAGAGCAGTAATGGAAAACATGGTTCCTGGGCATCGCATTAGAGGCAGGCCAAGAAGAAGGTGGTTTCACGATATCAAGGAGACCTTGAACATGACAAGAGAGGAATTGTGAGATCTGGCTAGAGAAAAGATACTTTCAGATGGGCTGTGGTGAATGTAACGTTCTGTGGGAGATCTGGCTAGAGAAAAGATACTTTCAGATGGGCTTTGGTGAATGCAACCTTCTGTGGGAGATCTGACTTGAGACAGAGATTATTTCACACGAACTGTGATGGATGCAACGTTCTGTAAATGACATGCGACTTGATGAATTTGCAGATTATTCTAAATGTGTAAAAGGCAGGTGCGAGTTTGTCTGTACCTTCTATAGCGTAGACTGGCTTAGACTGACGTAGGGTAAACCTACCCACATCGTATATCCCAGGCCGTGCTACGGAGTTCGTGCACGTGGGCCAGGATTTTCTCGAGGGAAATGTTGGAACACCTATGGGTTCGTCCGGTGTGCAGTGACGACGATCCTAACAACAGACAATGACCTAGTAGTAAGTTTTATCTGCCACTATAGAAAATATAGACGGTTTGGACGCATACAAAGAGAACCTGGTGCCAGCATAGCAAGACAGACGCTAGCATGGAACCAACAGGGAAAGAGAAAGTCAGGAAGGCCCATACATGGAGTCACTAATAGCCAATGAATAGAAAATTGAGATCGATTGGACACAGAATAAGAAAACCTGAAGTCAGCATAGCAAGACAGGTAATGTCATGAAACCCACAGGGGAAGAGAAAGTCAGGAAAATCCACGAATGTTAAGAGAAAGAAAGCCATGGAAACTCTCTAGAGCCTTGGCTTATTTTGGAGTGAAGTTGAGAAAGTGTCCAAGGATGTGATTGGATGTAACATGGTCTACTTTCGAAAGGCCCAAGTGTAGAAAAGGAAACCTTCGCTATTCTGACGTATATGACCTACAGCCGCCTCTGCTTGCAATAACCTTATTCGTAGACTGTGCTCCAGTAAAGTGCGCGGGGGTGTTGTTGTGCGTGTAAAACGGGCTTTGATTGATTGATGATGGCCAACTTGGCTTTACAATTTGAAGAAACCTGGCAACATTGAGTACAATCACCAGTAAGTTAATATGTCTCGTTTTGTGGGCACTTGATTGGAAATAAAGCCAAATTTTTTATTTTAAAACCCCCGGAATATGTGTCAACATTCTTATGCCCCGCTTGACAAACATACAATTATTTGCCAAAGTATGATATTATTATTTTTGTTATTGATCTTTGCTTTTGCAACACTTGCCGAGAAGTGAATCGTTATATTCGCCACAATGAATTTTTTTTTATTTATTCGTTATACACTGGATATATCGAAACGTGTCAAACATTTCAACTAGACACACACTATACCTCAAGTTATTCTCACTGAAATATTCTGTCACTACTTTCATTAGTATTTTCTAATTTTCATTATTTTTTCATAAAATATTTTTATTTGGCTAAATTTGGACGTATTTCTATTCTATCATCGTCATCATATGTCATATGGCGAGGGACCCCTGTGCACATGGCTGCCAGGGAAAAATGGATTAACACACAAAATTCAGTTCCTAGTCTCTAGGGACTTCGTCAGGGGTAAAAGCTGGCGAACGAAAAAAAAATATGCCATACATGTGTTGGCGTAGACTATCATGTACCTCCATAATCTTCTATCCACAGTACATCGTATCAATTCTGTTCTTGACTGTTCTCCATGCTATCATAACACCAAACGATCTAGTACTTTCTCACTTTGTGGTCCGCGATTTCTCTCTTCTATTATACCTGTTGTAACCAAGTATTCCAATTTTCATCTTCTTATGATGTGCCCGGAAAATGCTGATTGTTTCTTTCTGTTTCTTACAAGTTCCCTTTTTGTGTTGGCCACTTTGAGAATTTCCACGTTGGTCTTTTTAGCTGTCCAATTTTCTCACAACATTCTGAGAAATTTCATCTGTGTGGCTTTTAACTGTCTCTTCACCCGTTTGTCTGTTGTCCATGATTCACTTCCGTAGGTCAGAATTGGCTCTGTATAGCACTGATGACCTCTCTTTCTATTCTATAGATAACAAAATGTACTCGCTGATAACATCAATACTTAGAGATGACATTTGTTCAGAAGAGACAGTCGCAAGAACAACTTTGTAGTTGGCTTGGAAGGAATGCCAACAGTTTGGACCAGACTTGACGAACTCGAGAAAGATGGTTATAGGTTGCGCAAAAAGTTGGGGTGCAACGTTGTTGTCAATTATCGTGTCTGCTATTGATAAGTTTGCCCGGTCCGTGGTCCGAGTAAATCTGTTCTACATACAGTGATGGTTCGTGAAATATTTCTTCCTCTTCATCCTCTTCTTTTTCATCCACTTTCCGACAGGACACTTGACGGTTCAGATAAGTGGCTCGTTTTTTATCATCATCATCATTGAGTGCCGTCTCCGCATCGAAGGTTGGCCACATTAGAGCGCCATTCTGCTCTGTCTCTTGCTTTGATGGTACATGTTGTCATAAGCTGACATGTCCATATTTTGATGTTACTCCTCCATGTTAGACTTAGTCTGCATCTGCCTCTTTTACCTTGTATTTTTCCTTCCAAGAATACTTTTAGTAGGCTGCTGTGTCTTTTATCAGGCCTCATAAATCTCATTTGTCTTGTTTGAATTGTGTTTAGTAGTTCTATTTTCTTTTTTAGTTGTAAGACTTCATCGTTTGTTTTCTTTTCTTTCCATCAAATTCTTCCTATTCTTCTGTAAATCCACATTTGAAAGGCTTCAGTTTTATGTTCCGTTACTTGTCTAATGTCCATGTTTCTGCACCATACAAAATTGTTGAGAAAATATAACATTTTGCTTTTCTTAGTTTTAGCCCTGGTGTTATTTGTTTAGATGTTAGTATAATTTTCATGGCATTGAAATAACTTTTTGCCATACCTATTCTTTTGTTTATTTCAGTTTTACATTTTCCATCACTGGTTATAGTATGTCCAAGATAGTTGTAGCTCTGAACTGTCTCCAGGTCTATTCCTTCAATTTTGATATTATATACTTGTTTTATGACTATAATTTTAGTCTTGTTGATATTCATATATAATCCATATTTTTTGCTTATCATGTTTATTTCATTAAGTAATTGTTGTAGATCTTTATGATTTTCTACTAGTAGTACAGTATCATCAGCATATCTTATGTTATTGATTATCTTCCCATTAATGTTTAGACCTGTCATCTCTGTCATGTTTTTAATGACTTGCTCAGTGTATAGACTGAGCAAGCTTGGCGATAGAGTGCATCCCTGTCTTACTCCTCTTTTGATATCAATGGGTGTAGAGTTCTATTTGTTAAATCGTATTATTTATGTTTGCTCCCAGTACAAATTTCTTGTTAGTCATATGCCTATGTCATTTAGATGTATAATTTTAGGCAGTCTATAAGTTGTTCATGGTGTATTCTATCAAAAGCTTTGGTGTAGCCTATGAAGCATTTATTGGTTTCTTTACTTCTTCTTAATAAACTTTGTTATTTACATTATTTTACTTTCGTTGTCTGTTTCTGTTGTCCCTGTTTATTAAAGAAGACCTCATGACAGAAACGTTAAATATTTGTCTTTGTCTTTTTTTTTTTTTTTTGTAAAGCTGTCACCATACCTTGTAGGAGTGTATGTTACACCCCACCACTTGTTCCCTGCTACCAGGATTACCGCAGCTCTGCATTTATTTCCCTGTTACCTTCTTCTTCATCCCCATAACCTTAAGGGTCATGGAGCACCCCCGACAAACTTCAACCTTATCCGTGTCTTTATCTTCACTCATTCTTGTGGAAAATGCAGAGTCGAGGCCAGTCCCAGTGGACTGCGTGGTCCAGATGTAAGACACTGGCCTTTTGACAGGAATGTCCCGGGTTTGGTTTTTACCACAGACAGTTGTTCTTTCTTCTTCTACATTTCAGCTCCCTCTGGAGCATAGGTCTTCAATAAGCACTTTCCAAGTCGTTCTGTTTTTTGCCATTCTTTTAAGATCATTCCATGTCTTCCCCATCATCTTCATCTCTGCTTCTATCTGTCTTCTCCAAGAATTCCTTGGTCTTCCTCTTTGTTTTTTTCCCCTGGGGATTCTAAAAAAGGGCCTTTTGTGTAATACTCTCAGTTGGCTTCCGCAGTGTGTGTCCTATCCAGCGCCATCGTCTTCGCTGTATCTCTTTATCCACTAGTATTTGATTGGTACATTTCCATAATTCTATGTTAGTGATTTTGTCCTGCCATTTCCATCCTTCTATTCTGCGTAAGCATCCATTAATGAAAGTCTGTAACTTCATGATTGTCGACTTTGTTGTTCTCCATGTTTCACAGCCTTATAATAGGACCGACTTAACATTGGAGTGGAAAAAATACAAATTTTCAACTCCAAAATCACAGGCAGTGAGAATTTTTTTTTTTAATGGAATCCGGGGTTTATGGCTTTCCCATCCCATAATTTCTGGGTAGTGGTACCCCCATGTCTGGCCCTCTCGATAAACGGCGGAAAACAAGAGACTGTCGTAAACTAACGACACGGCGCATCTCTTTCAACAGTCAAAATGTTGATTTGAAAAAGAGAAATGCTGACAATATGAAATGTTGTAAAGTAAAATACTGATGTGATAGTAGAGCATTGAAATAAATACTAATATTTAAAATACTGATATTGTGATAGTAGAGCTTTATAATAAATACTGATATTATTTGAAAACTCGATATTATAAATACTGATATTATAAATACTGATATTATAAATACTGATATTATAAATACTGATATTATTAAAAAAAGCTGATATTATAAATACTGATATTATAAAAACAGATATTGCGACAGTCAGATACCGAAGTTACAAATCCAGACCAGAATCTACCAAATATTGTGTCCTAAAACTGGATGGTAGCTGTAAGGGGACGCAAATCAGTACAGGAGCACAGCAACAACCAGAATAAAAAATGTGCTAAGAAGACAAATATGGCGACAGACAGAAAAATGCTTCCGCTACAGCCACATTAATAATTTAGAGAGTGTGATACTCAGAGGCGGAGTGAGAGACAGTGGTCAGAATAAAGAAAGCAGACAGACCGGATGTTGGGGAGAAATACTTGTAAACAATCGAAGACGATGTTCTCGGTGACGTCACAACCTCATTACTATCTACGGGCAGGCGGAAATAGAGGAAGAAGGAGGTATAATGAGGGGACTTCTCACGGAGGAGGAGAGTGGAAGAGTCACATTAAGATTGTAGGAGATAGACAGACAGTGTGGTCGCCAGTTGACGGTTGAGATGTTCAGTTTGGTTAACCTTGTCAGGAGTTTGTGTTGGTGGTTGGCAGGAGAGGGTTGTGGTGGTAGATAGTTGGGTCAAATGTGGGGGGGGGGGGGGGGTGGTAGATGGTTGGGTCAAATGTGGGTTGGTGGGGGAGGGTTGTGGTGGTAGATTGTTGGGTCAAATGTGGGGGGGGGGGGTGGTAGATGGTTGGGTCAAATGTGGGTTGGTGGGGGAGGGTTGTGGTGGTAGCTTGTTGGGTCAAATGTATGTTGGTGGGGAAGGGTTGTGGTGGTCAATGGTTGGGTCAAATGTGGTTGGGGGTGATCGATGGTTGGGTCAAATGTGGGGGGAGGGGGTGGTAGATGGTTGGGTCAAATGTGGGTTGGTGGGGATGGTAGATGGTTGGGCCAATTATGGGTTGGTGATTAGATGGTTGGGTGTCAAATGTGGGTTGGGTCAAATGTGGGTTGGTGGGAGGGTTTTGGTGGTCGATGGTTGGGTCAAATGTGGGTTGGTGGGAGGAGGGGGTTGTGGTGGTAGATGGTTGGATCAAATGTAGGTTGGGGTGGAGGGTTGTGGTGGTAGATGGTTGGATCAAATGTGGGTTGGTGGGAGGAGGGGGGTTGTGGTGGTAGATGGTTGGGTCAAATGTGGTTTGGTGGGAGGAGGGTGGGTTGTGGTGGTAGATGGTTGGGTCAAATGTGGGTTGTTTAGGGAGGGTTGTGGGAGTACATGGTTGGGTCAAATGTGGGTTGGGGGGGGTTGTGGTGGTAGATGGTTGGGTCAAATGTGGTTTGGTGGGAGGAGGGTGGGTTGTGGTGGTAGATGGTTGGGTCAAATGTGGGTTGGTGGGAGGAGGGTGGGTTGTGGTGGTAGATGGTTGGGTCAAATGTGGTTTGGTGGGAGGAGGGTGGGTTGTGGTGGTAGATGGTTGGGTCAAATGTGAGTTGGGGGGGGGGGGGGTTGTGGTGGTAGATGGTTGGGTCAAATGTGGGTTGGTGGGGTTGGGGGGTTTGTGGTGGTAGATGGTTGGGTCAAATGTGGGTTGGTGGGGGTGGGGGGTGTTTGTGGTGGTAGATGGTTGGGTCAAATGTGGGTGGGGGGGGGGGGTTGTGGTGGTAAATGGTTGCGTCAAATGTGGGTTGGTGGGGGGGGGGTGTTGGTAGATGGTTGGGTTATATGCAGGTAGGGGGGTGGAGTTGTGGTGGTAAATGGTTGGTCAGGTGAGTAGTAGAGCGTGGACACAATGCTCCTGGTTTTTTAGTTGACCAAAGAGTAGGGTATACCCTACGAAGTCCAGTACCCTATGAGTACAAGAGTTATATAGAGACTGCGCCAAGCTGCTCCAAGCTGCGCCAAGCCAGAGTGATGTCATGATATATATGTATATATGAATAGGGCTTGTATAGTGCATGAAGGGGTGGGTTGTTGATTACTGAGTCATGTATTGGACATCAGTTTTTCCCGCCAAAGTGACTTCCAATAGGAGCTAGTGTGTGTGTGTGTTGTCCGGCTATAGACCACGCCCACTCCGGAAGTGAAACTACCATATTAGGGAGTAGTGATACGTTAGTTATTTCATAGTTATGGTGAGTATATATACATATAATAGTAATAAGTTAATAGTTATTATATCCAAGGGACCGTAAGGGACCGTAATTAAGATAGATACGGACCATAATCAGTGATATTTAATCAGGTATTTCACGCTGACGACATGAAAGAACGATAGTCTCCTACCGTGTCACATAATGACCCAATCAATAAACCGCTCCCGTGAGAGTAAAGATTTCTTTTTCCCAAGCGGTCTCGCTGCGTCGCTATGTTTACTGGAATTATCGAATTTATAACATAGGTGTGAGAAATATATTAAGATCAAGCTAAGTCCACTAATAGAGGAGATCGAGAGTGTACCCCAACGAGCTTAGGAGGAAAGATAGGTGTAGTACATGTCAGCTGCCTCACAGAGCATGTATATTTGGGAACAGAGCCCCCCCCCCCAAAAAAAGCCTGTGTGCGTGTTCATGTGTGTGTATGTGCATATTACTCAGAGAGTAAACAAAAGGACCAGTCTTCGGATAGCTTCGCTGACTGATACAAAATGTAATGTTTATTGATGGAGAGGTACCTGTGTTCGTGTGTGGGTCGTAGAACAAGCGGATGAATAGCAGGGTTTGATGGAGAGATGATTGTGTGTTTGTGTGATTCAGTATACAAATATCTGTATAAATAAATATTGAAGTGATAAGTAGAACGATCAATCGCTCACCCAATATGTACATACACATTCGTTACATCACTATAAAGTGGTTATCAATATCAACACACCGTAAGCAATAAGAACCACTAAAAGAATCGACCCCAAAACGCGAACTCCACAAACATATGTACCTATATGATAGTCGTAACTTACCGTTAATGTTATTAATAAAGGTGACGCATACGTGATGTATAACTAAGAGGTCTGCCCTATAGTGGTAGTAAGATGAATATTATAGATAATCATAGTTGAGCGACGGTATTACGCTAACAAAGGTAAAATGACCGACCATTCGTATGGTGTACATCGTAACACCCCTACATCTTATACAGTCTGTCATGGTAATGTGATAGAAGAAGAAACTGATGTTTAGGGGTAAGTCCCAAACATTTTTTTTGTATTTTCATCATCTAAATAATCGTTTTTAAACCCGGAATTATTATCAGATAGAACGACACATGATAGTGATGGTTAGCTTATTTTTTATTCACATATAGTCGAGTTTGGACTCGTTGTAAAGATAATTTTAAGAGTAGTTATATGTTTAATGTTTAGTTCCTTTAAAAAAAAACAATAAAGCTACTATACTTGTAACTAATCCTGTTTAACAGTAAAATAAATACCCATATTAATGGTAGCCAATAGAGCACCACAGAATGAATCTGTACGAGTACGCTCCAGTGGCCGAAAGAAGGCTATTGTTCCACACGCGTCCCGGGGATAATTGATATAATTGCTCTCTCGCGAGTGGCGTGTGGCATTGTATAGCACTTGAGGGTTTATTGTGTGTGCACTAAAAAGGTGAACTTTAACACATAGGCGCGTTACTAAATAAACAAGTAATTTACTACTTATATATATATATATATATATATATATATATATATATATATATATATATATATATATATATATAATATACGTTATTTATTTTTAAATCCTTCATCTCGAGACACGCAAATAGATACCAAACAAGATATAGTTTTTAGTATAACAAGTTATTTTCCTTCATCAATGTGCCGGCTTCGTAACTAAGGTATATTTCTGTCTCGCTCTCTCTCTCTCTCTCTCTCTCTCTGTCTGTTTGTGAGTGTATGTATGTGTGTGTGTATGTATGTATAGCTGTATGTTTATAGATTATTCACTCTAGTTCGCTGTTTGTCTTAACCTATGTTATTAGTATAGGATACAAGTCAACAGACTAATAGAACGAATATCTTAATACCTTTTACAGCTCGATGATTAATGACAACGCTGAAAGACACACACAAAAAACAAGGCGACCCGGTTAGTTTTTGTCATATTTAGACGTAATCTATATCAAAATATGCGTATTTTAAACCAGTTTATACTAAAGCAGTTATTTTATAAATAACATTACAGTGTAAACGTTCAGCCGAGTACATATTTTTGTCTTCTTATATATATATATATATATATATATATATATATATATATATATATATATAAAAGGCGAACTAAAAATCCTAAAAAGCTACTTACATAGTCATTATAGTTAGACACACCGAGCAGGAATTTAGATTCAATGTCCAAAAAGTTAGACCAAATCGCAAAATGTTAGCACCAGAACACAACAATTTAGGCTCATAAGCAAAAAGTCGAGCTGAAAACCTTACAAACCTACTCATATAGGCGTAATAGTTAGACACAATGAACAGGAAGTAATAACAAAAACCCCAAAAGTTACGCCTAAGCGCAAAAAATGTTACCCCAGAACACAAAATATAGGCTCATATTAAAAAAGTCGACCTAAAAAGCTTAAAATTCTACAAACATAGTCATAATAGTTAGATACACCGAGCAGGAATATAGATTCAATGTCCAAAAAGTTAGACCAAATCGCAAAAGTTTATCACCAGAACACAAAATTTAGGCTCATAAGCAAAAATCCGATTTGAAAACCATACAAACCTACTTATATTGGCATAATAGTTAGACACAACGAGCAGGAAGGTATATCCAAAAGCCCAAAAGTTACGCCAAATCGCAAAAAAAAAGGTTACCCCTAGAACACAAAATATAGGTTCGTATTAAAAAAGTCGACCTAAAAAACCTAAAAATCTACGCACATAGTCATAATAGTTAGACACAACGAGTAGAAAGTTATAGTCAAGGTCCAAAAAGTTAGGCAAAATCGCAAAATTTTACCACCAAAACACAAAAAAAAATTAGGCTCATAAGCAAAGAGTCGATCTCAAACCCTAAAAGCTACCCCCATACTCATACTAGTTAGACGCATCGAACAGATAGTTATATCCAAAGTCCCAAAAGTTACGCTAAACCGCAAAATAGTTACCCTCAGAATACAAAAAATGTAGTCTCATATTCAAAAAGGCGAAGTAAAAAGCTACTCACATAGTCATAATAGTTAGACACAACGACCAGGAATTTAGATTCAATGTCCAAAAAGTTAGAACAAAGCGCAAAATTTTAGCACCAGAACACACAAATTTAGGCCCATAACCAAAAAGTCGATCTGAAAACCCTACAAATCTACTCCCATATTCATACTAGTTAGACGTGTCGAACAGATAGTTATAGCCGAAGTCCAAAAAGTTAGGCCAAAGCGCTAAAATTTTACCACCAGAACACAAAAAAAAATGTAGACGCATATTCAAAAAGTCGACCTAAAAACCATAAAATGCTACTCATATAGTCATAATTGTAAGACACAAAGAGCAGGAAGTTATATCCAAAGTCCCAAAAGTTACGCCAAAGCACAAAAATGTTACCCCCAGAACACAAAAATGTAGGTTCGTATTAAAAAAGTCGACCTAAAAGCCCTAAAAATCTACGCACATAGTCATAATAGTTACACACAACGAGTAGAAAGTTATAGTCAAAGTCCAAAAAGTTAGGCCAAATCGCAAAATGTTAGCACCAAAACAGAAAAAAATTTAGGCCCATAACCATAAAGTCGAGCTGAAAACCCTACAAAGCTACTCCCATACTCATACTAGTTAGACACAACGAGTAGAAAGTTATAGTCAAGATCCAAAAAGTTAGGCCAAAGCGCAACATTTTAGCACCAAAACACAAAAATTAGGCTCATAACCATAAAGTCGATCTGAAAACCGTACAAAGCTACTCCCATACTCATACTAGTTAGACACAACGAGTAGAAAGTTATATCCAAAGTCACAAAAGTTAGACCATATCGCAAAATTTTAGCACCAGAACAAATAAAATTTAGGCTCGTATTAAAAAAGTCGATCTGAAAATCCTAAAAAACTACTCATATAGTCATAATAGTTAGACACAAGAGTAGGAAGTTATATCCAAAGTCCCAAAAGTTACACCAAATCGCAAAATGTTAGCACCAAAACAGAAAAAAATTTAGGCGCATAAGCATGAAGTCGAACTGAAAACCCTACAAAGCTACTCCCATACTCATACTAGTTAGGCACAACGAGTAGAAAGTTATAGTCAAGGTCCGAAAAGTTAGGCCAAAACGCAAAATTTTAGCACCAAAACACAAAAAATTTAGGCTCATAACCATAAAGTCGATCTGAAAACCATACAAAGCTGCTCCCATACTCACACTAGTTAGACACAACGAGTAGAAAGTTATATCCAAAGTCACAAAAGTTAGACCATATCGCAAAATTTTAGCACCAGAACAAAAAAAAAAAATTTAGGCTCGTATTAAAAAAAGTCGATCTGAAAATCCTAAAAAGCTACTCATATAGTCATAATAGTTAGACACAAGAGTAGGAAGTTATATCCAAAGGCCCAAAAGTTACACCAAATCGCAAAATGTTAGCACCAAAACACACAAAACAAAAAAAAATTTAGGCTCATAACCAAAGAGTCGATCTCAAACCCTACAAAGCTACTCCCAAACTCATACTAGTTAGACGCGTCGAACAGATAGTTATATCCAAAGGCCCAAAGGTTACGCCAAATCGCAAAAAATTTTACCCTCATAACACAAAAATGTAGGCTCATATAAAAAAGGCGATCTAAAAATCCTAAACAGCTACCCACATAGTCATAATAGTTAGACACAACGACCAGGAATTTAGATTCAATGTCCAAAAAGTTAGAACAAATCGCAAAATCTTAGCACCAGAATACACAAATTTAGACCCATAAGTAAAAAGTCGATCTGAAAACCCTACAAATCTACTCCCAAACTCATACTAGTTAGAAACATCGAAAAGATAGTTATATCCAAAGACCAAAAAGTTAGGCCAAAGCGCAAACATTGTACCACCAGAACACAAAAAATGTAGGCACATATTCAAAAAGTCGACCTAAAAACCCTACAAACCTACTCATATTGGCATAATAGTTAGACACAACGAGCAGGAAGGTATATCCAAAATCCCAAAACTTACGCCAAATAGCAAAATTTTAGCACTAGAACACAAGAATGTAGGCTCGTATTAAAAAAGTCGACATAAAAAGCCTAAAGATCGACGCACATAGTCATAATAGTTAGACACAGCGAGTAGAAAGTTATAGTCAAGGCCCAAAAAGTTAGGCCAAATCGCAACATTTTAGCACCAACACACACAAAATTTAGGATCATAAGCATAAAGTCGATCTGAAAACCCTACAAAGCTACTCCCATACTCATACTAGTTAGACACAACGAGTAGAAAGTTATATCCACAGTCCCAAAAGTTAGGCCAAATCGCAAAATTTTAACACCAAAACACAAAAATTTAGGGTTCATAAGCATAAAGTCGAGCTGAAAACCCTACAAAGCTACTCCCATACTCATACTAGTTAGACACAACGAGTAGAAAGTTATATCCAAAGTCCCAAAAGTTAGACCATATCACAAACTTTTAGCACCAGAACACAAAAATTTAGGCTCGTATTAAAAAAGTCGATCTGAAAATCCTTAAAACCTACTCATATAGTCATAATAGTTAGACACAAAGACTAGGAAGTTATATCCAAAGCCCCAAAAGTTACACCAAATCGCAAAAATGTTACCCCCAGAACACAAAAATGTAGGCTCGTATTAAAAAAGTCGACCTAAAAGCTTAAAAATCTACCCACATAGTCATAATAGTTAGACACAACGAGTAGAAAGTTATAGTCAAGGTCCAAAAGGTTAGCCACGCTATGTTGAATCATATTCAGGGCGCGTAGACATTACCCTGTTCAATAGACCCACTACTAACTGGATAGTGAGAACTTTCCCACCCCAAGATTTTTATTTATTTCACCTACATGGCTTCTCGGTTGTCTGTCCTTTGTTAAAGTGCCAAAGATATTGAATTCCAAAGAGGTTAGGATAAGTACAAGAATAAAAATTTCCAACGCGCTTGTTAAGTCAGTCCCATAAAACTCGGCCTCTGCTATTTCAAAACTAACTTGAAAGTTGTCCTCTACTATTTCAAAAGTTGTCCTTCTCAATTCAAAAGTTGTCTTTGTCAAATCAAAAGTTGTCCTCTACTATTTCAAAAGTTGTCCTATACTATGTCAAAAGTTGTCCTTTCCAATTCAAAAGTCGACCTTTACTATTTCAAACGTTGTCCTTCTCGATTCAAAAGTTGTCTTTGTCAAAGCAAAAGTTGTCCTCTACTATTTCAAAAGTTGTCCTCTACTATTTCAAAAGTTGTCCGCTACTATTTCAAAAGTTGTCCTCGGCTAAACCAAACACATCATCTAACAACTTCCACTAGTACTACTACTACTACTACAACTTCTACAACTACTTCGTCTACAACTTCCACAACCAACTACTACTACAACTATTACAACTTCCACAAACAACTACTACTACGCCTACTACGGCTACAACAACAACTACTGCTACTACAAAAAGCGTACACCAAACGAACACCAGGGCTTTTTAAACTGGGTAGAATTGGATGGAAGGAAAAGAAAACAAACGAGGATGTCTTAAAACAAGACAAATGAAATTTTTGGAGCATGTTAATAGGTGCTGTCTTGTTTTAAGACATCCTCGTTTGTTTTCTTTTCCTTCCATCCAATTCTACCCAGTTTAAAAAGCCCTGGTGTTCGTTTGGTGTACGCTTTTTGTAGTAGCAGTAGTTGTTGTTGTAGCCGTAGTAGGTGTAGTAGTAGTTGTTTGTGGAAGTTGTAATAGTTGTAGTAGTAGTTGGTTGTGGAAGTTGTAGACGAAGTAGTTGTAGAAGTTGTAGTAGTAGTAGTAGTACTAGTGGAAGTTGTTAGATGATGTGTTTGGTTTAGCCGAGGACAACTTTTGAAATAGTTGCGGACAACTTTTGAAATAGTAGAGGACAACTTTTGAAATAGCAGAGGACAACTTTTGCTTTGACAAAGACAACTTTTGAATCGAGAAGGACAACGTTTGAAATAGTAAAGGTCGACTTTTGAATTGGAAAGGACAACTTTTGACATAGTATAGGACAACTTTTGAAATAGTAGAGGACAACTTTTGATTTGACAAAGACAACTTTTGAATTTAGAAGGACAACTTTTGAAATAGTAGAGGACAACTTTCAAGTTAGTTTTGAAATAGCAGAGGCCGAGTTTTATGGGACTGACTTAACAAGCGCGTTGGAAATTTTTATTCTTGTACTTATCCTAACCTCTTTGGAATTCAATATCTTTGGCACCTTAACAAAGGACAGACAACCGAGAAGCCATGTAGGTGAAATAAATAAAAATCTTGGGGTGGGAAAGTTCTCACTATCCAGTTAGTAGTGGGTCTATTGAACAGGGTAATGTCTACGCGCCCTGAATATGATTCAACATAGCGTGGCTAACCTTTTGAACCTTGACTATAACTTTCTACTCGTTGTGTCTAACTATTATGACTATGTGGGTAGATTTTTAAGCTTTTAGGTCGACTTTTTTAATACGAGCCTACATTTTTGTGTTCTGGGGGTAACATTTTTGCGATTTGGTGTAACTTTTGGGGCTTTGGATATAACTTCCTAGTCTTTGTGTCTAACTATTATGACTATATGAGTAGGTTTTAAGGATTTTCAGATCGACTTTTTTAATACGAGCCTAAATTTTTGTGTTCTGGTGCTAAAAGTTTGTGATATGGTCTAACTTTTGGGACTTTGGATATAACTTTCTACTCGTTGTGTCTAACTAGTATGAGTATGGGAGTAGCTTTGTAGGGTTTTCAGCTCGACTTTATGCTTATGAACCCTAAATTTTTGTGTTTTGGTGTTAAAATTTTGCGATTTGGCCTAACTTTTGGGACTGTGGATATAACTTTCTACTCGTTGTGTCTAACTAGTATGAGTATGGGAGTAGCTTTGTAGGGTTTTCAGATCGACTTTATGCTTATGATCCTAAATTTTGTGTGTGTTGGTGCTAAAATGTTGCGATTTGGCCTAACTTTTTGGGCCTTGACTATAACTTTCTACTCGCTGTGTCTAACTATTATGACTATGTGCGTCGATCTTTAGGCTTTTTATGTCGACTTTTTTAATACGAGCCTACATTCTTGTGTTCTAGTGCTAAAATTTTGCTATTTGGCGTAAGTTTTGGGATTTTGGATATACCTTCCTGCTCGTTGTGTCTAACTATTATGCCAATATGAGTAGGTTTGTAGGGTTTTTAGGTCGACTTTTTGAATATGTGCCTACATTTTTTGTGTTCTGGTGGTACAATGTTTGCGCTTTGGCCTAACTTTTTGGTCTTTGGATATAACTATCTTTTCGATGTTTCTAACTAGTATGAGTTTGGGAGTAGATTTGTAGGGTTTTCAGATCGACTTTTTACTTATGGGTCTATATTTGTGTATTCTGGTGCTAAGATTTTGCGATTTGTTCTAACTTTTTGGACATTGAATCTAAATTCCTGGTCGTTGTGTCTAACTATTATGACTATGTGGGTAGCTGTTTAGGATTTTTAGATCGCCTTTTTTATATGAGCCTACATTTTTGTGTTATGAGGGTAAAATTTTTTGCGATTTGGCGTAACCTTTGGGCCTTTGGATATAACTATCTGTTCGACGCGTCTAACTAGTATGAGTTTGGGAGTAGCTTTGTAGGGTTTGAGATCGACTCTTTGGTTATGAGCCTAAATTTTTTTTTGTTTTGTGTGTTTTGGTGCTAACATTTTGCGATTTGGTGTAACTTTTGGGCCTTTGGATATAACTTCCTACTCTTGTGTCTAACTATTATGACTATATGAGTAGCTTTTTAGGATTTTCAGATCGACTTTTTTAATACGAGCCTAAATTTTTTTTTTGTTCTGGTGCTAAAATTTTGCGATATGGTCTAACTTTTGTGACTTTGGATATAACTTTCTACTCGTTGTGTCTAACTAGTGTGAGTATGGGAGTAGCTTTGTATGGTTTTCAGATCGACTTTATGGTTATGAGCCTAAATTTTTTGTGTTTTGGTGCTAAAATTTTGCGTTTTGGCCTAACTTTTCGGACCTTGACTATAACTTTCTACTCGTTGTGCCTAACTAGTATGAGTATGGGAGTAGCTTTGTAGGGTTTTCAGTTCGACTTCATGCTTATGCGCCTAAATTTTTTTCTGTTTTGGTGCTAACATTTTGCGATTTGGTGTAACTTTTGGGACTTTGGATATAACTTCCTACTCTTGTGTCTAACTATTATGACTATATGAGTAGTTTTTTAGGATTTTCAGATCGACTTTTTTAATACGAGCCTAAATTTTATTTGTTCTGGTGCTAAAATTTTGCGATATGGTCTAACTTTTGTGACTTTGGATATAACTTTCTACTCGTTGTGTCTAACTAGTATGAGTATGGGAGTAGCTTTGTACGGTTTTCAGATCGACTTTATGGTTATGAGCCTAATTTTTGTGTTTTGGTGCTAAAATGTTGCGCTTTGGCCTAACTTTTTGGATCTTGACTATAACTTTCTACTCGTTGTGTCTAACTAGTATGAGTATGGGAGTAGCTTTGTAGGGTTTTCAGCTCGACTTTATGGTTATGGGCCTAAATTTTTTTCTGTTTTGGTGCTAACATTTTGCGATTTGGCCTAACTTTTTGGACTTTGACTATAACTTTCTACTCGTTGTGTGTAACTATTATGACTATGTGCGTAGATTTTTAGGGCTTTTAGGTCGACTTTTTTAATACGAACCTACATTTTTGTGTTCTGGGGGTAACATTTTTGTGCTTTGGCGTAACTTTTGGGACTTTGGATATAACTTCCTGCTCTTTGTGTCTTACAATTATGACTATATGAGTAGCATTTTATGGTTTTTAGGTCGACTTTTTGAATATGCGTCTACATTTTTTTTTGTGTTCTGGTGGTAAAATTTTAGCGCTTTGGCCTAACTTTTTGGACTTCGGCTATAACTATCTGTTCGACACGTCTAACTAGTATGAATATGGGAGTAGATTTGTAGGGTTTTCAGATCGACTTTTTGGTTATGGGCCTAAATTTGTGTGTTCTGGTGCTAAAATTTTGCGCTTTGTTCTAACTTTTTGGACATTGAATCTAAATTCCTGGTCGTTGTGTCTAACTATTATGACTATGTGAGTAGCTTTTTACTTCGCCTTTTTGAATATGAGACTACATTTTTTGTATTCTGAGGGTAACTATTTTGCGGTTTAGCGTAACTTTTGGGACTTTGGATATAACTATCTGTTCGATGCGTCTAACTAGTATGAGTATGGGGGTAGCTTTTAGGGTTTGAGATCGACTCTTTGCTTATGAGCCTAATTTTTTTTTTTGTGTTTTGGTGGTAAAATTTTGCGATTTTGCCTAACTTTTTGGACCTTGACTATAACTTTCTACTCGTTGTGTCTAACTATTATGACTATGTGCGTAGATTTTTAGGTTTTTTAGGTCGACTTTTTTAATACGAACCTATATTTTGTGTTCTAGGGGTAACCTTTTTTTTTGCGATTTGGCGTAACTTTTGGGCTTTTGGATATACCTTCCTGCTCGTTGTGTCTAACTATTATGCCAATATAAGTAGGTTTGTATGGTTTCAAATCGGATTTTTGCTTATGAGCCTAAATTTTGTGTTCTGGTGATAAACTTTTGCGATTTGGTCTAACTTTTTGGACATTGAATCTATATTCCTGCTCGGTGTATCTAACTATTATGACTATGTTTGTAGAATTTTAAGCTTTTTAGGTCGACTTTTTTAATACGAGCCTATATTTTGTGTTCTGGGGTAACATTTTTTGCGCTTAGGCGTAACTTTTGGGGTTTTTGTTATTACTTCCTGTTCATTGTGTCTAACTATTACGCCTATATGAGTAGGTTTGTAAGGTTTTCAGCTCGACTTTTTGCTTATGAGCCTAAATTGTTGTGTTCTGGTGCTAACATTTTGCGATTTGGTCTAACTTTTTGGACATTGAATCTAAATTCCTGCTCGGTGTGTCTAACTATAATGACTATGTAAGTAGCTTTTTAGGATTTTTAGTTCGCCTTTTATATATATATATATATATATATATATATATATATATATATATATATATATATATATATATATATATATATATATATATATATAAGAAGACAAAAATATGTACTCGGCTGAACGTTTACACTGTAATGTTATTTATAAAATAACTGCTTTAGTATAAACTGGTTTAAAATACGCATATTTTGATATAGATTACGTCTAAATATGACTAAAACTAACCGGGTCGCCTTGTTTTTTGTGTGTGTCTTTCAGCGTTGTCATTAATCATCGAGCTGTAAAAGGTATTAAGATATTCGTTCTATTAGTCTGTTGACTTGTATCCTATACTAATAACATAGGTTTAGACAAACAGCGAACTAGAGTGAATAATCTATAAACATACAGCTATACATACATACACACACACACATACATACACTCACAAACAGACAGAGAGAGAGAGCGAGACAGAAATATACCTTAGTTACGAAGCCGGCACATTGATGAAGGAAAATAACTTGTTATACTAAAAACTATATCTTGTTTGGTATCTATTTGCGTGTCTCGAGATGAAGGATTTAAAAATAAATAACGTATATTATATACGTATAATATAAAAGCATTTGATAGTATTCATAGAGATTCTTTGTGGAAAATTCTGAAGCAATATGGTTTACCATCAAAAATCATAAATATTATCAAAGACATGTATGATGGTTACACATGTGCAGTTCGAACAGAGGAAGGACTGAGCGAATGTTTCCCAATAGAAACTGGGGTTAAACAAGGATGTATTTTATCGCCCTTGTTATTTGGAATTGTTATGGACTTCATAATGAAGAAATGCTGCACTGGTAATAAAGGCATCGAATGGATACAAGGAGACCATTTGGAAGACCTCGACTTTGCTGATGACATAGTTCTCATCAGCAGTCAGATAAAAACGATGCAGGAAAACACAAATGAACTATCATCAATAGCCAGCAAAATTGGGCTTGAGATCAATCATGAAAAGACTAAAGTCATGACTAGTTTAATTCCAATAGGTGACAAAATATACATGGAAAACAAACCAGTTGAAGAGATCGATCACTTTATCTATCTTGGAAGTCACATTGATCGAGAAGGGGATACGAGCAAAGAAATTAAAATCAGAATAGCTAAAGCAGCAATGTCTTTCAGAAGATTTGAAAAGTTGTGGAAATCAAAACTTATCAGCACAAACACAAAACTTAGGCTATTCAAATCAAATGTACTATCAACCCTTACGTATGCGTGTGAAAGCTGGAAAACAACAAGAGATATAGAAACAAAGTTGAACGCATTCGAAAATAAATGTCTAAGGAAAATACTTGGTATAGCATGGAACGAATTCAAAACAAATGAGGAAATTAGAGAAATCGCCAATCAACCACTAATATCTTCAGTAATAAAGAAAAGACGATGGTCATACGTTGGACATGTGATGAGAAGAGATAATAACCGAATAGCAAAGCAAGCCCTCATATGGGAAACAACAGGTAAAAGAAAAAGAGGAAGACCCAGGGAGACACTGAGAAGAACATTGATGAGAGAGGCAAGAGCAGCAGGAGTCGGCTCCCTCAATGAGATAGAACTGCTTGCACAGAACAGAGACAGATGGCGAGATTTGATAAAATATCTTTAAAAAGAAAACTGCTAGAACAAAAAATCCATATAGGAGAAGGTGTATCTTGGTCTACGCCCTATGGGCCGGTTACGGCTCGAAAGGTCAATAGATAGATTATATATATATATATATATATATATATATATATATATATATATATATATATATATAGTAGTAAATTACTTGTTTATTTAGTAACGCGCCTATGTGTTAAAGTTCACCTTTTTAGTGCACGCACAATAAACCCTCAAGTGCTATACAATGCCACACGCCACTCGGGAGAGAGCAATTATATCAATTATCCCCGGGACGCGTGTGGAACAATAGCCTTCTTTCGGCCACTGGAGCGTACTCGTACAGATTCATTCTGTGGTGCTCTATTGGCTACCATTAATATGGGTATTTATTTTACTGTTAAACAGGATTAGTTACAAGTATAGTAGCTTTATTGTTTTTTTTAAAGGAACTAAACATTAAACATATAACTACTCTTAAAATTATCTTTACAACGAGTCCAAACTCGACTATATGTGAATAAAAAATAAGCTAACCATCACTATCATGTGTCGTTCTATCTGATAATAATTCCGGGTTTAAAAACGATTATTTAGATGATGAAAATACAAAAAAATGTTTGGGACTTACCCCTAAACATCAGTTTCTTCTTCTATCACATTACCATGACAGACTGTATAAGATGTAGGGGTGTTACGGTGTACACCATACGAATGGTCGGTCATTTTACCTTTGTTAGCGTAATACCGTCGCTCAACTATGATTATCTATAATATTCATCTTACTACCACTATAGGGCAGACCTCTTAGTTATACATCACGTATGCGTCACCTTTATTAATAACATTAACGGTAAGTTACGACTATCATATAGGTACATATGTTTGTGGAGTTCGCGTTTTGGGGTCGATTCTTTTAGTGGTTCTTATTGCTTACGGTGTGTTGATATTGATAACCACTTTATAGTGATGTAACGAATGTGTATGTACATATTGGGTGAGCGATTGATCGTTCTACTTATCACTTCAATATTTATTTATACAGCTATTTGTATACTGAATCACACAAACACACAATCATCTCTCCATCAAACCCTGCTATTCATCCGCTTGTTCTACGACCCACACACGAACACAGGTACCTCTCCATCAATAAACATTACATTTTGTATCAGTCAGCGAAGCTATCCGAAGACTGGTCCTTTTGTTTACTCTCTGAGTAATATGCACATACACACACATGAACACGCACACAGGCTTTTTTTTGGGGGGGCTCTGTTCCCAAATATACATGCTCTGTGAGGCAGCTGACATGTACTACACCTATCTTTCCTCCTAAGCTCGTTGGGGTACACTCTCGATCTCCTCTATTAGTGGACTTAGCTTGATCTTAATATATTTCTCACACCTATGTTATAAATTCGATAATTCCAGTAAACATAGCGACGCAGCGAGACCGCTTGGGAAAAAGAAATCTTTACTCTCACGGGAGCGGTTTATTGATTGGGTCATTATGTGACACGGTAGGAGACTATCGTTCTTTCATGTCGTCAGCGTGAAATACCTGATTAAATATCACTGATTATGGTCCGTATCTATCTTAATTACGGTCCCTTACGGTCCCTTGGATATAATAACTATTAACTTATTACTATTATATGTATATATACTCACCATAACTATGAAATAACTAACGTATCACTACTCCCTAATATGGTAGTTTCACTTCCGGAGTGGGCGTGGTCTATAGCCGGACAACACACACACACACTAGCTCCTATTGGAAGTCACTTTGGCGGGAAAAACTGATGTCCAATACATGACTCAGGAATCAACAACCCACCCCTTCATGCACTATACAAGCCCTATTCATATATACATATATATCATGACATCACTCTGGCTTGGCGCAGCTTGGAGCAGCTTGGAGCAGCTTGGCGCAGCTTGGCGCAGTCTCTATATAACTCTTGTACTCATAGGGTACTGGACTTCGTAGGGTATACCCTACTCTTTGGTCAACTAAAAAACCAGGAGCATTGTGTCCACGCTCTACTACTCAGGTGAGAGTTGTTTGGTTAGTTGTGGGGATTATACAGCAGCTAGTCTCCAGCTTAATTTGATATTTTAGTTCAAATCGTTTATATGTAAATACAATTTGCAAAAACAAAATTCGCAGTTTCTCTTATTTCTCAACTTAGAAAGAACATAATATGGGAGTAGACATATTTTTGTCATAAAACAATATATTTTTTCAGTTTTTTTTTGTAGTGAAATGATGTGTATCATCTTCTTCTTCCTCTTTCCTTCCTCATCTGCCTTTCAGCGTCGAGGGGAGATATAATTTGCAGTCTTTTGTTCTTCTGTTCGCCTCTGCTGCTGTTATGTTTCCTAGTGCTTCTAATATTACATCCATCCATCTTTTTCGTGGTCAACCATTGGGTCTGGTATTCTCACGTTTCCTGAAGGCTCGTTGTGTTGTGTTTTGATCTTTCTGCCTTGTCACGTGGCCAAACCATTTTATCTGTTTATATATAATATAATATATAGTCTCGACCTGAAATAGGATATTGTTTAACGCTGGTGTCGTAAGCTGCAACTCGTTTAAAGATATTCTTCGCAGCAGATGTGATCACTTACAGACTAGTCCGATGTGCAGTGAGAATGACCTGTCCACTAAATTGATATTGTGAATGCTGTTCAGTAAAGCACTGAAACTGTCAATACTATTGAGTGAAATTATGATAATGTGATAGTCGTGCAGTGAAATACTGATATTGTAAACAATGATATTGTGATAGTAGTGCTTTGAGATAAATACTGATATTGTAAATAATGATAATGTGATAGTAGTGCCTTGAGATAAATACTGATATTGTAAATAATGATATTGTGATGGTAGTGCTTTGAGATAAATACTGACATTGTAAATAATGATATTGTGATAGTAGTGCTTTGAGATAAATACTGATATTGTAAATAATGATATTGTGATAGTAGTGCTTTGAGATAAATACTGATATTGTAAATTGTGGTAAATGTTGGTCTTGGTGTTGATTGTAATAATGTTGGTATTTGTTGTGATTGTGATGATGTTGGTATTTGTTGTGATTGTGATGATGTTGGTATTTGTTGTGATTGTGATGATGTTGGTATTTGTTGTGATTGTGATGATGTTGGTATTTATTGTGATTGTGATGATGTTGGTATTTGTTGTGATTGTGATGATGTTGGCATTTGTTGTGATTGTGATGATGTTGGTATTTGTTGTGATTGTGATGATGTTGGTATTTGTTGTGATTGTGATGATGTTGGTATTTATTGTGATGATGTTGGTATTTATTGTGATGATGTTGGTATTTGTTGTGATTGTGATGATGTTGGTATTTGTTGTGATTGTGATGATGTTGGTATTTGTTGTGATTGTAATGATGTTGGCATTTGTTGTGATTGTGATGATGTTATTTGTTGTGATTGTGATGATGTTGGTATTTGTTGTGATTGTGATGATGTTGGCATTTGTTGTGATTGTGATGATGTTGGTATTTGTTGTGATTGTGATGATGTTGGTATTTGTTGTGATTGTGATGATGTGTGTGCAGTAAATGTGTTGGTGTTGGTCATGGGGATTGCGCTAGCCGTGCTGATGATGTTTTTGATCGCAATGAGGATGACATCGACAATGAAAGGTGATTGTGTAATTGGTGGTGATGAAAATAGTGATGGGATTGGTGATGATGAAAATAGTGATGGGATTGGTGGTGATGAAAATAGTGATGGGATTGGTGATGATGAAAATAGTGATGGGATTGGCGATATCGTAGATGGTAATGATGTTGCTTGTGATGATGATGCATATTTTAGTGGTTATTGTAATGTTTGTGATGGTGATGTTGAAGATGATGATGATGATCACGATGATGATGATCAAGATGACGATGATAATCACGATGATGCTGATCAAGATGATGATGATGCTTGCTTGTGTTCGCCCGATGACTAACGTATTCTAGAGTATTCTAGAAGACTACAGAATTACTATTTACATCCACCATTAAAAGGACGTTAAGCGGACGTCTCTGCGTTGTGTTGTGGTTTACAGTATAACTGTGATATTTGCGCCTTTCGGCCCAACACATCCGACTTCAGCACGATGATGATGATGATGATCAAGATGATGATGATGAGCATGATGATGATCAAGATGATGATGATGAGCATGATGATGATGATCAAGATGACGATGATGATCATGATGAAGATGGTGATGATCATGATGATGGTGATGATGATGACGATGATGACGATCATGATGATAGTGGTAATGATGATGATCATGATGATGATGATGATGGTGGTGATGATCATGATGGTGATGATGATCATGATGATGACGGTGATGATGATGATGATGACCACCATAACTACAATAAACCCCCAGCGATTGTAATTTCCCAAAACCTCGATCTCCAATATCCCAACAACCGCCTACGCTTTGACATTTTCATAAAACAAACTCCACGTGGTCGGTTTTTATAACTGTCTTAACTCGGCGATTTCTTAGTATTAGGATCGTGCCGTCCTCGTGACTTAACGGGCTTACTTACCAAGGACCAAATCTGATAAAGTCACGAGTGTCTGTCGTCTGCAGCATTGCTGGTAATAAAGTTGACACCAATTTCTTTCAGTCTTTTCTCTAAGGCAGCATACGCCTGGTCGATGTGTGGTGAAACAAGACTTGCAATTTAAATAAATGGTCAACAATTGTTGGGTCGGTTATTTGAGAACCGCAATCGAAACAGATGTCATCAAATGTCGGCGTATAAATACGAGATC
Source organism: Megaustenia siamemsis (assembly GCA_032433765.1). Taxonomy (NCBI): domain Eukaryota; kingdom Metazoa; phylum Mollusca; class Gastropoda; order Stylommatophora; family Ariophantidae; genus Megaustenia; species Megaustenia siamemsis. Next base: position 9,302,336 of record JAVIAB010000001.1, read on the forward strand.
AACAAATGGAAACCAATACACAAGAACCCCAAGGGCTAGTTTTTGGACCTCTAGCTCGTGTCATAAAACTGAAATAGACCGTTTTATTTGAATCATTATTATTGTTTTTTTTTTGTGTTTTTTTTTTTTGTTTTGTTTGGAGTGACATGAAAGACCAGTTCGCAAAATACGGAATATTTCTGTGCTATTTTCGGTGCTTTGGGTGGTTTTTGTTTGATCGCGATATCTTCTTGTGTTATCAATAGTTTCTAATCCAGGAGGGATTGTTGCGGGCTCTGTACATCAAGATTACTTAGAGTAGTGAGAGGGACCGGGGATTTGTGAGAAAATTGTCCTGTATTTTGAAAACATGTCGTTACAGTTTTGGGCTAAAGGACGAGACAGTTTACGCGAGACAGTTTACGCGAGACAGTTTACGCGAGACAGTTTACGCAAGAGAGTCTCAGCGTTGTCAGAAAGGTATGTGTTTCTTGTCTTGAATAAATTCCACTGTTCTGACAGTACTGTCTGGTTTGCCTCTCACGTAATGATTGTGCTTTGTCTTGCCTCAGCTTGTTCGCGCCTCTATCTCATGGAAGGTCTTCCCCTACATTTGATCTTCTTGCATCTAATCATTAACGCTTGTAGTGAAATGCTGTTTCTCGTTACGGCATCACATGTCCAAATCATCTCACTTATTCACTCTAGATGTAGCACACAACTGGTGTGACGTCAATTACTTCATGACTCATTTTTGTCTACATTCATCACATTGCGTCTATATACATCTAAAATATAAGCCAAAAATAGATTTAATTAACAGTACGTCAAAATATAACAGAAACAGTGACGGTCTCTGACAGACAAGATTTTTACTAAAGTTATTCTGCTTGTGATTTTCAACTTCAAGTGGACCATAGGTCTTCAACAAACACTTTCCATGCCTTTTTGTTTATTGTCATTCTTGTAAGATCGTTCCATGTCTTCCCCATCTTCATCTTTAATTCCACCTATTTTCTTCAATAATATTTGTCTTCCTCTTTGTCTCTTCCCCTGGTGATTCCAAAAATGACATTGTCGTGTAATACCATGTTGTTTGTGTAATATATATATATATATATATATATATATATATATATGCCTCCCGAATATCTACACACTGCTCAAACAACGTAGGTTACGCTGGCTTGACCACTTACACGGTATGAAAGATGGCCGCATGCCAAAAAATGGACTTTTTGTACAATTGGACAAATAGCTGATGGCAAAATAACTAGGGCGCGCCCAAAACTACGATTTATAGACGTGTGTAAAGGGGACATGAAGACTCTGAACATAAACACTGCAGCCTGGGCAGACATAGCTGCAGATCGCAATCTTTGGAAACACACTCTAAAGCTCCAACTCAAGCAGGAAGCGTGACAGATTCATAGAAAAGAAGAATACACGGTGGAAGAAAAGAAAACATTACATTTCTTAGGGGCGCTGCAAAGTCCATCGTCAATTATGACTGTCGGATGCTACTACTACATGGATCTGCTACAGAGTGAACAAGAGCTGGGATTTTGAAGGAACATGATATCCGACGCATTTCGGCGTGGAAAAAAAAAGTAAAGTGCCCCCGTCACGCCAAGTGACGTATAGGGAATATGGTGTTAGTGACCATAAATTTTATAGACCTTCGGCACATGATTTTTGGGGTAATGTGGTCGGTATTACGCCCGCGCCACGTTACTTTCCCAGAAAAAAAAATCCGGTACCTATTAAAGGCTGGGTGAACCCGGAAGCCGTCGGTTGGGATCGAACCCCACCTCTTGTCTTTTGTAGTCCAGTTCACTAACCACTGAACTATCGCGGCTCCATTTCGGCATGGACTTTGTACGAATGAACGGGCTAGATTCAGTTTTCTGTGGAGAGGAGAAGGGAGATAACGCACAATCTGTGGAAGCAGGAAGTGACATCACCTCCAAGCGCGTCAAATCGTTAATGCCTTTGTTAGTGACGAATACCGTAATTATGGAATAACGCTAACATCTCCCGTGGATATTTTTGTTATGGAGGAGGACAAGTTATAATTGTGGAGTTTTATGTACTTTATCTCATTCTATTCCCCACGCTCTATTCCCCAAGCTCTATTCCTCACGCTTTATTCCTCATTATTCCCCACGCTCTATTCCCCACGCTCTATTCCTCACGCTTTATTCCTCACTATTTCCCACGCTCTATTTCTCACTATTCCCCACGCTCAATTCCTCACTATTTCCCACGCACAATTCCTCACTATTCCCCACGCTCTATTCCTCACTATTTCCCACGCACAATTCCTCACTATTCCCCACGCTCTATTCATCACGCTCTATTCCTCACGCTCTATTCCCCCGCTCTATTCTTCACTATTCCCCACGCTGTACATCTCCTTTTCAAAATTGTTCTTTAATTTAACATCTACCTGAACTGAACGAGGATAAATTATCACCTTTGAGCACTCTAGGATACTGTTTACACTGGACCCTGTCATCAATCACTGCTTCTACTTAAAATGGACATCATCATCAAGTACCATGTCTACTGACGTAGGTGATCATGTCTCTCCACAACTTTCGACCTATCATTTCTGTTGTTGACCTTCTGCAAAGCTACTCTCTTAAACTGTCGGTATCTTTTCTCTTTTTTTCCCCTCTATCTCTTCGTCCTTCAATTTTCTCTGTTGTCACAACATGTTCCAGCTGTTCTCTTCTCATTACATGGCCAAAAAATGATGATTGTTTCTTCCTAATATTGGACATCAGCTCTCTTTTTGCTTTGGCCTCTTTCATAATGTTTTTATTACTCTTCTTAGCTGTCCCTGGCATTCTCATCATTCTTCTGTAAAACCACATTTCTATAGCCTTCAAATTTTTTTCTTGTCTGTTGTCCTATTGTCCATGATTCGCATCCATATGTTTAGACTGGCTCTACATAACATTTTAACACTCTTTTTCTTGTTTCTAATGTCAAAAATGGATTACACAGTATCCTCATTTGGAAAGCAGCTTTTGCCTGTGCTATTCTGCATGTCATCTCTGTTGTAATCTATCGTCTGGTTGACGATAAGAATGTTAATCAAAGATGTAATTAAGCCTGGTCATAGATAGAAAATGTTATAAAATAGAATGCATCGGATCGAAAGAATCAGCCAAATTGTAAAAGAAAGAATATCGATCAGTTTCTGTACGTCTTTATTGATTTTCTTTAAATAACTCAGTGTCATGGTGGCCGCATAAAACTAACCAGTGAGCCGAATGGACCCTCGGGCCGTAGTTTGGAAACTCTTGCATAGATCCATATGCTACTTTACACACGTTCCTGACACGCAAATTTCAAGACTTTTCACTTTTTTAATTCATCTTCTTTCTTAACTGCTTCCAGAAAGTGTGTTACCGACGTGGGAAGGGGCTCTCATGTCACAATCTCCCTCTATTGCCTGATTTACATAATTGAATTAATATCCGGGAACTTTTGCCGGCTCAAGATGGCGCCGAGTCGTGCTCAACTCTTCTGTATTTTCGGAAAAATTATTTGTACTTTAGCGATGTGATTTCATTCTTTTTTTATATATATTTGAGATTTCCATAATTTCTTTCTTCCTTTTCACCTCTCTCTCTCTCTCGCTCTCTCTCTCTCTCTCTCTCTCTCTCTATCTTTCTCTCTATCGTTCTCTCTCGTTCTTTCTCTCTTTCTTTCTCTCTCTCTTTCTGTCTTTCTTTCTCTCTTTCTTTCTCTTTCTCTCTTTCACTCTCTCTTTCTCTCTATTTCTCTCTCTCTTTCTCTCTTTCTTTCTCTCTCTTTCACTCTCTCTTTCTCTCTCACTCTCTCTCACTCTCTCTCTCCTCTATCTTTCTCTCTCTATCGTTCACACTCTCTCTTTCTTCATTTCTTTCTTTCTCTCTCTCTTTCTCTCTCTCTCTCTCTTTCTCTCTCTCTTTCTCTCTCTCTCTTTCTCTCTCACTTTCTCTCTTTCTTTCTCTCTCTTTCACTCTCTCTCACTCTTTCACTCTCTCTCTCTTTCTCTCACATATTTCCTTGTTCTCCTCATCTTTATTTTTCTCTATTGTGCCTGAATTGTTTTGTTCCCCAAGTTCAGACTCACATCCCTTCAGTGTATCAATAACATGCCATTTATGTCAGAGCTATAAACGAGTGTACTCACACGTTGCTTTATATATATATATATATATATATATATATATATATATATATATTTCTATACGTTTATCTCTATCGCATTTTATCACTCTTACATTATGTCTCGAGATGGGGTGGGTGGGATGGGGGGGGGGGCGCCCTCGGGGTGGTCTAGAAGTAAGACGTCGGCCCCTGGACTAAGAAGGTCCGGTTTTGATTCCCACTACTGGCGGTGCAAAATAAAAATGAATAAATAAATCTAATCCTCGGCTTTACCACTCCATGGTTTCTGGGCAGTGAGACCCGATCACTCTCGAAAAACAGGAGGTCCCGTGTGCATTCTGCGCACGTTAAAGACCCCTTAGCAGTCATGAATATAAAAGAGTAGGCCAAAAAAATGTCCGCTACCCAGGGAAAACTAAAAGGAAAAAATCTCCCCAAAACGTTGAAACTTGAGAAAACGTTAAACATGAGAGTATCTCTGAAATCGGAGAATATCGGCCTGTATGGCGGGGGACACTTGAGCACGTGGCTGCAGGGGTTAAATATAGGGAAATGTGATATTCACGTAAAATTCAGTCCCTCTGGACTTCGCTGGAGATATGAATCTGACGAATGCAAAGAAACAAACAATTAAACAAACAAACAATTAAACAAACAAACAAACAATTAAACAAACAATTAAACAATTAAACAAACAAACAAACAATTAAACAAACAAACAAACAATTAAACAAACAATTAAACAAACAATTAAACAAACAAACAAACAATTAAACAAAAACAAACAAACAATTAAACAAACAAACAATTAAACAAACAAACAAACAATTAAACAAACAAACAAACAATTAAACAAACAAACAATTAAACAAACAAACAAACAATTAAACAAACAAACAAACAATTAAACAAACAAACAAACAATTAAACAAACAAACAAACAATTAAACAAACAAACAAACAATTAAACAAACAAACAATTAAACAAACAAACAAACAATTAAATAAACAATTAAACAAACAATTAAACAAACAAACAAACAATTAAACAAACAAACAAACAATTAAACAAACAAACAAACAATTAATCAAACAAACAAACAATTAAACAAACAAACAAACAATTAAACAAACAAACAAACAATTAAACAAACCAATCTTTCTCACGTTATTTATCTCGCACATATTTCATAACTCCTCATTTTGCTTTTTTATCTTTTACCACAAATACATGTCCCTTTACCTTGTTTCTCGTTCTCATTTAATTACTCTTCACTCTATCTCTCCTTTCCACACATTTTTTTTTCCTTATTTCGTCACTGCTTTATCTCTTCCACTATATCTCTCTTGAATTCTCCTCAGTTAAATCGTTTCTCCCTTTATTTCTCGTATAAATAAACGATCTACTGTGATGCTGGGAGAATAAAAAAGGGAGAATAGAAAAAAATGGAATAGAAAATAAAACGATAATTTCTATGCATGTTTTAGCTATTCTCCATTTCCGGTGTAACAATGACACGTAATCTACACTATGGGCGCATTAATTTTGCCGAGGGGACTTCTTGTTCGCGAGTCACAGCCAGAAAAGTGACGAGAGCACGTAGGACGGAAGTTGGTGCTAGAAAGATGTGAGATACCAACACAGTATTGTGACATTACAAGAAGAACGCTTATCTCTTGTGGCTGACGTGTGTGTTTTGTGTGTGTGTGTTCTTCGCTCCTCTTCTAGCTGTTCAATATTGAAGATTAAACCTTCAACGTTGCTTTTATCACAATTCTTTAGCATCGAGCATTATCATCAACATGTGCCATACCGGTTAGGGTAGGCGGCCATATTAAGCCACATTCCTCTATGCACAGTAAGTAAAATTAAAGAGCCCCGTCACGCCAATTGGCGTATAGGGAATATGGTGTTAGTGACCATCATTCCAAGAACATATCAACAGGCTAAACAACATCTGTAAACAATACAACATGAAGATCAACATAAACAAAATCGAAGTAATGGCAATAGCGAGAAAGAAAGAAAAAAAAACTAAACATCATAATAGATAATATGATTCTGAAGCAAGTAGACAATTTTAAATATCTGGGTAGCACGTTAACACAAGACAATAACCAAGAGACAGAGATAGATATAAGGTGTAATAAAGCATACCAAGTATCAACACTATTGAAAAACAAAGCAATAACTACAGAAGCAAAAAGGGCAATATACAAATCAATTTTTCTACCAACTCTGTGCTATCAGTGCCAGAATTGGACGCTGGACTCTAGAACAATAAGAAAGATAACGACCACCGAAATGAAATGTGTCAGAAGAATGACAGGAAACAGCTAAAGGGACAGAGTAAGAAACACTGACCTGAGGAAGAAACTCGAAATTGAACCAGCCATCGAATACATAAAAAAACAACAGATAAATTGGTTCGGCCACATAACAAGACAAAAAGAACTAACAATGACTCAAAGAGCCATAAACAAACACTACGAAAACGCCAGATTAAGAGGAAGACCGAGAAAGAGATGGATAAAGGGAATACTAGAGTCACTAGGAGGAATAAAACCAGAAGAGGCCAACAGAGGAGCAAAGAATCGCAGATTGTATCTCAACTTCGACGCCAAACGGCAATGGAGGAAGGATAGAAGAAAAAAAAAGACCATCATTTTTACAGACCATCGGCACATTATTTTGGGGGTAATGTGGTCGGTATTACGCCCGTGCTGCTTTACTTTCAAAAAAAAAAAAAAAAATAATCCGGTGTCCATTAAAGGTTGAATGAACCCAGTTAATCTACCCACAGTACATCGTATCAATTCTGTTGTTGACTGTTTTCCATGCCATGACACGAAGCTATCTAGTATCTTCCCTCTTAGTCGTCCGCGATCTCTCTTTCTTTCTAATTTCCCACTTGTAACCAAGTATTCCAACTTTCCGCTTCTCATGGAGTGCCCGAAAAATGTTTGTTTTTTTTCGACGTTTCTTAGCACTGATGCATTCATTTCTTTGCTCATTTTTTTTAAATTTCCATAAATATAAACGGCATATGCTTCTTCTATTAAACCGTCAACGCGATTACAATAATGTGTTTCTAAAAATTGAAGAACTTTTTTTTTGCTTCAAGTTAAATATATTGCACCGCCAAAAACTATCAAATTGATAATTTCTCTCTCTTTTTTTTTTTTTACATGCATTAGTTGCTAAAATATCATTCCTACGTAAACATTTACTTTAGCTCAACAATTGACGTTGTTTAGTGCCACATAATGCAACCATTTTCATAGAATCATCATCACCATCATCAAGTACCATGTCTGCTGGCGTAGGTGATCATGTCTCTCCACAACTTTTGATCTCGACAGTTATTTATCATTTCTGTTGTTGACTTTCTGCGTTGCACATTGTTCCTTATGTTTATAAATGACATGTCAGAATATATCACATGTCGTAAGGCACTTTTTTGCGGACGACCTTGCCATCTGGGTAAGAGGCAAGAATATTCAAGCCCTTACCCAAAACATAAATACGAACCTCACTACTATTGCTGCTTACTGCCAGTTCTGGAAGTTAGAGCCTAGCACTGAGAAGACGGGTGTCCGGTTAGCGCAATCGATAGGCGGTTGGCTTACCACGGCAACAGCCGGGGTTCGTACCCTGGCGAGGACACCTGGGTTTTACTAATTCCCTAAAAATTAGTAGGAGCCGCGATAGCTCAGTGGTTAGTGAACTGGACTACTACGGACAAGGGGTAGAGTTCGATCCCAACCGACGGCTCCGGGTTCACCCAGCCTTAAATGGGTACCGGATTTTTTCTGGGAAAGTAAAACAGCACGGGCGTAATACCGACCACATTACCCCAAAAATCATGTGCTGAAGGTCTGTAAAATATAGGGTCACTAACACCATATTTCCCTATACGCCACTTGGCGTGACGGGGGGTACTTTACTTTTTACTTACTGAGAAGACAGTCTACAGTATATTTACCGAAGCAACAAAGTCAAAGGGGAAGAAATAGATGTCCGGATGAACGGACGAAACTAAACTACGACAAATATCCGAGATACCTGGTAGTTGACTTAGACCGAAGGCTATCTCTGAAACAACACATAAACAAGCTGATAGAGAAAACCACAACTAGACTTAGGATCATCAAGCACCTCGCCACTTGTGAATGGGGGGGGCAGACCAACAAACACTGCGTCAACTCTATATTGGTTATGTGCGATCAGTAATAGACTATTCACTACCTCTGCAATCTATTGCTAGCAAGACTCTACTCCAAAGTTTAGATACAATTCAAAATCAAGCCCTGAGATTTATTAGCGGTGCTATGAAATCAACTCCAAATAATGCTTGCGAAATACACAATAACATCGAACCTCTTGGCATTCGAAGAGAACGTGCTGTAGTGGAAACCTACGAGAGATATTTGCGGACGGAACCAACAGGGGTAAATCGTATTATGGTAGAAAAGTGGCGGCAGAAAACTCGAATCAAGAAATCATCCTTTCTAGACCATGCAACTAACTACAGCTTCAAACATCACCTTCCAGCAGACAGACTTCAAGATAAGCCCATCCGCCCTGAAGCACTTTGCCACCAAATAGTTGTCCCCGATGTCAGGACTGAGCTCTCCATCACCTCCCAGCAGACAGACTTCAAGATATGCCCATCCGCCCTGCAGCACTTTGCCACCAAATAGTTGTCCCCGATGTCAGGACTGAGCTCTCCATCACCTCCCAGTAGACAGACTTCAAGATAAGCCCATCCGCCCTGCAGCACTTTGCCACCAAATAGTTGTCCCCGATGTCAGGACTGAGCTCTCCCTCACCTCCCAGTAGACAGACTTCAAGATAAGCCCATCCGCCCTGAAGCACTTTGCCACCAAATAATTGTCCCCGATGTCAGGACTGAGCTCTCCGACCCCTTAGCAGATAGAAATACTCTACCTCCCATACTCAAAGCCATAGCACTGGAAACCATTGACCAGTATCACGCAATGCCGTCCACGTTTATACTGATGGATCTGCATTCAAGGCCACCCTACATGCTGGTTACGGTGCTGTAGTCAAGTATCCCTACTCTCATCCAGACGACTACCCCCAAATTTACGGTCCATGTGGAGAATACTGCTCCAATTACTCTGCAGAAATTATAGCTATAGAGAGAGCACTTAGAAGGATATTTGTAGACTCTGAATGGGACACCATCGCACCGGAAGATATATATTTTTTTTCTCGGATTCAAAATCAGCACTCGAAGCAATTGAAAGCGGTCTAACATCCGAGGTTTCCAATATAAGATCTGTATCCAACCAACTCTCCACTACCTATGGCATGGCTGTAACCCTACAATGGATCCCTGGTCACATCGGTATTGCGGTAAATGAGAGAGCGGATAGGTTGGCTAAACTGGGAGCATCTCTACCACAGCTTCCTGTTCAAGTTAGCCTCAAAACATGCAAGCAAATTTTGAGAAACAACTACCACGAGGAATGGTTGAATATGTGGGCTTCAGCTAAGACTGGATGCCTACTCTACAGATATCAAACAAAACCAGACCCCCTCGACCCTGTGCGGGAGCTAAGGCGAAGGGACCAGAGCCTGATATTCCAGCTGAGAACAGGCCATGCTCCTACCAATCAACACCTGAGCAGAATAAAAACACAACATGACCCAATGTGCAGACACTGCCGTCAACAATCTGAGACAGTAGATCACCTGCTACTACACTGTCCCCATTTACAAAACCGACGGAGCATGTTACTCCCACTACCTCCATCCATCAATAACACACTGTACTCTGCAGCTGTACAACTGAGAAGGACCTGCGCCTTCATGCGAGAGGCATTAAGCTGTAAAGAGCTCATAGCTCACGGCTAACAAGGAGATTAAGTCAAGTCAAGTCAAAATCTCTTCGTCCTTCAACTTTCCCAGTTGTTACAATACATTCCAGCTGTTCCCATCTCGTTATATGGCCAGAAAATGATGATTGTTTCTTCCTAATATTGGAAATTAGCTCTGTTTGCTTTGGCCTCTTTCAGATTTTTCATTACTCTTCTTAGCTGTCCATGGTATTCTCAACATTCTTCTGTAAAACCACAATTTTTATAACGAAAGGAGTGCACTAGATTCAGGATATCTTCGTCCATATAGGCTGCGATATTTTCAGGGTTAGAACTAAAATGTCACTTTGGAATGAAAACAAACGACCGTGATATGGATCTTCTTGTGTTCCTCTTTATGAATCCACTACTTGCTTTTCTCGACTCCTTGAAGATCTATCCTCCTCTTCTTCTTAAAACCTATTTTAAATTTCCAAATCACGTGATTGTTTGTGCTTGTCGTGGCCATGTCTTGCTTCCTCCTCCTTCTCGTCATGAGAACGACGGTCGCAGCAACCTGTGCTTCCTGTTTTTACGTTCTCTCCATTTTCCATTGGATTATAGAGTGCGTTCTACAATCGTTGGGCTTGTGGATGGGGGGGGGGATATAGAGGAGTCAGGGAGGGTGGAGAAAGGGGGATGTGGGTAAATATTTGAAATAGGTTCGGGAGTAAGTGTTAGAGGAGAATAGGATGATGGAAGGGAGGAAGGAAGGAAGGGAGGATTGGGAGCGCTGGAGGGAAGGATGGAATGAAGGAAGGAAGGAAGGAACGAAGGGCGGAATGGGAGGGAGGGAAGGAAGGGCGGATGGAAGGACTGAATAGGAGGGCTGGAGGGAAGAAAGAAAGGATAGAATGTAGGAAGGAGAGCAGTGGAAGAAAGTGAAATAGATAAACTTTGTTAAAGAAGATAGATTGTGACAGAAAGTTAGAGTGAGTGTCTGTGTGTAATGATGGATGCATGGGTGGGATGCATAAACTGATTAATCTATTCGTCCCATTGATCAACTGGTGGCTGAAGAGACAGGTAGGTCGGCAGGTAGGTCAGCAGGTAGGTGTATGAGTTGATGAATAGATTAAAATATTGAATTATTTACGAATTGATTGACAAGGTTAACTGAACGGACAGAAAGGGAAATGAAAAAAAAAATTGAATGTTTTTTTTTAATCAGAAATATAGATGAAAATATGCATTTCATGCAAAAGAAATGCGAATAGATGCTGTATTAAAATGAATAAGTTGTAGGATTGTAAACAGGGCAAATGTAAATACAAAATAGCGTATAGTTACAGCCAAAATAGATGTTTTAAAATTATGTACAAATGAAACGTATAGGAAATGTTGGGAGTTTATTGGTGGTGATGACAGAGGGGAAATGTTGGAGGAAATGTTGGGCATAAGGGAATGTTGGACATCATGGAATGTTGGGAGTTTATTGGTGGTGATGACAGAGGGGAAATGTTGAACATGAGGAAATGTTGGGAGTTTATTGGTGGTGATGACAGAGGGGAAATGTTGAACATGAGGGAATGTTGGACATGAGGGAATGTTGGGCATGAGGAAATGTTGGATATGAGGAAATGTTGGACATGAGGGAATTTTGGACATGAGGTAATTTTGGACATGAGGGAATGTTGGGCATGAGGGAATTTTGGACATGAGGTAATTTTGGACATGAGGGAATGTTGGACATGAGGGAATGTTGGGCATGAGGAAATGTTGGATACGAGGAAATGTTGGACATGAGGGAATTTTGGACATGAAGTAATGTTGGGCATGAGGAAATGTTGGACATGAGGGAATTTTGGACATGAGGTAATGTTGGGCATGAGGGAATGTTGGACATGAGGGAATGTTGGATATGAGGAAATGTTGGACATGAGGAAATGTTGGACATGAGGGAATTTTGGACATGAGGGAATTTTGGACATGATGAAATGTTGGACATGAGGAAATGTTGGACAAACGAGGAAATGTTGAACATGAGGTAATGTTGGATATGAGGAAATGTTGGACATGAGGAAATGTTGGACATGAGGAAATGTTGGACTTGAGGAAATGTTGGACATGAGGAAATGTTGGACATGAGGAAATGTTGGACTTGAGGGAATGTTGGATATGAGGAAATGCTGGACATGAGGGAATGTTGGAAAAATGAGTAAATGTAGGAAAAATAGGAAACGTTGAACATGATGATAGTGTAACATTTTTTGGGATGGTAGTCAAAAGAGAGATGTTAACAGAGCGCATCAGGAAAGCTGGTTAATGGCAGTCGTGGAGATAGAAGAGTTACATCAGGAGATGGATAAATAGCAGTCTGTCAGAATGTGTGGCAGCGGTCAGGCAACGATAGACATTTAGATGGAAGGGAAACATCAGATGCACACACTTTATCAGTTCAGCAACACAGCAGCGCAGCCCTTTTGACAGCTCCCTGGACGGCTCTTTTGAGAGCTGGGTGCTCTTTAATGTCGGTGTATGCTCTTTAATGTCGGTCTAGCCTGGCAGTTTCCAATGGGCGGTTCTTCTGTCGAAGGCGATTTGTTTTTCCTGCTCCAATATTGTGCTCACAGGCGTTAGTGTCTGGACTTTCCTTTTCAACATAAAAAAGTTGCAATATAACATGGAGAAATCCCTTTTTGTGGTTGAACAAGACGTGTTTCGTGACAAGAATAAAAAAGAAAACGAAACTAGTATTTTAATAACCAATTAATCAATCAATCGATTATCTCGTTCAGTTTTGAAAAGTAAAGGAAAAGTCTCAGTCAAATAGCAGTGGACAAGTATCTTTGATACAACGAAGACGATGGTGCTGGATAGGACACACACTATAGAAGTCAACTAAGAATATTACACGACAGACCCTTCTTTGAATCCCAGGGGAAAAAAACAAAGAGAAAGACCAAAATATACTTGGAAAAGACAGATGGAAGCAGAGATGAAGATGATTGGGAAGAGATGGGATGATCTTAAAAGAATGGGAAGAAACAGAACAGATTGGAAAGTGTTTGTTGAAGACCTATGCTCCACAGGGAGCTGAAAGTGTTTGTTGAAGACCTATGCTCCACAGGGAGCTGAAAGTGTTTGTTGAAGACCTATGCTCCACAGGGAGCTGAAAGTGGTTGTTGAAGACCTATGCTCCATAGGGAGCTGAAAGTGTTTGTTGAAGACCTATGCTCCACAGGGAGCTGAAAGTGTTTGTTGAAGACCTATGCTCCACAGGGAGCTGAAAGTGTTTGTTGAAGACCTATGCTCCACTGGGAGCTGAAAGTGTTTGTTGAAGACCTATGCTCCACAGGGAGCTGAAAGTGTTTGTTGAAGACCTATGCTCCACAGGGAGCTGAAAGTGTTTGTTGAAGACCTATGCTCCACAGGGAGCTGAAAGTGTTTGTTGAAGACCTATGCTCCACAGGGAGCTGAAAGTGTTTGTTGAAGACATATGCTCCACAGGGAGCTGAAAGTGTTTGTTGAAGACCTATGCTCCACAGGGAGCTGAAAGTGTTTGTTGAAGACCTATGCTCCACAGGGAGCTGAAAGTGTTTGTTGAAGACCTATGCTCCACATGGAGCTGAAAGTGTTTGCTGAAGACCTATGCTCCACAGGGAGCTGAAAGTGTTTGTTGAAGACCTATGCTCCACAGGGAGTTGAAAGTGTTTGTTGAAGACTTATGCTCCACAGGGAGCTGAAAGTGTTTGTTGAAGACCTATGCTCCACAGGGAGTTGAAAGTGTTTGTTGAAGACCTATGCTCCACATGGAGCTGAAAGTGTTTGCTGAAGACCTATGCTCCACAGGGAGCTGAAAGTGTTTGTTGAAGACCTATGCTCCACAGGGAGTTGAAAGTGTTTGTTGAAGACATATGCTCCACAGGGAGTTGAAAGTGTTTGTTGAAGACCTATGCTCTACAGGGAGCTGAAAAAAGAAGAAGAGGAAAAATCAATTATCTCGTAATCCTGTTGCTCTTTGGGGCAACATATAAGGTCCGGTAATTGAGTAATGAGACTGATATAACCAAGACAAAAATGGCATCTATGAAGCAAAACATACAACACAAAAAGGCACCCATTTATCTATAAAATCTGACAACTTGTCATCGCCGCCCGATAAGCAGACACTTCTATGACGATACTGATGACGTCTAAAGATCCGTAACCTTGACTTTATGGGTCATACCATCAGAAGAACTACAGAGGTCGTTCTAATGTTTGTTAGATCGTGCCACTCGTTGTATCAATGCACAAGAGGCTTACTCTGTATACAGGTGACATCTTCAACTGTTGTTTATTTTAATTTTTTTAATGGAATTAGTCTCATGACTTAATTGCCGGACCTTGTAGATGACATTTTTGTCACAATTTGCTTCCAATCTTGACGATCTAGAGCAGCTCTCTGGAAAGGTAAAGTAAAGTACGAGACTTGAACCGGCGTCTTAGCACGCGAGTTTCCACCCATATGTGCTCGGCCGCCTATCCAGAAATGTTCGGAGATTTCTGTATAGTGTCGCCTCAAACATCGAAACTCAGATGCGAAGCGACATTCCTCACTTTCCCAGGGTAATACCCTAGTACCCATTTCTGCCAACGGCTGGGTCGACCGTGGGGGTATTTTTTTTTTTCAACCACGAGTACAATTCACACTGCTCCCAGCGGGAATCGAACACGGGTTATCCGAACGTCGGTTGTCCAGTCGGGTGGTTTTCCCAACTAGGCTACCGAGGCCCCCCTTCAGCTCTCTGTGATACAATGAAAGATATTCCTGTTTATTCTCTGATGTTATCCGCCCATCTTTTCTTTTGTCTTCCTTGTCTCCTTGTTTTGTTCTTTATTGCTTTGCCGAAAGATTTTGATATTTTAATAAAGACATTGATGAATGGCGAGTAATCATTCAGCGGGCGGGCGTGCGTTGGAAGACAGCAAAACATAGATAACGTTGGACATAAAGAAACAAGTAAAACATCGACCAAACAGAACAAGCAAAATGTAAACATTTCATACAACACAAGTAGCAGCATGTCGGATGTGGGAAAAGTGTGACTGTGAGATATGAGAGATATCAGAATGGGGAGATATCAGTCTATGAGAAATGGCTAGTTTCAGCCTGTCGGAATATGACATTAAAACATGAAATGTTTATGGAAAAATGTGAAGAGATGTGGTTAGAAATGGATACAACAACCATTTAGAATGTTCTATCAAAGTATGGATATGTTCTAAGAGGTGGAGAGATGTATCAAGAAATGTGTACAACAACCATTTGAATGTTCTAATAGAGTATTGATATGTTCTAAGAGGTGAAGAGGTTTAGCAAGAAATGAATACAACGACCATTTTAGAATGTTCTATCAAAGTATTGATATGTTCTAAGAAGTGAAGAGATGTATTTAAAAAATGTATACAACAACCAATTAGAATGTTCTAGTAAAGTATTGAGATGTTCTAAGAGGTGAAGAGATTTACCAAGAAATTAATACAACAACCATTTTAGAATGTTCTATCAAAGTATTGAGATGTTCTAAGAAGTGAAGATCTGTACCAAGAAATGGGCTATAACAGCCACTCAGTGTTTGCTTGCTAAGCAAGCCACTGATATTATATTATAGAAAGGGAAGTATAATGAAAATGTAGAGAGACATAAAAAAAACGTGTATTAGAAAGAATCACAAAAGAATGATGCAGAAAATGGCTTTCCATTACAGGCAATCTTCAATGCAGAGTCGGCACTAGACGTAATTATCTAGGGGATTATAACGCTAAAGCATATCTATTCACATTACTTTATCTAATCAACGATTACCACATATCGCAAACTTGCATAGCCTAACACACGTAATCTTACCAACATTATAATCGATTTTTAGATTGTATCTTTCAGCCACATTATCATTATAGCTCTTGACAGTAAACATAAAAAAAATGAATTCTTAGAATTTCTAAACAGCTAACTCGGTTACATTATTACGTCATCATCATCTAGTTAGTCAATCCAAAAAAACAGTATTCAGTTCGTCTAGTCATATTTATTTAACGTCTCCTATCCTACGCACAACTTTTTGTCACTGGTATTTTATTTTTATTTTTTTCCCTTCGGGTACTCATTTCAGAAAAATAATCTGATTATGTTTCTTCGCCGCTGACGATGAGAAGTTATAGCTTCAATATTAATTAGATTGACGGTGTCCAATTGAATATTTCCCCCACCAGACCTCATCATTCAATCTTGGAAATATTTCTTCACAAAATCATGAATATACTAAAATAGCATTAGCGCACACAAAATAAGAGAGTTATATAATAAGAGAGTTATATAATAAGAGAGTTATAATAAAAGAGCTGCAGAGTTTAACATTACAGTTTTGTGTGGCGTCAACAATTTAAACTGCTTTCGTGAAATATTTTTTTAATGAATAGCAGGTACTAGATTATGATCATCTTCATCAGCAAATGATGTTAATTTATAAAACTAGAACGAAAAAGCCATTTTTAATGTGAGAGCAAACAGCTGAGTAAGCAGTTATCATAAAATGTGGTCAAGTTTTGTTTTTGTTTTTATGGAATAGAAGTTTTGTGGTTAGTAGCAAGTTCCAGTAGTTGTAACTTTTAGCCAAGTGCATCCGACTCTATCATGGCTACTTCCCTTTTAGATTTCTACTCACTTTGCCAGACAGTTTAAATTGTTTCCAGGCCTACCAGGTTTAAGTGGGATAGCTGGCTGTGCTCGACGGCAGTGGTTGGAGTCTCTGGCGAGGTCAATTGTAAAAAGTGTCTGCTTCATTTTATGTTGGGGCACGCGAGTGTAAGGGGTAATGAACGCGCTGACAAAACTTGCCAGTTTGGCTGATGTTGAATGCAGAAGGGCAATGGACTGCGCTAACATTCTGAATGCCCTCATAGACCCTGGTCGAAAAGAAATAACGACTAAAAAAAAATGGCCCTGCATCCGCAGCCATGAACAGACTTCACAAATATCATGGCAAGGTGGGAGATGCCAGACGAGAGCGCTACGCAGGAATCTAAAGAAGATTTGTCAAAGAAGATTTGTTTTGAACACAAAATCTGTGTCGTTAGTCGCTACCGTTGAGGGATATACTTCAGAGGAGATTTGAGCACGTACTGACTTGTTCGATGTGTCATGAGGATGACTGTCGACTAAACTAAACTAAACTAAACTAAACTAAACTAAACTAAACTAAACTAAACTAAACTAAACTAAACTAAACTAGTTAAGTAGGGTCTTGATCATATTTGATTCGTCTATCTTAACGCAAAAATAAAGGACTCAGCCTTAATAGCAAAAAGACAGAGGTAATGGTAACAACAAAGAAAAAGACATCACCTCAGTGCAAAATAAAGATAAGTTGAACAATATTAAAACAGGTAAATGAATTTAAATAGTTGGGAACTTGTTAACCTCAGACGGAAGATGTACAAAAGAGGTGAGATGCAGAATGGCTCAGGCAAAAACAGCTTTCCAAAAATGAGGAAGATACTATGCAGTCCATTTTCGTCAATAGAAACAAGAAAAAGAGTTCTTAAATGTTACGTAGAGCCAGTCTTAACATATGAATGCAAATCATGGACAATAGGACAACAGACAAGAAAATCACTGGAGTCTGTAGAAATATGGTTTTACAGAAGAATGTTGAGAGTACCATCGACAGCTAAGAAGAGTAATGTAGATGTTCTGAGAGAGGTCAAAGCAAAAAGAGAGCTAACTTCCAATATTAGGAAGAAACAATCATCATTTTTGGCCATGTAATGAGAAGAGAACAACTGGAATATATTGTAACAACTGGAAAAATTGAGGGACGAAGAGATAGAGGGAAGCAAAGAGAAAAAATAACAGACAGCTTAAGAGAATGGCTTGGCAGAAGGTCAACAACAGAAATGATAAATAGCTGCCGAGATCGAAAGTTGTGGAGAGACATGATCACCTACGCCAGCAGGCCCGGTACTTGATGATGATGATGATCTTGACGCAAGTAATCAGATACGAGTCTGCGATCACTGTAAGTCCAATTACTCTTCACAGACAAACAAACAAATAAAATGATCATCTTGAGACGCCATAGTCTCCTAAGGGAGCGAATCCGCCTGCTGGCGCGAATACTCCTACTGTCAATATTTATAAATTTAGATAAAAAATAACAAAGTAAACGAAACAATTGATTTAAAAAATAGAGGAATTAGCGTTGTGTTTAATATTGTTTTCTCGTCTGTCTAACTGAACCGATGCAAACTTAGCACTTATCTGTGTACACAAATACGATGCTCGGAGTTAGTCAATGTTTTTCAATTTTCTGATATTTCCCACTGATTTCATGCTTCAATATTTTTCTATCGATTTCCAACGTAAAGGAGCATTCCCTATCTTCACGTCCACTAGTCAGTTCAGTCTATTTACACACGATTGTGGTTGAGATCACGCTACGAACGTGGCGTGGTTGCAGCTCGGAACTTGGGTACAGAATTATCAACTATAGCTGCAGATATCAGATAAGCTAGCGAAGTGCATTTTTTAAAACTACTTCAAATCAATGCCAATGTTTGCTGGCCAAAATATTCGCGCGTTGCACGAATTCTATTCTCATTATTTATTTCATTATTTGCATTGTTTACTTTCTTCTTTTATACCTTTCTGCTTTTTTTTTTTTTGTCGGTCGGTGGTTGTCGCAGGCTTAAGTAAGTCAATGATGTGTTTTCTATCAAGGGCAATTTCCGTGGCTTGAAACATTGTGATATTATATTGTTTTATATGCCGTAAATTCCCTCAATCCATCTACCTCTATATCTTGGTTGTTCTATTTTGTTATTATAAGCTCTTGATGCTGGTGCTGACGGGTTTATGAAAATTAAAATGTTCAAACCACTTTAATAATTGTCTCTCACTGTTTACAATCACAATCATGTATATCAATATATTACGTGGAGATTGTCCTCATATCTTGACATCAAACTGTTTGTTTGTTTTATTTTACTTAAATACGTTAACCTTATTACTCTTATTTACTTAAATGCGCTAAGCTTATTCGTCTTATTTATTTAATAACGCTAACCTTATTCTTCTTATTTACTTAAATACGCTAACCATATGCTTCTTATTTACTTAAATACGCTAACCTTATTCTTCTTGTTTATTTAATAACGCTAACATTATTCTTCTTATTTATTTAAATACGCTACTCTTATTCTTCTTATTTACTTAAATACGCTAGTAGTTAATAGTTGTATAAGACAAGTGGAGAAACTAACTAGGTCACTTTAATGCTCGTTGTTTGACTTGATGATAGTTGTATAGGACAAGTGGAGAAACTAACTAGGTCACTTTAATGCTCGTTGTTTGAGTTGGTGATAGTTGTATAGGACAAATGGAGAAACTAACTAGGTCACTTTAATGCTCGTTGTTTGACTTGATGATAGTTGTATAGGGCAAGTGGAGAAACTAACTAGGTCATTTTAATGCTCATTGTTTGAGTTGATGATAGTTGTATAGGACAAATGGAGAAACTAACTAGGTCACTTTAATGCTCGTTGATTGAGTTGGTGATAGTTGTATAGGACAGGTGGAGAAACTAACTAGGTCACTTTAATGCTCATTGTTTGAGTTGATGAAGTTGATGATAGTTGTATAGGACAGGTGGAGACACTAACTAGGTCACTTTAAGGCTCGTTGTTTGACTTGATGATAGTTGTATAGGACAAGTGGAGAAACTAACTAGGTCACTTTAATGCTCGTTGTTTGAGTTGGTGATAGTTGTATAGGACAAATGGAGAAACTAACTAGGTCACTTTAATGCTCGTTGTTTGACTTGATGATAGTTGTATAGGGCAAGTGGAGAAACTAACTAGGTCATTTTAATGCTCATTGTTTGAGTTGATGATAGTTGTATAGGACAAATGGAGAAACTAACTAGGTCACTTTAATGCTCGTTGTTTGAGTTGGTGATAGTTGTATAGGACAGGTGGAGAAACTAACTAGGTCACTTTAATGCTCATTGTTTGAGTTGATGAAGTTGATGATAGTTGTATAGGACAGGTGGAGACACTAACTAGGTCACTTTAACGCTCGTTTTTTGAGTTGATGATAGTTGTATAGGACAAGTGGAGAAACTTACTGGGTCACTTTAATGCTCGTTGTTTGAGTTGATGAAGTTTATGATAGTTGTATAGGACAGGTGGAGACACTAACTAGGTCACTTTAATGCTGGTTGTTTGAGTTGGTGAAGTTGATGATAGTTGTATAGGACATGTGGAGAAACTAACTAGGTCACTTTAATGCTCGTTGTTTGAGTTGATGAAGTTGATGATAGTTGTATAGGATAGGTGGAGACACTAATTAGGTCACTTTAATGCTCGTTGTTTGACTTGATGATAGTTATATAGGACAAGTGGAGAAACTAACTAGGTCACTTTAGTGCTCGTTGTTTGAGTTGATGAAGTTGATGATAGTTGTATAGGACAGGTGGACAAACTAACTAGGTCACTTTAATGCTCGTTGTTTGAGTTGATGAAGTTGATGATAGTTGTATAGGACAGGTGGACAAACTAACTAGGTCACTTTAATGCTCGTTGTTTGAGTTGATGAAGTTGATGATAGTTGTATAGGGAAGGTGGATATACTAACTAGGTCACTTTAATGCTCATTGTTTGAGTTGCTGAAGTTGATGATAGTTGTATAGGACAGGTGGAGACACTAACTAGGTCACTTTAATGCTCATTGTTTGAGTTGATGATAGTTGTATAGGATAGGTGGAGACACTAACTAGGTCACTTTAACGCTCGTTTTTTGAGTTCATGATAGTTGTATAGGACAAGTGGAGAAACTTACTGGGTCACTTTAATGCTCGTTGTTTGAGTTGATGCTAGTTGTATAGGACAGGTGGAGACACTAACTATGTCACTTTAATGCTCGTTGTTTGAGTTGATGAAGTTTATGATAGTTGTATAGGACAGGTGGAGACACTAACTAGGTCACTTTAATGCTCGTTGTTTGAGTTGATGCTAGTTGTATAGGACAGGTGGAGACACTAACTATGTCACTTTAATGCTCGTTGTTTGAGTTGATGCTAGTTGTATAGGACAGGTGGAGACACTAACTATGTCACTTTAATGCTCGTTGTTTGAGTTGATGCTAGTTGTATAGGACAGGTGGAGACACTAACTATGTCACTTTAATGCTCGTTGTTTGAGTTGATGCTAGTTGTATAGGACAGGTGGAGACACTAACTATGTCACTTTAATATGAAGTAATATTCATTAGGATGTATATTTGTAAGAAAAGCATGTGGAAGATGTGCACTGGTCTCCTCAACTCAATCGTTATCGTTGTGTCCTAGAACAATGAAGTTTGTTACTTCACTCCCTGATGGTATCTCTAACTCGAGACATCCTGTACCCACAGTCATCCCGTACACCATTTCTAAATCAAGGGATAAAATGGAAGTTGGATCATATCTACGGTATTTGGTTTGTCGAATAGCCTTTAAAACGAGAGGGTTTTGTTAATGAGATATTTGTTCAAGTTAACCTGATTATACAACACAGCAACGAACTTCCAACGTGTCGGTAGAAAGGCTTTCTTCGGGAGCAATAAATAAAACAACTCATAACAAATAAGAACTCGAGGAATGTCCAGGTCTGTTGACGATATGTGAGAAGTAGAAGATGACGGTGAAGAGAGCAGTCAACGTAATTCTCGGTTCTTACAAAGATATTGGACGTAGATAGATTGTGTTGTTGTTTACCACAAGCTGCGATGTTTTACGCCTTTCTGCTCGACACATCCGACTACAACACAGCATTTTTTGGGCTTGGGTTGACCTTCCCTTCCCTAACTGCTTGGCCAGACTGATTATTTTCCTGTTTCCTATTAATTCTGGTTTACTGATTCAGAAGCAGTCAGTCAGCTATGTGTCGTTGACCATATTCAGTCCAAGCACAGGCAGTCTGCTATGTATCGCTTATCTCAGTCAGCTATGTGTCGCTGATCTCAGTCAGCTTTGTGTCACTGACCACATTTAGCCCAAGCGCAGCTTGACGACCCCATACTTCTCTTACATTTACTATATTATTTGTAACCCCCTCCATTAGCCGAGCATATGGAGCCACTTTGGACACGAATGCCTCAGGAATGTATTGCGACTAAACTTAATTTTAATTAATGCTCGTTGTTTGAGTTGATGCTAGTTGTATAGGACAGGTGGAGACACTAACTATGTCACTTTAATGCTCGTTGTTTGAGTTGATGAAGTTTATGATAGTTGTATAGGACAGGTGGAGACACTAACTAGGTCACTTTAATGCTCGTTGTTTGAGTTGATGAAGTTGATGATAGTTGTATAGGACATGTGGAGAAACTAACTAGGTCACTTTAATGCTGGTTGTTTGAGTTGGTGAAGTTGATGATAGTTGTATAGGACAGGTGGAGAAACTAACTAGGTCACTTTAATGCTGGTTGTTTTGAGTTGGTGAAGTTGATGATAGTTCTATAGGACAGGTGGAGACACTAACTAGGTCACTTTAAGGCTCGTTGTTTGACTTGATGATAGTTGTATAGGACAGGTGGAGACACTAACTACGTCACTTTAATGCTCGTTGTTTGACTTGATGATAGTTGTATAGGACAGGTGGAGACACTAACTATGTCACTTTAATGCTCGTTGTTTGAGTTGATGAAGTTGATGAAGAAGATGAGAGTTACCGCTGACTGGAATCCCCTTTTAAGAAAGGAAATTGTTTTAAATTTAATAAACAAAAAAGGTAGAAGTAACACATATCATAGAGATAGAAGTATCACACACACCACACATATATATATAATATATGACTGAGATTGAAGTATAACATTTGTATATGTGAGACTGAAGACGTAACACAGATTTCACTGAAATAAAAGCATCACATATATCAATGAGATAGAAGTATCACAGATATCACTGAGATAGACATATCCCAGCACTGAGATAAAAGTATCACTGAAATAGAAGTATCACATATATAAGTGGGATAGAAGAGGCATCACAGATAGCTCTGAGATAGAAGTATCACATATATCACTAACATAGAAGTATCACATATATCACTGAGATAGAAGAAGCATCACACATATCACTCAGATAGAAGTATCACATATATCACTGAGATACAAGCATAACATATATCACTCAGATAGAAGTATCACATATATCACTAAGATAGAAGTATCACATATAGCACTGAGATAGAAGTATCACATATATCAACGAGACAGAAAAAAAATCAAGACTTCTCTACTAACAGACATAAGTACAATCGTAACAACAAATAGACTACCTCGAAGAGCATTAAGAAATAGTGATAATTTAGATAATCCAGAATATATTCTAGCATCCCCTAAACGATAGCAACCACGCTTATCCGATGATCCCCGAGATCAAAGTGTAGAATGACCCCAGCAAAATGGCAGCATCTCCAAAGTTAAAAAAAAAAATATTTGAAGCGATCTATCTTTGGCAATCGAGACATGAGAAGCAGAGTTTATGGATGTTGTGTTGGGCATATTTTAGCATTTTCAGTAAATTGAAGATAATCGGGAGGAGGTTTTTGGAAGCCACCAAGATGTTGTTTTACAGCAAAATGATATTGAGGGGAGGACTGTCTAGTCCGGAGGTAAGACGCTGGACAAGGAAGGTCAAGGGTTCGATTCCCACAACAGGCCAGTGTCTAGCACTCTCTGAGGTAATGAGATCTGATGTCTAGCACTCTCTGGGTAGTGAGATCTGATGTCTAGCCCTCTCTGGGTAGTGAGATCTGATGTCTAGCCCTCTCTGTGTAGCGAGATTTGATGTCTAGACCTCTCTGGGTAGTGAGATCCGATGTCTAGCCCTATCTGAGTAGTGAGATCCGATGTCTAGCACTCTCTGTGTGGCGAGATCTGATGTCTAGACCTCTCTGTGTGGCGAGATCTGATGTCTAGCCCTCTCTGTGTGGCGAGATCTGATGTCTAGACCTCTCTGGGTGGTGGGATTCGATGTCTAGCCCTATCTGAGTGGAGAGATCCGATGTCTAGCCCTATCTGAGTGGAGAGATCCGATGTCTAGCCCTATCTGGGTGGTGAGATCCGATGTCTAACTCTCTCTGAGTAGTGAGACTCGATGTCTAGCTTTCTCTGGGTCGAGAGATCCGATGTCTAGCCCTCTCTAGGTGGTGAGATCTGATGCCTAGCCCTCTCTAGGTAGTGAGATCCGATGTCTAGCCCTCTCTAGGTGGTGAGATCTGATGCCTAGCCCTCTCTAGGTAGTGAGATCTGATGTCTAGCCTCTCTAGGTAGTGAGATCTGATGTCTAGCCCTCTCTATGTAGTAAGATCCGATGTCCAGCGCTCTCTAGGTAATGAGATCTGATGCCTAGCCCTCTCTGTGTGGCGAAATCTGTTGTCTAGCCCTCTCTGGGTGGCGAGATTCGATGTCTAACCCTCTCTGGGTGGCGAGATCTGATGTCTAACCCTCTCTGGGTAGTGAGATCTGATGTCTAGGTCTCTCTGGGTAATGAGACCAAATTTCTAGGCCTCTCTGGGTAAAGAGATCCAATTTCTAGCTTTCTCTGGGTAGAGAGATCCGATGTCTAACCCTCTCTGGGTGGTGAGATCCTATATCTAGCCCTCTCTGGGTAGTGAGATCCGATATCTAGCCCTCTCTGGGTAGGGAGATCCGATGTCTAACCCTCTGTGGGTGGTGAGATCCGATATCTAGCCCTCTCTGGGTAGTGAGATCCGATATCTAGCCCTCTCTGGGTATTGAGATCCGATGTCTAACCCTCTCTGGGTGGTGAGATCCGATGTCTAACCCTCTCTGGGTGGCGAGATCCGATATCTAGCCCTCTAGAAAAACGACGAAAAACAGGAGGACCTGTATGTACTTTAAAGAAGCCTTGGCTGTTGGAAATCGAAAAGTGCAGGCAAAAATACCCGCTCCCCGGGGAAAACTAAAATAGAAACAAATCTACCCAAAACGTTAAAACTCTCTACGATAAAAATATGAGAGTACGTCTGAAGTCGGAGAATATATGCCTGTACGGTGGGGGACACCTGAACAAGTGATGTTCACAAAAGATTCAGTCTCTCGGAACTTCTCTAGAGATATAAAGCTGTCGAACGAAAGCGAACAGCGCATCAAAGGATTGGAGGATACATGGAACTGTTAAATCAAGTAATATTCATTAGGATGTATATTTGTAAGAAAAGCATGTGGAAGATGTGCACTGGTCTCCTCAACTCAATCGTTATCGTTGTGTCCTAGAACAATGAAGTTTGTTACTTCACTCCCTGATGGTATCTCTAACTCGAGACATCCTGTACCCACAGTCATCCCGTACACCATTTCTAAATCAAGGGATAAAATGGAAGTTGGATCATATCTACGGTATTTGGTTTGTCGAATAGCCTTTAAAACGAGAGGGTTTTGTTAATGAGATATTTGTTCAAGTTAACCTGATTATACAACACAGCAACGAACTTCCAACGTGTCGGTAGAAAGGCTTTCTTCGGGAGCAATAAATAAAACAACTCATAACAAATAAGAACTCGAGGAATGTCCAGGTCTGTTGACGATATGTGAGAAGTAGAAGATGACGGTGAAGAGAGCAGTCAACGTAATTCTCGGTTCTTACAAAGATATTGGACGTAGATAGATTGTGTTGTTGTTTACCACAAGCTGCGATGTTTTACGCCTTTCTGCTCGACACATCCGACTACAACACAGCATTTTTTGGGCTTGGGTTGACCTTCCCTTCCCTAACTGCTTGGCCAGACTGATTATTTTCCTGTTTCCTATTAATTCTGGTTTACTGATTCAGAAGCAGTCAGTCAGCTATGTGTCGTTGACCATATTCAGTCCAAGCACAGGCAGTCTGCTATGTATCGCTTATCTCAGTCAGCTATGTGTCGCTGATCTCAGTCAGCTTTGTGTCACTGACCACATTTAGCCCAAGCGCAGCTTGACGACCCCATACTTCTCTTACATTTACTATATTATTTGTAACCCCCTCCATTAGCCGAGCATATGGAGCCACTTTGGACACGAATGCCTCAGGAATGTATTGCGACTAAACTTAATTTCATTAGCGCGACCGCAATTTATTATTGAAATTTAATCAGCTATTTCTTTTTTTTACTTATTTTTATATGGTATTATCTCAATATGTCATAAAATAATAAGTTTATATTAATTTTATACAAGGATTGATTTGCAACATAATTCACGTGGTTGTTTTATGACATTTGTTGTTACAATATCGGCACGTCATTTTGGGATTTAATTATAGAATTGGAAAATATGACGTGAGTGTGAAAACGGAGGGAATAATTTAACAAACGTTGATTGAGTGGTAGAGGAGGTTAATGGATAGACAGATGGGTGGGAGTGTTGAATAAGGGCACGTTTGTTGGCTGAAGGGAAAGATAGATATTTTTGGAAACAGATTGTGAATTGGAGAGGAGCGTGGCTAGACAAGTAGCAAGATCCTGTCATCTATAGAATCTGTCCCTGCCTCAAGCTGTCTTTTGACAGTTCCATGCCACTAGATAATACAGAGAGTGATTGAGAGAAGGAGTGAGTTGGAGAGAAAGCGATGACGGCCTAGTGCATCTCCCTTTCTCTTATTCACGCAATCGCCATTTTGTTATAAATACAATTGGTTTCTTATCAAATATATGCAGCGTTACATGTAAATGATGAGCAATAACACAATAGTAATAATAGCGATAGTAGTAGTAAAGATAATAGCGATAGTAGTAGTAATGATAATAGCGATAGTAGTGGTAATGATAATAGTAGTAGTAGTCAATCACTAACATAGAATTATGGAAACGTACCAGTTAAATACCAGTGGAGAAAGAGATACAGCGAAGACGATGGCGCTGGATAGGACATCCACTGAGGAAGCCAACTGAGAGTATTACACAACAGGCCCTTTTTTGGAATCCCCAGGGGAAAAGACAAAGAGGAAGGCCAAGGAATTTTCAGGAGAAGACGGATAGAAGCAGCGATGAAGATGATGGGGAAAGACATGGAATGATCTTAAAAGAATGGCAAGAAACAAAACGGCTTCGAAAGTGTTTGTTGAAGACCTATGCTCCACAGGGAGTTGAAAGTGTTTGTTGAAGACCTATGCTCCACAGGGAGCTGAAAGTGTTTGTTGAAGAGCTATGCTCCACAGGGAGCTGAAAGTGTTTGTTGAAGACCTATGCTCCACAGGGAGCTGAAAGTGTTTGTTGAAGACCTATGCTCCACAGGGAGTATAAAGTGTTTGTTGAAGACCTATGCTCCACGTGAAGCTGAAAGTGTTTGTTGAAGACATATGCTCCACAGGGAGTAGAAAGTGTTTGTTGAAGACCTATGCTCCACGTGGAGCTGAAAGTGTTTGTTGAAGACCTATGCTCCACGTGGAGCTGAAAGTGTTTGTTGAAGACCTATGCTCCACGTGGAGCTGAAAGTGGTTGTTGAAGACCTATGCTCCACGTGGAGCTGAAAGTGTTTGTTGAAGACATATGCTCCACAGGGAGTAGAAAGTGTTTGTTGAAGACCTATGCTCCACGTGGAGCTGAAAGTGTTTATTGAAGACCTATGCTCCACGTGGAGCTGAAAGTGTGTGTTGAAGACCTATGCTTCACGTGGAGCTGAAAGTGTTTGTTGAAGACCTATGCTCCACGTGGAGCTGAAAGTGTTTGTTGAAGACATATGCTCCACGTGGAGCTGAAAGTGTTTGTTGAAGACCTATGCTCCACGTGGAGCTGAAAGTGTTTGTTGAAGACCTATGCTCCACGTGGAGCTGAAAGTGTTTGTTGAAGACATATGCTCCACAGGGAGTAGAAAGTGTTTGTTGAAGACCTATGCTCCACATGGAGCTGAAAGTGTTTGTTGAAGATCTATGCTCCACGTGGAGCTGAAAGTGTTTGTTTAAGACCTATGCTCCACGTGGAGCTGAAAGTGTTTGTTGAAGACCTATGCTCCACGTGGAGCTGAAAGTGTTTGTTGAAGACATATGCTCCACAGGGAGTAGAAAGTGTTTGTTGAAGACCTATGCTCCACGTGGAGCTGAAAGTGTTTATTGAAGACCTATGCTCCACGTGGAGCTGAAAGTGGTTGTTGAAGACCTATGCTTCACGTGGAGCTGAAAGTGTTTGTTGAAGACCTATGCTCCACGTGGAGCTGAAAGTGTTTGTTGAAGACCTATGCTCCACGTGGAGCTGAAAGTGTTTGTTGAAGACCTATACTCCACAGGGAGCTGAAAGTGTTTGTTGAAGACCTATGCTCCACATGGAGCTGAAAGTTTTTGTTGAAGACCTATGCTCCACGTGGAGCTGAAAGTGTTTGTTTAAGACCTATGCTCCACGTGGAGCTGAAAGTGTTTGTTTAAGACCTATGCTCCACTTGGAGCTGAAAGTGTTTGTTGAAGACCTATACTCCACAGGGAGCTGAAAGTGTTTGTTGAAGACATGCTCCACAGGGAGTTGAAAGTGTTTGTTGATTACCTATGCTCCACATGGAGCTGAAAGTGTTTGTTGAAGACCTATGCTCCACAGGGAGCTGAAGTGGTAGAAGAAGTAACAGTAGTAGGAGTAGCAGTAGTAGTATAAGTATTAGTAGTAGTAATAGTAGTAGTATATGTAGTAGTAGAACCTCTGTGTACTTTCTACTTCATCGCTCTAAAAATACAATGAACTTTAACCTTTCAGTAGCACATCACGAGTTTTCAAGTTGCCAGGTTTTCAACAAAGCTAAATGCATTTAGAATAATGTTAATTTGTTACTTTTATTTCTGTTAAGAAACGGCAACCAAACCACGCCCAAACCTCTTTGAAATGTATCCTTTCGTGTTTATCCTTTTGGTCTTCCATAACATACAAGCATCTATGCTACTACCATCACATCGGCGACAAGTTGGGACATGAATTCCCATCGCCCCGTTTATTGCTTTCACAGCCAATAAAATTACCAGTCGCAATATACAGTAAGAACTCCAATATTCAAACACACTTAAAGTGCAGTTCAGTAACGCTGATTTATTTTCAATAAATGGATTCTTTTTGGTTTCCCGCTGAATGTGTTTTTATTATTTTTCATTTCAATATATATTTTTAGTTTACTTTTTACATTTATAGCGTTGCGTATATTTTATTTTATTTATTTCTTATATATTTTCTTCTTTCCTTACCAGTTTCAATTCAGGCATATTGTTTACTCCTTGATATCATGTATAGTAATGAGAGTGTTTCTTTGATTGTATCATGTACGGAATATTAGCATCTATTACTTTTAACACGTCTTCATCGGTTTATTGTTTTCACTTCTAATGAAACATACTTTCATTAATTTATTCTCTTTTTTTAAACATATTGAATGATGTTTTAACAATCTATTGCTTATTTTCTGGTGCAAAATATGTATTCTTTTATTTTCATTTCTATTCGTCATCATCATCATGTGCCTTACCGGATGGTTTAGGTCATCATGTCCTTCCACAATCTTCTATCCACAGTAAAAAACAAAAAAGTAAAGAGCCCCGTCATGCCAAGTGACGTGCAGGGAATATGGTGTTAGTGACCATAATTTTTATAGACCTTCGGCACATGTTTTTTGGGGTAATGTGGTCGGTATTACGCCAGTGCCGCTTTACTTTCCCATAAAAATTCCCGTACCAATTAAAGGCTGGGTGAACCCGGAAATCGTCGATCAGGATCGAACCCTGCCTCTTGTCCTTTGTAGTCCACTGAAACAACCACTGAGCTATCGCGGCTCCCTCTACACACAGTGCATCTTATCATTCTGTTGTTGACCGTTTCCCATGCCGTGTCACAAAGCTATCTAGTATCTTCTCTCTTTGTCGTCCGCGATCTCTTTTTCCCTTCATTTTGCCAGTTGTAACCAAGTATTTAACATTTCCTCTTATCATGATGTGCCTGAAAAAATATTGTTTCTTTCTGATGTTTTTTAAGTGCCCCCTTTTTTGTCTTTGCCTCTTTGAGAATGTCCTTATTGGTCTTTTTAGCTGTCCAGGGAACTTTCAACATTCTTTTGAGAAATCCCATCTCTGTGGCTTCTAATCGTCTGTTCCATTTGTTTGTCTGCTGTCCATGATTCGCTTCCATATGTCAGAATTGGTTTTATATAGCATCGATGAAATTTCGTTTTCTCTTATATTGACATAGATTTCTTGCATAAGAGGTTTTTCTTTTTTCTGAAATGCTTATTTGGCCCGAGCTATTCTGCTTTTTATTTCTTTGATGCACCTTCCATCTGATGTTATTATTGTGCCCAAGTATTTGGCGTTTTGCACTTGTTCCAGATTTCTCGCGTTTATTTTTATGCTGCATGACTTCTGTCAGAACATATGTTCACACATTTTCATTTTCATCTAAACGGAAATTCCGTTTTCTCCTAAAGTTTCTTATCTTCACAGCGCTTTTCCAACCCGCCCAAAAATCCTTCATTGATTTTTCCTTTCCTTCCAGTCTTTGCCAGGTTTTCGTTGAACTGCCAGCAAAACTTATTACCAAGTTTAAATTATGAACAACAACAGGAGTAAACAAGAGTTGTCAGCACTTGAATATAATCACATGAACGAGTTTCTCGTGCTTCACCAAGTGTTAAAAGGAAGTCATAAATTTATGATTTAAACAACCGACTCACGATGCTCTTGGCAGGCACATGGGTGTTCACTTCTTAAACGTAACCGATGCTGATTGTTCCACTAGTTGGTTGATAGCACACACACACACCGAGTCAAATACGATGTCCTAACATCATCAAGAGCTATACATTTTTAAAAAAATATGACGATCATCATTTTCAGGAGTGTGAACTTCCGGTCAATATGGTGGATAGGCGGCAGGAACCATTGAAGGCTATGTATGAAGCGTGTTCCTTGTTGCAGTTTTCTCATGTTCCAAGTCCGGCTTTTTGCAGGAGCTACTGAGTTAAGTGCTCAGTGCACACCGTGAGGTGTGTGTTTCATCCGTTTTGATCGTGTTTCGATATAACAATTGTTTATGATGAACGATTATATCGTATGACAGGGAACAGTTGGCTGTGTTCACTTTCTGTGCGGTTTCGCCTTCTGTCTTGTGGCGTGTGCTGAGACTGCGGTGATGGGGGCTACAGCTACCTTTCTTTGTTTGGGAGATGAGTTAGTAATTCGGATGATTCCACTGGCACGGGCGGTTGAGTAATTATGGATTTTGATTTGTTTGCAGTGATACCGGAGCCTTCCATAACCATAACACCCCGAGTGATACGATCATAAACGAAGAACTGAGGAAAAAAAGCTAGGAATTATTCCCGCCATAAAGTACATAAAGAAACAACAGATAATATAGTTTGGCTACATGATGCGGCAAGAAGATCAAAATACAAAACAACGAGCCTTCAGTAAACGTTGCGAGGACACCAGATCCAAGGGCTAACCACGAAGAAGAAGAAGATAGAATGATGAAATATTAGAAACACTCTAGGAAACATAAAAGCAACAGAAGCGAACAGAAGAACAAAAGACTTCTAACTGTATTTCCCCTCGACGCTGGCAGGCAAATGAGGAAGGAAAAAAGAAGACACACATCCCAAATGCTCTTCTATGCGACCATAATCTCTAGGTCGGACCCACGTGAACTGCGTTGTAGCCCTCATTCTGGATGGGACTTCAGTTTGTGGGCCTAAAGGAGCCCGTAATGTTCTCTGGACATTTTAAAACACATTTCTCTGCGCTGATAATCATGGCGACAAAACAGGAGATATGTCTTTGGAAGACCTTGATACACAGATAAAACCAGACAAATAAGAAATCATGCTTTTTAGGGACATTTTGTCCACAGATAGAAACATAAACAAATTAGAAAAAAACAGACTTTTAAAGCCATTTTCCCCACATATAGAAACTTAAAGGGAAAAAAACACTTTTAAAGACATTTTCCCCACATATAGAAACTTAAAGGGAAAAAAACACTTTTAAAGACATTTTCCCCACATATAGAAACTTAAAGGGAAAAAAACACTTTTAAAGACATTTTCCCCACATATAGAAACTTAAAGGAAAAAAACAGACTTTAAAAGACATTTTCCCCACATATAGAAACTTAAAGGAAAAAAACAGACTTTAAAAGACATTTTCCCCACATATAGAAACTTAAAGGGAAAAACACTTTTAAAGACATTTTCCCCACATATAGAAACTTAAAGGAAAAAAACAGACTTTAAAAGACATTTTCCTCACGTATAGAAATTTAAACAAATAAAATACAGACTTTTAAAGACATTTTCTCCACCTATAGAAACATAATTAAATTAAAATACAGACTTTTAAAGACATTTTCTCCACCTATAGAAACATAATTAAATTAAAATACAGACTTTTAAAGACTTTTTTCCTCACCTATAGAAACATAAACAAATGAAAATACAGACTTTAAAAGACATGTTCCTCACGTATAGAAACTTAAACAAATAAAATACAGCCTTTTAGAGACAGTTTCCCCACCGATAAAAATATAAACAAATTTAAAAAACAGACATTTTTAAAAGACGTTTTCTCCATAATTGTTTCCAAACTTTATTTCGCTAATAAAAGAAATTGTAATAACACCTCGATCACAGTATTTTCATGAGAATAATAAATTCTGTTATTTTTAGTTCCGAATATGTCCTCTCATTATCTTAACTCATTGTAAAACAATACATCATCTTCTTCTTTCCTTCCTCATCTGCCTTTCAGCGTCGAGGGGAGATATAATTTGCAATCTTTTGCTCTTCTGTTCGCCTCTGCTGCTGTTATGTTTCCAAGTGCTTCTAATATTCCACTCGACCCATCTTTTTCGTAGTCGACCCTTGGGTCTGGTGTTCTCACAACGTTTGTTGAAGGCTCGTTGTGTTGTGTTTTGTTCTTTCTGCCTTGTCACGTGGCCAAACCTTTTTATCTGTTGTTTCCTTATATATTCTATGGCGGGGGCTATTCCTAGCTTTTTTCTCAGTTCTTCATTTCTGATCTTATCTCTCAGACTGTTTCCTGTCATTCGTCTAACACATTTCATCTCTGTAGAGGTTATTTTCTTATTGTTCTTGCATCTAGGGTCCAGGTCCATTGAATCCATCATCAACAGACCGATAAGGTCTTTCTATCAATTTGTCAATTTTGCAGTGTTCTATATAAATTATATTTGTTCTTGTGACAACGTAATATTATCATTTTATTTTATTATTTGGCTTTCAAAAATTATATTCAGTGAAAATGCTAACCAACAGTGAATTTTAACGATACAAATAAGCAAGAAGTTCAATAACTTTTGACTTGCAGATCCGCCCAACTTATCTGGCCGTATTTCCGCAGGCAGTTAATTTTGATCAAATCTGTCTCATCTCTATCCGCTGTTGTAAGACAAGAGTGCACGTCATTATCAGGCGGTAGTGACTCTCATGTGTCTTTGTTCCCTTTGTTTGGTGTCTGTTTGTGGTAACTATGAGCGGTTCTGGTTCCGAATGCTGGAGCTGTGTTCCCTTTGTTTGGTGTCTGTTTGTGGTAACTATGAGCGGTTCTGGTTCCGAATGCTGGAGCTGTGTTCCCTTTGTTTGGTGTCTGTTTGTGGTAACTATGAGCGGTTCTGGTTCCGAATGCTGGAGCTGTGTTCCCTTTGTTTGGTGTCTGTTTGTGGTAACTATGAGCGGTTCTGGTTCCGAATGCTGGAGCTGTGTTCCCTTTGTTTGGTGTCTGTTTGTGGTAACTATGAGCGGTTCTGGTTCCGAATGCTGGAGCTGTGTTCCCTTTGTTTGGTGTCTGTTTGTGGTAACTATGAGCGGTTCTGGTTCCGAATGCTGGAGCTGTGTTCCCTTTGTTTGGTGTCTGTTTGTGGTAACTATGAGCGGTTCTGGTTCCGAATGCTGGAGCTGTGTTCCCTTTGTTTGGTGTCTGTTTGTGGTAACTATGAGCGGTTCTGGTTCCGAATGCTGGAGCTTTGGTCCCGTTGATTTTTCATTGTGGGGAAGTTGATTGCTCGAGTTTTCGTTTATTTTTATTTTATTTATTTGTCAAGTTCTCCGTAGAGACGAAATTTGTTTGAAAAATTACGAAAGTAACACTCAATGGCTGCAGTGTTATTAAGGTTAACGGCATGCGCACTTGTTGGCAGAGTTAATTATATGCTGCTCACTTGTTTGCAGAGTTAACGACTTGCACACTTGTTGGCAGAGTTAATTATTTGCTGCTCACTTGTTTGCAGAGTTAACGACTTGCACACTTGTTGGCAGAGTTAATTATATGCTGCTCACTTGTTTGCAAAGTTAACGACTTGCACACTTGTTGGCAGAGTTAACGATTTGCGCACTTGTTGGCAGAGTTAACGACTTGCACACTTGTTGGCAGAGTTAACGATTTGCACACTTGTTGGCAGAGTTAACGATTTGCGCACTTGTTGGCAGAGTTAACGACTTGCACACTTGTTGGCAGAGTTAACGACTTGCGCACTTGTTGGCAAAGTTAACAAACTACAGATGACATATATAGTTTGAGTGACAGGGCTACAGTTAAGTCAAAGGTAAGGCACGAGCTACCAAATGACGACACTGCTCTACCAAAACTAACAATAATGTGGAAGAGATGAATTAAGCACAAAATTGTTAATGCAGATCACTAGTTTTGTTTTATCTCGGTTGATGGCAAATGACAATTCTTGAACTTATCCCCGTCAAGAAAATATGAAAAGAGAACTACTAAATACAATTAGAACAAGACAATTGTAATTTTTGGGGCATGTTAAAAGACACAACGGCCTAATAAAAGTTTAAGCATATGGGCACTTTAATGTGTTTCTGTGCTAGACATGGTTCACTTTTTGTGTTTTTTGGTGAAGCCATGACTCATATCTTGCTGTGTTTCTGTCCTAGCCATGGCTCATATCTTAGCTTGTGTGTGCTGGCCATGGCTCATATCTTGGTGTGTGTCATGTTAGTCATATCTCATATCTCGGTGTGTCCATGTTAATCATGTCTCATATCTTTATGTGTGTCTGTGTTTAGTCATATCTCATATCTTAGTGTGTACCAGTGTTAGTCATATGTCATATCTTTGTGTGTGCATGTCTGGGTTAGTGATATCTCATATCTTTGTGTGCATGTTTATGTTAGTCATATCTCATATCTTTGTGTGTGCATGTCTGTGTTTGTCACATCTCATATCCTTGTGTGTGCATGTCTGTGTTTGTCGCATCTCATATCCTTGTGTGTGCATGGCTATGTTAGTCCCATCTCATATCTTTGTGTGTGCATATCTATGTTAGTCATATCTCTTATCTTTGTGTGCATGTCTATGTTAGGCATGTGTCATATCTTTGTGTGTGCATGTCAGTGTCATTTATATCTCATATCTTTATGTGCATGTTTATGTTAGTCATGTGTCATATATCTTGATGTGTGTCAGTGTTAGTCATGCCTCGTATCGCTGTGTGCATGTCTGTATTAGTCACATCTCAAATCTTTGTGTGTGCATGTCTGTGTTAGTCACATCTCACATCTTTGTGTGTGTGTATGTCTGTGTTAGTCACATCTCACATCTTTGTGTGTCCGTGTCTGTGTTAGTCACCTCTAGTGACTCGGGCAGATGGTGCTCGTAAACCTGGGAGGGCCGACCATCTAAGGGCAGAATCCCCCTACAGAAAAGATCATCTGCTGCCTTGCAGGAAGATTGGGGACAATCAAAGGCTAGGGAAAGCAAACCCGAATAAAATGCTGGCTGAAATCGGATGCACTGGGCCACTGGCGCAGAACACAGTGCAACGTATTAACGGGTGTTCAGTCAGAGTGGATCTGACAGACTCTAATTGTGATGTTCTGTCTGTGGGGGCGATCAACACACTTAGCCTGACAGCTGACTTCATATGAGAGTCTGGAATCCTTACTCTGATTGAGTCCTGAACGCAGAGAGAGAGAGATATATATTGAAAGGGAAAATACAAGGTAAAAGAGGCAGACCAAAACTAACATGGACGAGCAACATCAAAAGATAGACAAGTCAACCTATGACAATCTGCACCATCAAAGCAAGAGACAAGAGTGGAATGGCGCTCCATGGTAGCCAACCTTCGATGCGGAGACGGCACTCAATGATGATGATGATGATCCCTGTCAAATATCAACTGGTGTAGGCTGTTACCGCCCCTGCTTCTAGTACAAATGAACACATCCTCAGTTATAGTACGTTCACAAACGTTTCCCGTTTTAAAATTTCAGCGCGTCTAAAAATTTACGTTCATTATCTGCAAGTTTGTTCATGATTATTTTATAAGAAACATGAAATGCGTATTTTGAACGGTCGGGTGATTGCTACCATAATATGGTCTGTAAAACTCATAAAAGTAACCAAGCGAGGATGACGATATATTTCTATATCTCGAAGAAGCAAAAATCGTTCCTAATTACCTGACAGGAGGGAAACGATTGTAAGAAGGGGTTAACGATGATATAAATATGTATTTTCAACAACTTCTACTTTACCAATGCTGGGATATATATTTTTTAACAGCTGCAAACATTTGTAGATAAACTATAATTGATTTGCGAGATGAGATTGTGTTGTCAGTAGTTGAATATGTTGGAAGGCGTGGCGTCACGTGGGTTCATCACGTGATGCCTGTGTAGTACCAGGTAATTCACTGCTTCCCCAAGGCGATTGTCGTGTCTGCAGTTTGGTTCGAGCAAGGTGTTCATTGACAACGAGGTGGATTTGTTTCCTTTGAGTTGCTTGATTAGGTTATGTGCGATATGTTTCGATTGGCATTTGAACAGCCAGTAGACAGTTTCGGTAATGACCTACTGTTTCGGCAATGGCCTACTGTTTCGGCAATGACCTACTGTTTCGGTAATGACCTACTTTTTCGGCAATGACCTACTGTTTCGGTAATGACCTACTGTTTCGGCAATGACCTACTGTTTCGGTAATGACCTACTGTTTCGGTAATGACCTACTGTTTCGGCAATGGCCTACTGTTTCGGCAATGACCTACTTTTTCGGTAATGACCAACTGTATCGACAAAAGACATTTCAACAATGACCTATTGTTTCGACAATGACCTACTATTTCCATAATGACCTATTGCTTCTACAATGACCTACTGTTTCCATGATGACCTACTGTTTCGACAATGACCAACTGTTTCGACTATGACAACTTGTTTTGGCAATGACTTACTGTTCCCGCTTTTCTTATTGGTAGTTACTTCTAAGAACTTGCTAATTATCATACGAAAGTCAGATATTAAAACGTTGCTGTCTTAGACCAAATGTCGTGCCCGAGGCTATGATGTGATCATGTCTCTCAACAACTTTCTATATTAGCAGTTAATCATTTCTTTAAAATTTCAATAAGAAAGAGAGTTCGTTGGTGCTATATAGAACCAATTCTGACCTATGGAAGCGAATCATAGACAGTAGATAAACATATGAAAAGACGATTAGAGGCCACAGAGATGGGATTTCTCAGCAGAATGTTAAAAGTTCCCTGGACAACTAAAAAGACCAATGAGGAAGTTTTCAAAGAGGCCAACACAAAAAGGGAGCACATAAAAAACATCAGAAAGAAACAATCAACATTTTTTGGGCACATCATGAGAAGAGGAAAGTTGGAATACTTGGTTACAACTGGCAAAATAAAAGGAAAGAGAGATCGCGGACGACAAAGAGAGAAAATACTGGATAGCTTGGTGTCATGGCATGGAAAACAGTCAACAACAGAACTGATACGATGCACTGTAGATAGAAGATTGTGGAAGGACATAATCGCCTACGCCAACCGGTATGGCACACGGTGATGATGAACCATTTCTCTTGCTAACTTTCTGTTAAACCATTCTGTTATTAAATTGTCTTGTACCTATTCTCTCATTTTCCCTGTCTCATCTTTCATGAGTTTTCCCCTGTCAATTTGTTTTCCTCTGTCTCATCTGTCATGAGTTTTCCCCTGTCAAACTGTTTTCCTCTGTCTCATCGTTCAAGAGTTTTCCCCTGTCAATCTGTTTCCCTCTGTCTCATCTTTCATGAGTTTTCCCCTGTCAATCTGTTTTCCTCTGTCTCTTCCTTCATCAATTGTCCCCTGTTAGTCTGTTTTCCTCTTTCTCTTCTTTCATCAATTTCCCCGTCAAAATGTTTTCCTTTCTCTCTTCTTTCATCAACTTTCCCCTATCAATCAGTTTTCTTCTTTCATCAATCTTCCCTTACCAATCTTTTTTCCCTCTTTCATCAATTTTCCCCTGTCAATCTGTTTCCCCTTTTCATCATTTTCCCCCTCCCTTTACATCGTCAACGAGTGATTCTTTTATCCTGATGTTTATAATTGCTTTGGCCTACCTTAGATCTTCCATTTGTTTGGGGGCTACCACCAGTATTCTCAATATTCTTCTGTGAACCACATTTCTTGGCTTCCAGCGATTTCCTTCTCTTGCCTCCCAGTGTCAAGAATTCACATCCGTACGTTCAGACTGGTTTCACAAAACGCTGAAGAAATCGTGTCCTTATTTCCATTGCAAAAATTGATTGTGAAATATCTTTCTGAGCTACAACTACCTTGGACATACTATAACCAGTGATGGGAAATGTACAACTGAAATCAACAAAAGAATAGGAATGGCAAAACGTAATTTTAATGTCATGAAAAATATACTAGCTTCAAAACAAATAACACCAGGGCTAAAACTAAGAATAGCAAAATGTTACAACTTATCAACATTCCTTCCTGGATGGTGCAGAAACGTGGACATTAGACAAAAAAAAACAGAAATTGAATTTTAAAAATTGAAGCCTTTAAAATGTAGATATATAGAAGAATAGGTAGAATTGTATGGAAAGAAAAGAAAACAAATGATGAACTTTTAAAACAACTAAAAATGAAAAGAGAACTACTAAACACAATTCAGACAAGACAAATGAGATTTTTGGCGCATGTTAAAAGACATAGCAGCCTACTAAAAGTAATCTTTGAAGGGAAAATACAAGGTAAAAGAGGCAGAGGCAGACCAGGACTAACATGGACGAGTAACATCAAAAGATGGACAAGGCAACCTATGACAACCTATACTATCAAAACAAGAGACAG
Organism: Megaustenia siamemsis; assembly: GCA_032433765.1. Classification (NCBI taxonomy): domain Eukaryota; kingdom Metazoa; phylum Mollusca; class Gastropoda; order Stylommatophora; family Ariophantidae; genus Megaustenia; species Megaustenia siamemsis. The sequence continues at coordinate 9,341,462 of JAVIAB010000001.1, forward strand.
AGCGTAATGGCGCTCCGTGGTAGCCAACCTTCGATGCGAAGACGGCACTCAGTAATGATGATGATGATGAAGAGTATTTTTCTCGCTCTTTGGACTGCCGCCTTTGCCTGAGCTATTGTGAAGCTCACTTCTGTTGTACATCGACCATCTGAAGTTAACATCGTTCCAAAATATTTGAATTCAAACATCAAACAACGGCATCGGTTCCCCTCAAAAAGTGGATAGGACACTGAGAGTATGTTTCTCTCTTATGCTTTATATTACTACCCTCATCATTTCCTATCCCATCGTTACACATTTTTCTTCCCTGGTCATTCACTATCTCCCCTTCTAACTTAGTGTCTCCCCTCGTCTTACACTATCTCCCCTTTTAACTTAGTCTCTCCCTTCGTCATTCACTATCTCGCCTTTTAGCTTAGTGTCTCCCCCTAGTCATTCACTATCTCGCCTTTTAGCTTAGTGTCTCCCCTCGTCATTCACTATCTCCCCATTTAGCTTAGTGTCTCCCCTCGTCATTCACTATCTCCCCTTTTAGCTTAGTGTCTCCCCTCGTCATTCACTATCTCCCCTTTTAGCTTAGTGTCTCCCCGCGTCATTCACTATCTCGCCTTTTAGCTTAGTGTCTCCCCTCGTCATTCACTATCTCGCCCTTTAGCTTAGTGTCTCCCCTCGTCATTCACTATCTCCGCTTTTAGCTTAGGGTCTCCCCTCGTCATACATTATCTCCCCTTTTAACTTACTCGTCATACACTATCTCCCCTTTTAACTTAGTCTCTCCCTTCGTCAAACACTATCTCTCCTTTTAACTTAGTGTTTCCCCTCGTCATACACTATCTCCCCTTTTAACTTAGTCTCTCCCTTCGTCATACACTATCTCCCCTTTTAACTTAGTCTCTCCCTTCGTCAAACACTATCTCTCCTTTTAACTTAGTGTTTCCCATCGTCATACACTATCTCCCCTTTTAACTTAGTCTCTCCTTTCGTCATACACTATCTCCTCTTTTAACTTAGTCTCTCCCTTCGTCATACATTATCGTCTCTTCTAACTTAGTGTCTCCCCTCGTCATACATTATCTCCCCTTTTAACTTACTCGTCATACACTATCTCCCCTTTTAACTTAGTCTCTCCCTTCGTCAAACACTATCTCTCCTTTTAACTTAGTGTTTCCCATCGTCATACACTATCTCCCCTTTTAACTTAGTCTCTCCTTTCGTCATACACTATCTCCTCTTTTAACTTAGTCTCTCCCTTCGTCATACATTATCGTCTCTTCTAACTTAGTGTCTCCCCTCGTCATACACTATCTCCCATTTTAACTTACTCTTTTCCTTCGTCATACATTATCTCCCATTTTAACTTAGTCTCTCCTTTCGCCATACATTATCTCCCCTTTTAACTTAGTCTCTCCCTTCGTCATACATTATCTCACCTTTTAACTTAGTCTCTCCCTTCGTCATACATTATCTCCCCTTTTAACTTAGTCTCTCCCTTCGTCATACATTATCTCCCCTTTTAACTTAGTCTCTCCCTTCGTCATACATTATCTCCCCTTTTAACTTAGTCTCTCCCTTCGTCATACATTATCTCCCCTTTTAACTTAGTCTCTCCCTTCGTCATACATTATCTCCCCTTTTAACTTAGCCTCTCCCTTCGTCATACATTATCTCCCCTTTTAACTTACTCTCTCCCTTCGTCATACATTATCTCCCCTTTTAACTTAGCCTCTCCCTTCGTCATACATTATCTCCCCTTTTAACTTAGCCTCTCCCTTCGTCATACATTATCTCCCCTTTTAACTTAGTCTCTCCCTTCGTCATACATTATCTCCCCTTTTAACTTACTCTCTCCCTTCGTCATACATTATCTCCCCTTTTAACTTAGCCTCTCCCTTCGTCATACATTATCTCCCCTTTTAACTTACTCTCTCCCTTCGTCATACATTATCTCCCCTTTTAACTTAGCCTCTCCCTTCGTCATACATTATCTCCCCTTTTAACTTACTCTCTCCCTTCGTCATACAGTTTTTACTTGAAGAGGATCACAAAACGTCAAACGTCAATCTGGATATCTGAACCATCAACATAACAGTGTGGCTCACAGACGTCAAACAAGAGACGAAAAGTGATAACAGACACGCTAAGTTATGACATTTTTAGCGATGCACATCTACTCTACCTCCGGATTCACATTTCTTATCTCGAGTTATCCTGCCAAATGCCAGGTCAGCAGGAATTACTTCCCTTACACCAGTGAGAATTTGAACCCATCTCTTATAACTGTTTCGTATGACAACAAAATCATTTGAGTTATCCTTTCCTTTATTAAAAGATTTCCTTTCATTTTTGTCGACTAACAAAATAAAGGAAAAACATCTTCACCAGCTAAGAAAAATAATTAACATTCTGGACTCAAACTTCTGAAACATTATAAGACAACAGAAAAGAAAACAGATAGTTTGTCATAAGCGGGATTTAAGGATAAGGGTTGAAGAAATTGTCTGTAAATCCTGTTGTAAAACCGGAGATGTCTGTCACAATGACAGGTATAATGTCTGACATATTTGCCGATGAGACAGAACGATAAGTAGGTAGGTAGGCAGGTAAAGTAACAGCAAAAATAAGGCTGTTTATTTGGCACAGATTTATCTGCTCACAACAGTTGGTGTTAAGTAACAGATAGTTAGTTTTGTTACTGTAGCGAATGGGATTTGTAACTGGCGTTGCTACACTCTCGGCGCCTACAAAGGTATTCTAGTTTTTTGTTTTCCCTGTCTCATTGCTCTTTAACGCTAAGAGTGGAGAGATAACTAACAGTGTTTTGCATTTGGACTGGCCGTTTCTGTTGTCAAGGTTCCGCGTCATTCTGATATTCGAATATCCGCCATGTTTTCTCTAATAGACACAACCGTTTGTTTTCATCTGAAAGTGGCATTTAAGTTCTAGCCTTAGAGGTTTAGTAGTATTTATGTATCTTTTCTTATTATTCTTCTATTTCTTATTCTTATTATCTTATTATTCTTATTATTATTATTCTAATTCGTATTCTTCTTCTTCTTCCTCTTGTTATTATTATTATTCTTATTCTTCTTATTCTTCTTATTCTTCTTATTCTTCTTATTCTTCTTATTCTTTTCTTATACTTATTTTTTCTTATTCTTCTTTTCTTCTTCTTCTTTTCTTCTTCTTCTTTATCTTCTTCTTCTTCTTTATCTTCTTCTTCTTCACCTCATCTTCTTCTTCTTCTCCTTCGTCATCTTCTTCATCTTCGTGACGTTCATCAGTTAAGTGGGCATGGATGCGTTGTGTCGCTATAGCTAACAAGCAAAGCCGCGATATCTGCGTCTTTAGGCCCGATACATCCGTCTAGAGATTGGATGACTAGATTCTCTTTAAAATTCTTGCCCGGACAGCGGCCTTTTGTGACCTACTCTTTTTGACTTTCAACCGCCAAGGGTTCTTTAACGTACGCAAGTGCACACGGGACATCCTGTTTTTCGCCGTTATTGGACAGGGCTAGACATCGGACCTAGAGACCAGGGCTGGGGGAATAAAGCCACGAAGAAACCATGGATTCCATTTTTGAAAATTAATCTCACCTCCTGTGTTGGGGATCGAACATGGGTCTATGTTCCCCAGAGGCCGACATTTTACCCCTAGACCACCCAGTCCCCCGCTGTTATGTTCCTGGGTCTAGAACATTCCAGTCACTCTTAAAAGTGATATTTTATGGAAGTGATTTGAATGTATGACACCGCAAACAAAACGAGATCGGGTGGCCAAATCGACATCTTGTCGGGCTCGCTATGTGTGGAATAAGGGTTCGGATGCTGGGAGTGTTATTTTCATTGTTTTTGTTTTTTGTTTGTTTTGTTTTTTTTAATTATCGAGAGTGAAATAGAGCCGAACACCACGCGGATACTAAACTGAATAAGCGGCCTGTAAGTCTCTCTTCCACCTCCCACCACCCCCCTTTCCCTCGGTAGACCTCAGTGTATGGAAAATGTAAAGATGTTTTTGTTTCCGTTTTTTTTTTTAACATAAAAAACGTAACATGTTAAGTTAACGTAAATATTCGTGTACACATATTACATTAGTAGTTAATGCTGGTTACAAGCTGATCTGAGGGTTTCGGGAGATGCAATATTACATTTCTAACCAGAAAGACGATGGCGCTGGATAGGACAAACACTACGGAAGCCAACTGTGAGTATTACACAACAGGCCCTTTTTTTTGGAATCCCCAAGGGAAAAGACAAAGAGGACCAAAGAATTCTTGGAGAAGACAGACAGAACCAGAGATGAAGATGATGGGGAAGACATGGAATGATCTTAAAAGAATTGTCAAGAAACAGAACGACTTGGAAAGTGTTTGTTGAAGACCTATGCTCCACAGGGAGCTGAAATGTAGAAGAAGAACCACAAACCAATTTTAAAAATATAGCTTCTAATCATTTTAAATGTACATTAGAAGAATGCTGTCGATTTTCTTGCCTGCGTTCGCTTGCCTGCGTTCGCTTGCCTGCGTTCGCTTGCCTGCGTTCACACGCCTGCGTTCACACGCCTGCGTTCGCACCATTACTAAAGGAATACACCTCTTCATCATCCGCCCTCAAAATGGGTGAAACTACACACAGTAAAACTGTGATATTTGCGCCTTTCGGCCCAACACATCCGACTTTAGCATGGTATTTTTGAGTACAGGGTTATCTTCCCTCTCCAATCCTTACTCGCTTGGCCCAACTAGACAGGTCTGTCTGTTTATAGAAGCACCGCGAAAAGGTGGAGTACGGTCTGGATGGTTCTGGTTCACCGATCCTGGCGCACGTCATCAGCTGTTCGTCGCTGACAACTTCCTCGCTCTGCAACTGTGAGGCCAGTCCTGTGGTGGAGTAGGGTGTTGGGTCATGCTCGGTTCAATGCTCCTGGCGTCTCCTGTTATCCGCAAACACCGGTTGACGTGTTGAGTAATGCTAATTAAAGTTGTTTACTGTTTTTTTCATGAAATAAAACGTAGAAGTGGGGGGGGGGGGAGAGGAGGAGGAAGAGAAGAAGAAGAAGGATGAGAATTGGGGGAGGAGAAGAAGAAGAAGTAGTAGAAAGAGAAAGAGGATGAGAAAGGGGTGGGGCGGACCAAGAGAAGAAGAAGAGGAAGAAGAAGAAGAAAAGGCATCATTTATCCTTGTTCCACCAGATGATATCCCAATATTTTATCAGGAATTTGTTTTTCTTTCTTTTATTTTAGACCTTAAAGAAAGTAGATCTATCTACTTCTTCCCGTTCACGTTTGACAGAACAACACAACAAACTTCATAGTAAGTGCATCAAACAAATCAGGACCTGAAATCTCATTTTAATTCATCTCTCAATATTTCATTCAGACATTTTTTTTTTCGAACATGAACGCTCTCTTTTATTTATTTTCATAAAAATTCACGACCTGACATCATTTTAGAAAAGTGTCTGAGAAAATTTCCATTAACTTTTGCGCTTAAAATTCCCCTTTTCTCCATTTTTCGTCGATGAATTCTGATTGGCTGACGCGATTCCAAATAAGCTACAGATTGTTCCGTAATGATCTCAAACTGCGAGTCGGTACAAACTTCACTGAATCACTTAAACTGAAAAAAGGGGTCGATTCTCCGATGCTTTTCAATATTCGTTCATTTCATATTCTCAATTTGTTTGAATTTATTGAGAATTTGTCAATGTTTTCATTTGGCAGGGAGTGTACTTTTATGCATTAAAATTACATCGACTGAAGACTGAAGACAGACGGCAACGTGGTGTAGCATATGTATATGTTTGTATGTCTACGCTACACTCTAACGAGAAATAAACAAGAATTGGGATTCTCTGGATATGTTTGGAACAGTGAAGGGCAAAAGCTGTGTTTGAGCAGACAGGAAACTAAGATAATGTCCATTGACAAAACAAAAAGACAAGACAAAATCATCATCAATAGTGAAGAATTTGAGATTGTTACAAAGTATGAGTATCTGGAATATGTAGTAACTAACAATGGAGATTGTCAGAAAGAGATTTAAAAATCTGCAATAACAACACACAAATTAAACGACATGAAGAACATGTGGCACAACTACAGCAAGGCGGTGAAATTAAAATCACTGCGGACATGCATCTTCCAGATAACAACATAAGGTTGTGACTCATGGACAATCTCACAAGCAGCAAGGAAGAAAATCGGTTCATTCTAAACAAAATGCTACAGACAAATCCTTCAGATACCCTGAATAATGAAAATGAGCAATTAAGATATTTTAAAAGATGTAAACATTAAATAGAACTGGCTTATAAACACAATTCTATGGACGAAATTGAAATACTATGGCCACGTCAAAATACATAACGGGCTGGGAAGAACAATAATGGAAGACATGGTGCATGGGGTACGCATCAGGGGCAGGCCAAGAAGAGGGTAATTTCAAGACACCAAGGAGACTTTGAACATGAAAACAGAAGAGGTGGGAGATCTGGCTAGAGACAGAGATTATTTCAGACGGACTTTGGGGAATGTAGCGTTCTGCAAAGGACATGCGGCCTGATGGTGATCGATATGTCTGGAATATTTTTGTACGAAGTCATCGTCCCTAATGAGTCTATTAGTCATAAGAAATTGATCAACGCGACGATGTACTGATAATCATTGTAACAAATCTTTAACTTTTGTGATTTTGGCTGACACAAACACCCAGAGGGACGGACAGATGAGATCTCACAACCTTGTGGTTTACCAAGGAACATTTGTACGGTACCACTGATAAGTTACAAGAATGACGTCATAATGTGAGAAGATTCAACTGCCTGGGCCCAGCAGTCACGGAAGACAGCATTGTCATCATCATCATCAAGTACCGGGCCTGCTGGCATAGGTGATCATGTTTCTCCACAACTTTCGATCTCGACAGTTATTTATCATTTCTGTTGTTCACCTTCTGCCAAGCCATTCTCTTAAGCTGTCTGTTATTTTTTCTCTTTGCTTCCCTCTATCTCTTCGTCCCTCAATTTTCCCAGTTGTTACAATATATTCCAGTTGTTCTCTTCTCATTTCATGGCCAAAAAATGATAATTGTTTCTTCCTAATATTGGAAATTAGCTCTCTTTTTTGCATTGGCCTCTTTCAGAACATTTTCATTACTCTTCTTAGCTGTCCATGGTATTCTCAACATTCTTCTGTCAAGGGACATAAAGATGGTTCGGTAGGGGTATAGCATTGTAGCCATGGATAACCCAATACAGGAAACCCGCGTATTACTGTCATAGATGAAATCATTATTTTGTTGATCAGCACACTACATCATTCATAATGAGCTAATTTCGTAAAAGTGTGTGCAAGATGGGCACCCAAGCGATTGATACCGGAAATGAGAGAAGACATGTCGATGCTTCCCAGAATGCACTCATCGGTGCGAGGTAAAGGGGGATTCCGTTATGCAGTCAGTGTGGAGGAAATCTGGCCACACGAGTAGAAACGATAGCCATGGCGTGGCGCTCCACACCTCATCTTGAAAACCAATAAAAGTTGTGGTTGCAGCGATTTGCCAGCAAAGTTACTTTTTCTTTCGTCTGTGATCACAGAGGATCAAATCTAGTTCACTACGTGGTCAGTGGCAACACTTGAGTTCAGCAGCACCAACTATGTTATCAAAAGAGATGAAACTTAGAGCACTGCATCACTAAAGGAAGTACTGAGTACAGTCGCTACCAACTCAGACCTTCTGTGATCATAAAGAACCAAACTTAGAACACTACATAACCAATGGGAGGGAGCACTGTGACTATTGCCACCAACTTAGACCTTCTGTGATCACAAAGAACAAAACTTAGAACACTACATAACCAATGGGAGGGAGCACTGTGACTATTGCCACCAACTCAGACCTTCTGTGGGAAAGCGGGAGCCAGCTTTTAGCCAGGAAAGGTGAGGATCATTGACGGTGGGGATATTTCTCCTCTACGACAATGCGGGGCCACATTCTACTAAGCGGTTTTGTTGGCTCTTGGAGGGTAGCAGTTTGAGCACGCCCCATACCTTCCTTACTCACCTTGACCTCGCGCCATCTAATTTCCACGTCTCGATTCCCTGATGCGGTAAGTGGAACGAAATTGACGATAAGATTCAGTCTCAGCATGAGAGACTGCGCACCCGTCCAAAAGAATTCTCCCCCCCCCCCTTCCCAGTGGTTTATATGCGCTTGTCGTACGTAAGTGCGTTGAAGAAGGGCGGGTGGGTGCGATCTGATGAACAATGAAAATATAATTATTTCATTTTCTGTATTAATTTCCCTGTAAATAGAGTGAACCAAATCGAGTTTCCGTCAAACTAGTCGTGCGTGTGTGTATGTGGACGCGCGCGCGCGCTTTATGTTCCTCTTTTATGTCTCTTTACGTCCACTTCTTTTTTCTTTGAGAATCTATCAGGAAAAGATATGTTCCTTCTGACAATTTCCTCAGTTTCCAAGTCAGACTGTTTCCCGGAGCTGCTGAGTTTAGTGCTCTGTGCACACCGTGAGATGTTGTTTTTCATCCGGATCATGGTTCGATATTTTCATTGCTTACGATGAGTGATGATATCGTGTGACGAAGGACAGTTCAGCTGCGTTCACTTTCGGTGCCGCTTGGTTTATGTCTTTTGACGTGTGTTGTAGCTGCTATGATGGGGGCTGCAGCTGTCTTTCTTTGTTTGGATCCTTCAATCAGATGAGTTTAATTCGGATGATTCCACTGGCACGGGTAGTTGAGCAATTATGATTTTTTAATTCGTTTGCAGCAATACCAGGGCCTTCGATTAACCATAACCAGGGAGAATATCCCCTTGCTAGAACTCTTGGTTGTAGTATCCTTGCCTGAAAGAATGTCCCCTTGCTAGAACTCTTGGTTGTAGTATCCTTGCCTGAAAGAATGTCCCATGCTAGACCTCTTGGTTGTAGCATTCTTGCCTGAAAGAATGTCCCCTTGCTAGACCTCTAGGTTGTAGTATCCTTGCCTGAAAGAATGTCCCCATGCTAGACCTCTTAATTGTAGTATCCTTGCCTGAAAGAATGTCCCCATGCTAGACCTCTTAGTTGTAGTATCCTTGCCTGAAAGAATGTCCCCATGCTAGACCTCTTAATTGTAGTATCCTTGCCTGAAAGAATTTCCCCATGCTAGACCTCTTAGTTGTAGTATCCTTGCCTGAAAGAATGTCCCCATGCTAGACCTCTTAATTGTAGTATCCTTGCCTGAAAGAATGTCCCCATGCTAGACCTCTTAGTTGTAGTATCCTTGCCTGAGAGAATGTCCCCTTGCTAGACCTCTAGGTTGTAGTATCCTTGCCTGAAAGATTGTCCCCATGCTAGACCTCTTAATTGTAGTATCCTTGCCTGAAAGAATGTCCCCATGCTAGACCTCTTAGTTGTAGTATCCTTGCCTGAAAGAATGTCCCCATGCTAGACCTCTTAATTGTAGTATCCTTGCCTGAAAGAATGTCCCCATGCTAGACCTCTTAGTTGTAGTATCCTTGCCTGAAAGAATGTCCCCATGCTAGACCTCTTAATTGTAGTATCCTTGCCTGAAAGAATGTCCCCATGCTAGACCTCTTAGTTGTAGTATCCTTGCCTGAAAGAATGTCCCCATGCTAGACCTCTTAATTGTAGTATCCTTGCCTGAAAGAATGTCCCCATGCTAGACCTCTTAGTTGTAGTATCCTTGCCTGAAAGAATGTCCCCTTGCTAGACCTCTAGGTTGTAGTATCCTTGCCTGAAAGATTGTCCCCATGCTAGACCTCTTAATTGTAGTATCCTTGCCTGAAAGAATGTCCCCATGCTAGACCTCTTAGTTGTAGTATCCTTGCCTGAAAGAATGTCCCCATGCTAGACCTCTTAGTTGTAGTATCCTTGCCTGAAAGAATGTCCCCATGCTAGACCTCTTAGTTGTAGTATCCTTGCCTGAAAGAATGTCCCCATGCTAGACCTCTTAATTGTAGTATCCTTGCCTGAAAGAATGTCCCCATGCTAGACCTCTTAGTTGTAGTATCCTTGCCTGAAAGAATGTCCCCTTGCTAGACCTCTTAGTTGTAGTATCCTTGCCTGAAAGAATGTCCCCTTGCTAGACCACTAGGTTGTGGTATCCGCTCCACATAACCCGTATGGTGCAGGAACATGGACACTTAATAAAACAGAATAGAAAACAAATATTGAGATACATTTGTAATATTAATCTGGAGCAAAAACTATATGTTTAAAATGTACAAGAACATATGAAAACTACATACAAATAGATGCAATACCGAGCTATGATTTTAAATACGAAATTAAAGTCAGATATGGCAAATTGCTCAAAGACATGGGAAACCATGACGCAATACAATCATAAAAATACACAAACAAATAATATTAAAATTGGTAAGATGATATTGCTAACGAGGAATTATAGGTTAAAAGCAAACTTTTGTCATGGAAATAGAATTTCAATGACGTTGATGAGGGCATACATTTAGAAAACTAATTATTTCAGCAACAAAAACGATGATGTTCAAAAATCCGTTGGGATTCTAGAAAACTGAAGTGTAATAAATACGCGGAGATTAGCTTTAAAGGCAAAAATAATCGAAAAATGAACATTCAGAAAGAACACTGATAGAAGTGGATAGTGAAGTTGTGGGGAGACTCTTAGAGTTTCGAGGGTGTGGTTAGTCTAGAGGTAGCACGTCGGCCTCAGGACATGAATGACACGGGTTCATAGCCCACTAGGGGCGGTGGTGATTTTTGAAAAATAGGAGAAATTAATTCGTAGTTTCTTGATGACGCTACTCTCCCCTGATCTGTTGGATGGTGAGATACAATGTCTAGCCTTCTCGGATAACGGCGGTAAACAGGAGGTCTCGTGTGCACTTGCGCACGTTAAAGATCCGCTGATAGTTCTTCCTCTTCTTTCCTTCCTCATCTGCCTTTCAGCGTCGAGGGGAGATATAATTTGCGGTCTTTTGCTCGTCTGTTCACCTCTGCTGATGTTATGTTTCATAGTGCTTCTAGTATTCCATCTTTTTCGTGGTCGACCCTTGGGTCTGGTGTTCTCACAACGTTTGCTGAAGGCTCGTTGTGTTGTATTTTGATCTTTCTGTCTTGTCACGTGGCCAAACTATTTTATCTGTTGTTTCCTTATATATTCTATGGCGGGGGCTATTCCTAGTTTTTTTTTTCTCAGTTCTTCATTTCTGATCTTATCTCTCAGACTGTTTCCTGTCATTCGTCTAACATATTTCATCTCAGTAGAGGTTATTTTTCTTATTGTTCTTGCATCTAAGGTCCAGGTCTGGCATTGATAGCACAACGTTGGGATGAAGATTGTAGTTAAAATCGAAATAGTAGACCGTGAATATGGTCGCTTCCCGGGCAAGACTGTCAACAAAAACCTACCCACACCGTGGATCCCAGGCCATGCTACGGAGTTATCCTTGGGTTGTCTCGAGGGGATAATCTGAGCACCTGCGGATTTGCAGTGATGATGATATTACTAACAAACAATAAATATACTTTTAGAGTTTGCAGGTATTGAAGACATTGTCCGACGTTATTGCCCAGGACCTTCATCAGGGAAAACAAACAAGAAAAGCGGAAACATATCATTATCTAGTGCCATGCCAGTATGTGTAGATTGTCATGTCTCACCACAGCTGTGTCTCCACAGCGGGCTTTCTATATAGTCGGCGGTGGTTTCCCCCGGATGTTGAGGAAAAGCTCGCTCAGCGCCACCTATATTAAATGTCTGCCCGCTGAGGGGAACAACCCAAAGTTTGTGACGTGTTCAGCATTGCGAGCATGGGTGGTTGTGGGTAAAATGACGTTAACCAACATACCCGAAGACATCACAAGCTTGGAGTGATTTCGGGAAAACCCTCTCAGCCCTTCACCCTTCACTATAGGTGGCAAGGACTCGCCTTTAGTCTAATTTTAGAACGTCATCGTTATTATTTATGGCCAATGGTATTCTGAATATTTTTTCTGTAAAACCATATTTTTATTGTCTGCAAATATTTTCTCCTTTCTTATTTCATATTGTCCACGATTCACACCCATAGATCGATACTAACTCACGACTCGTGACATTGAAATCGTTTTCTTTCATCATTTGACAACATGGATTATCGTTTAACAGTAAGACGTGTCATTCCCAGAAGCCACTTTTTACGTAAAAATGTAAAAAAAAAATAAATAAATAAATAATACAATTTAAAGAAAAGTGATGCCATGAAATAAAAACACCCCCCCCCCCCCGATTTCAAGTATTTTAGACACGCCGCTGGCTATATAAAACGATAAAATGTCGCCATGTTTAAAAACGTCTGACTGGTTTCTACCATATCTTGATTTTACTTCATAAGTTGTTTCAAAAGTCGCTAACAGCTTCAGACATGTATTGGTAATCCCCAACTAAAAATAGAACAATCTTAGGGAATTGCCTTTACACGGAGCAGTCGATATTCCCATCTGTTCTCGGAATCAGTGCCGTTTGGGTTCGTGGAAACCAGAGTCTTTGTCCAGTACGTCATGCTGGAAGCTGGCATCATGTAAGTGACGTTTCGTGTGCGGCTGATGGGGAGAGTCACTCGGGGGTGGTATTCCTTTATTGAGAAACGTAATGCGATCTTTCCCACGATTCCCGATTCTTGTTCTGCAAACTCCCCCCCCTTCTCCTTGTAGCATTGATCAGAATCGAGAACTTTCTTCTTAGCTTTTACAATTCATCTCCCATGCATCCATAATCTTACATATGGGAACGTGTTGCATATTACATAAACCACGTAATGAATGTAGAAATGACATGGAAATAGCCAGACATATTTTGGCCATTCGTCTGTCATCTTGATGCTTACGGTCAAGCAAATGTAGATCGGTCTCATTAAAGCTGACTATTAAGGACGGAAGAAATGGAGATAAGTTTTGAAGATACATACCAACAGCCAAGATTAACGTCTCAGCGAAGGACTTAATAAAGAGAAGTCCATCAGAATCAGAAATGAAAACGAATATTATAAAAAAAAAAAAACCAGAAATCAAAACGAGTAATCAAAAACAGAAATCAGTCCGAGCAATCAAAAGCTGAAATCAAATGAACAATAACAAGCAGAAATTAAAACGGGTAATTATGAATAGA
>JAVIAB010000001.1:9359613-9364613 GCA_032433765.1 Megaustenia siamemsis
CAACGCCAAACACAGTATTTTGTCATGTTTCTGATGTGTGCGTCGCTGACCCAACGCCAAACACAGTATTTTGTCATGTTTCTAATGTGTGCGTCGCTGACCCAACGCCAAACACAGTATTTTGTCATGTTTCTGATGTGTGCGTCGCTGACCCAACGCCAAACACAGTATTTTGTCATGTTTCTGATGTGTGCGTCGCTGACCCAACGCCAAACACAGTATTTTGTCATGTTTCTAATGTGTACGTCGCTGACCCAACGTCAAACACAGTATTTTGTCATGCTTCTGATGTGTGCGTCGCTGACCCAACGCCAAACACAGTATTTTGTCATGTTTCTGATGTGTGCGTCGCTGACCCAACGCCAAACACAGTATTTTGTCATGCTTCTGATGTGTGCGTCGCTGACCCAACGCCAAACACAGTATTTTGTCATGTTTCTAATGTGTGCGTCGCTGACTCAACGCCAAACACAGTATTTTGTCATGTTTCTAATGTGTGCGTCGCTGACCCAACGCCAAACACAGTATTTTGTCATGTTTCTGTTGTGTACGTCGCTGACCCAACGCCAAACACAGTATTTTGTCATGTTTCTAATGTGTGCGTCGCTGACCCAACGCCAAACACAGTATTTTGTCATGTTTCTAATGTGTGCGTCGCTGACCCAACGTCAAACACAGTATTTTGTCATGTTTCTGATGTGTGCGTCGCTGACCCAACGCCAAACACAGTATTTTGTCATGTTTCTGATGTGTGCGTCGCTGACCCAACGCCAAACACAGTATTTTGTCATGTTTCTAATGTGTGCGTCGCTGACCCAACGCCAAAACCCCCAACTTGGAAGACCAGCGTGTCTCTCTTTATCTGGCTCCTATCCTTTAGCTTTTCCGGCTTGAGTGACATGTAAGACAGTAAGTAAAGTAATGCAAGTAAAGAGCCCCTTCACGCCAAGTAGCGTATAGGGAATATGGTGTTAGTGACCATAATTTTTACAGACCTTTAGCTTTTTACAGACCTTCAGCTTTTTACAGACCTTTAGCTTTTTACAGACCTTTAGCTTTTTACAGACCTTCAGCTTTTTACAGACCTTCAGCTTTTTACAGACCTTTAGCTTTTTACAGACCTTCAGCTTTTTACAGACCTTTAGCTTTTTACAGACCTTTAGCTTTTACAGACCTTTAGCTTTTTACAGACCTTCAGCACACGATTTTTGGGGTAATGTGATCGGTGTTACGCCTGCGCCGCTTTACTTTCCCAGAAAAATGTCGGTACACATTTAAGGTTGTGTGAACCCGGAAGCCGTCGATCAGGATCGAACCCGACCTTTTGTCATTTTTAGTCCAGTTCACGAACCACAGAGGTGACGCGGCTCCCATAACAAAAATTTAGTGGAGAGTTAGTTCATCGAAGGAGAATAGTTTTCTGAGTGTCTGACCACGCTTTATTCTGTGATTCCATTTATTCTGTGATTCCATTTATTCTGTGCTATGGGTTCACTTTTCAATTCGTTAAGTCAAGCTAACGAGTGACTTCGTTCATATAACATTTAACAATTGTTAACGAGGGAGCAGAAGCGCAGTCAACTCGTGGCATTACGTCAACTCAACAACAGTTGAGTTATCTGTTGTTATGATCCAGCGTCATGTGAGTTGGCGCCCTTTGTTCGAACACCTGTTAACTAAACATGTTTCAATAATTAATCATATTTTACATAATTGTTAACTAAACCTTTTTTAATTAATTAATATAACGCTTATAAATTGTCTACAAAATATATTTTAATCATGACTAAATGTGCAATTTAACAACTGCTGTTATATAACAATATTTAAGTGGTCAGTATTGAACAAAGCTAAAAAAAAAAAAAATAACAAAAATGTTTCATAGAACTTACCTTGATTATAAAGAAATATTTTAGTACTAATATATTGATTAGAAAAGCAGAATAGCTCAGGCCAAAATAGCATTTCAGAAAATGAAAAATATCTTATGCAACAAATCTATGTCAATAGAAATGAGAAAGAGAGCTCATCTGTGCTATATAGAACCAATTCTGACCTATGGAAGCGAATTATGGACAATAGACAAACAAATGAAAAGACGATTAGAGGCCACAGAGATGGGATTTCTCAGAAGAATGTTGAAAGTTCCCTGGACAACTAAAAAGACCAATGAGAAAGTTCTCAAAGAGGCCAACACAAAAAGGGAGCTTTTAAAGAACATCAGAAAGAAACAATCAACATTTTTGGGGCACATCATGAGAAGAGGAAAGTTGGAATACTTGGTTACAACTGGCAAAATAAAAGGAAAGAGAGATCGCGGACGACAAAGAGAGAAAAATACTGGATAGCTTGGTGTCATGGCATGGAAAACAGTCAACAATAGAACTGATACGATGCACTGTGGATAGAAGATTGTGGAAGGACATGATCGCCAACGCCAACCGGTACGGCACATGATGATGAAGAATATATTTATATAATTAATATTTTTTTATATTTATATTTATATTTATTTATTTAAATAATATTCTTCAAGAATATTCCCGCATTTTCTCTCGTCTTGATCTTTTCGATACAAAAAAAAAAAAAAACACACACACACAAACAAAAACAGTTAAAATGGAATGTTTCATCGATTGCTTCAGCCGCTTGTGATGGTCACAGAGAACGTCTCCACTCATCAACAATAAATGTTGGGTCGAAGCCATGCTGATTGGCTGGATACACTGATGAGCTGGATACACTGATGAGCTGGATACACTGATGAGCTGGGATACACTGATGAGCTGGATACACTGATGAGTGGATTCACTGATGAGCTGGGATACACCGATGAGCAGGATACACTGATGGGCTGGATACACTGATGAGTGGATTCACTGATGAGCTGGATACACTGATGGCTGGATACACTGATGAGCTGGGGGATAAACTGATGAGCTGGGATAAACTGATGAGCTGGGATACACTGATGAGCTGGGATACACTGATTAGCTGGGATACACTGATGAGCTGGGATACACTGGTGAGCTGGGATAAACTGATAGAGCTGGTATACACTGATGAGCTTTGATACACTGATGAGCTGGGGGATACACTGGTGAGCTGTGATACACTGATGAGCTGGATACACTGATGAGCTGGGATACACTGATGAGCTGGGGATACACTGATGAGCTGGGATAAACTGATAGAGCTGGTATACACTGATGAGCTTTGATACACTGATGAGCTGGGGGATACACTGGTGAGCTGTGATACACTGATGAGCTGGGATACACTGATGAGCTGGGATACACTGGGTCAGCTGGGGGATAAACTGATGAGCTGGGATACACTGGTGAGTTGGGAGATAAACTGGTGAGCTTTGATACACTGATGAGCTGGGATACATTGATGAGCTGGATACATTGATGAGCTGGGATACATTGATGAGCTGGATACATTGATGAGCTTGATACACTGATGAGCTGGATACATTGATGAGCTGGGATACATTGATGAGCTGGGATACATTGATGAGCAGGGATACATTGATGAGCTGGCTTACATTGATGAGCTGGATACATTGATGAGCTGGGATACATTGATGAGCTGGATACATTGATGAGCTGGGATACATTGATGAGCTGGCTTACATTGATGAGCTGGATACATTGATGAGCTGGGATACATTGATGAGCTTGATACACTGATGAGCTAGATACACTGATGAGCTGGATACATTGATGAGCTGGATACATTAATGAGCTGGGATACACTGATGAGCTGGGATACATTGATGAGCTGGGATACATTGATGAGCTGGGATACATTGATGAGCTGGATACATTGATGAGCTGGATACACTGATGAGCTTGATACATTGATGAGCTTGATACATTGATGAGCTTGATACACTGATGAGCTTGATACACTGATGAGCTGGATACATTGATGAGCTGGGATACATTGATGAGCTGGATACACTGATGAGCTGGATACATTGATGAGCTGGATACACTGATGAGCTGGATACACTGATGAGCTGGATACACTGATGAGCTGGATACACTGATGAGCTGGATACATTGATGAGCTGGATACACTGATGAGCTTGGATACACTGATGAGCTGGATACACTGATGAGCTGGATACATCGAGGCTATCTACAGTCCAAGACGTGGCTCGGATATTCAGCCAAACTAGCGAATCTCATTTTGGTTTGTTTCCAATGGTGATAGCAGATGCATTCTACCGAACGATAAATCAAGTGCTCAAAATATGGAAGACGTAAATCACTTGCGAAAAAAAACCTGGAAACCAATAAAAATTGACGTTCCAACCAATTGCGTTTTCTAACCGACTGAAGAAACGTGCCACTTTAATTTCATTTTTTTTTGTTTAATTTATGGATAAACGTGAAGTACTTTACGGCCAGATTTCCTTTGGCCTTCCGTCTATCTGTTCATATCACTTCTTCCAGACACTCTTATTTACCACTTTCCACTTATATTTTTCCTTCTTTGCTTTATTCTGCGGAAGTTACAAGACGTGTTCCTCCCTCAGTCGCTCGCTCTCTCTCTCTCTCTCTCTCTCTCTCTCTCCCTCTATCTGTGTGGCCATCCCCTAGTTAGCTAGTTCTTTACCAAGCTACATAGTTTGTCATTGACTCTCTCTCTCTCTCTCTGTGGCCATCCCCTAGTTAGCTAGTTCTTTACCAAGCTACATAGTTTATCATTGACTCTGTCTGTCTGTCTCTCTCTCTCTCTCTCTTTCTCTCTCTGTGGCCATCTCCAAGTTAGCTAGTTCTTTACCAAGCTACATAGTTTATCATTGACTCTGTCTCTCTCTCTCTCTCTCTCTCTCTCTCTCTCTCTCTCTCTCTCTCTGTCTGTGGCCATCCCCTAGTTTGCTAGTTCTTTACCAAGCTACATAGTTTATCATTGACTCTGTCTCTCTCTCTCTGTGTGGTCATTCCCTAGTTAGCTAGTTCTTTACCAAGCTACATAGTTTATCA
>JAVIAB010000001.1:9369613-9439613 GCA_032433765.1 Megaustenia siamemsis
AAAGCCAAATGCCCAGGGAACACTGCCAACTCGGCAATGTTCCCTAGCGTTTGGTTTTTCGTGGCAAGGCGCTGTGCCAATGATTACATGTTCTAGACTAACCAGAACTGCACTTTTGTAACGGTGTCACCAAACTGTGTAGAATTGTACGCTACACCCCACCATCTGCTCAACATAACCACACAACGAGAAAAATGTGCAGACTGATTGATAGCCTAAGAGAAACCTTGACTTGATAAGCCATCTGATGATGACCTGGGGAAAACAGTTATAAAGTGCTAACTAATGACAGCAACGGATAAGCGATCATATGAAGGCACAAAACAAAGACGTGGGATATTATAATGATGGTGGTACTGGAAAACAAATGCAATTCAGAAGTACTATTATGCACGAACAACAGATGGCTGTTAAAGGATTAATCATTTCCAAGACACGACATGTAACGATGTTGGTTAATTATTTTGTTTCGATATTTCTTCATATTTATAAAAGTCATATTTAACTATTCGTCTGCGGCAAATCCTGACTATTAATTTGGGGAGTAAAGTACAGCTTTTCGATTGTCGATAGGTCCACATCATGAGGCGTCTTCCTAACTTAATGCCAAGAAAATCGACATTCGTTCCCCTCACTGTTGATTTATGGGAATAGTTTTTAAACTGTTATCAGCGGCATTCTATCTATCTATTGACCTTTCGAGCCGTAGCCGGCCCAGAGGGCATAAACCCAGATACTCTTTCTCTTATCTAAATTTGTATTCTAGCAGTTTTCAATCCTTGTAAAGATATTTTATCAAATCTCGCCATTTGTCTCTGTTCTGTGCAAGCAACTCGATCTCATTGAGGGAGCCGATTCCTGCTGCTCTTGCCTCTCTCATCAATGTTCTTCTCAGTGTCTCTCTGGGTCGGCCTCTTTTCCTCTTACCTGTTGTTTCCCACATGAGGGCTTGCTTTATTATTCGGTTATTATCTCCTCTCATCACATGTCCAACATATGACCATCGTCTTTTCTTTATTACTGAAGATATTAGTGGTTAAAGTCTTAAAACAACTAAAAATGAAAAGAGAACTTCTGAACACAATTAGAACAAGACAAATGCGATTCTTAGGCCATGTTAAAAGACACAACAGCCTACTGAAAGTGATCCTGGAGGGGAAAATACAAGGTAAAAGAGGCAGAGGCAGACCAAGATTAACATGACGAGTAACATCAAAAGATGGACAAATCAACCGATGACAACCTGCACCATCAAAGCAAGAGATAGAGCAAAATGGCGCTCCATGGTAGCCAACCTTCGTTGCGGAGACGGCACTCAATGATGATGATGATTAGTGGTTGTTTGCAGATTTCTCTAATTTCCTCGTTTGTTTTGAATTCATTCCATGCTATACTAAGTATTTTCATTAGACATTTATTTTCGAATGCGTTCAACTTTGTTTCTGTGTCTCTTGTTGTTTCCAGCTCTCAGCAGCAGCATTACTTTGAACTAAAACTAGTAATGGTCAATGGAGGTTTATCATTCTGGGGTTCAATTGTTCTAACGCCTCGATTTTCTGACATTAAATTTGGATGATAAATGTTTTCATTGGCTTCAAGATGCGAAATATATTGATAACCTGGCAAAAGTATTCATCATTTTATCAAACTAGAATTATATTAAATTATATTTTTATATTCTTTTGGTTAAAAGGTTTATGTAATAGTTTCATTGAAACTGGATAATGAGTTTGCATAGTGTGGTCCACGGGCGGTCTGAAATCTTCAGGGATTTGCTTCAGGGATGGGTTCATAATTGCCTGGTGGGGTAATCTTTTAATCATAAATGGCCAGGATACTATTTGTGGACAATGAGAAAATCATCATCATTCATCATTGAGTGCTGTCTCTCCGCATCGAAGGTTGGCTACCATGTAGCGCCATTCTGCGCTGACTCTTGCTTTGATAGAGCAAGTTGTTATAGGCTGACTTGTCCATCTTTTGATGTTACTTGTCCATGTTAGTCTTGCTCTGCCTCTGCCTCTTTTACCTTGTATTTTCCCTTCCAAGATTACTTTAGTAGGCTGTTGTGTCTTTTAACATTTCCCCAAAATCTCACTTGTCTTGTTTGAATTGTGTTTAGTAGTTATCTTTTCATTTTTAGTTGTTTTAAGACTTCATCATTTGATTTCTTTTCTTCCCATCCAATTCTTCATATTCTTTTATCAATCTAATGAGAAAATACTAAGCCAAACGTGGAACGGTTTAGAAAATATTGCGGCCAATCATTTACAGTTTAAGATTTCTTGCTTTTTTTATATTTAATTTTTAGAACGAAACTTGTTGATGGTTCAATCTTATGACTATGTATCCTCTAATGTTAATTGATTAGAACTGAGTTTGATATGATAAATGTAGGAGCGTGTGTTGATATGATAAATGTAGGAGCGTGTGTTGATATGATAAATGTAGGAGCATGAGTTGATATGATAATGTAGGAGCGTTTGTTGATATGATAAATGTAGGAGTGTGTGTTGATATAACGTTGAAGAATCGTGTGTTGATATGATAAATATAGGAGCGTGTGTTGATATGATAAATGTAGGAGCGTGAGTTGATATGATAAATGTAGGAGCGTGTGTTGATATGATAAATGTAGGAGCATGTGTTGATATGATAAATGTAGGAGCGTGTGTTGATATGATAATGTAGGAGCGTGTGTTGATATGATAAATGTAGGAGCGTGTGTAATCAAGCAGCTGTGGAAATATCAGTTCAGTACATCCTTTTATAGTTCAGTGGTAGACTCAGCCTCTGTGGTTGAGTGGTTAGTGTACTTACTTTCTGATCAGTTCGATGCCATCCAGTAATTTTTTTTTTCGGAAAGAAAGTCTCCAGGGTCCCGAAAAGTCCGAGAGATTTTTTCTGGAAAGTGAAGACAGCCTGGCATGATAACCAACTACATCACCAAAAATGTGCCATCGTCATGGATAAATATGGTCACTATGTGGAAGGAACCTTTACTTTTAAAAATGAAATACAGCCTAGAAATCCCGGTTGGGGGGGGGGGGGGGGTCACATTTGTTTATAAGTAATCTGTGATAGAGACCTTCTGCTGACCTAGAGGTAATCTATGATAGAGACCTTCTTGTGATCTTTAAGTAATTTATGATAGAGACCTTCTGCTGACCTAGAGGTGATCTATGATAGAGATCTTCTGCTGTCCTTTAAGTAATCTATGATAGAGACCTTCTTGTGATCTTTAAGTAATTTATGATAGAGACCTTCTGCTGACCTTTACGTAATCTATGATAGAGACCTAGTGATCTTTAGGTAATCTATGATAGAGACCTTCTGCTGACCTTTAAGTAATCTATGATAGAGACCTTCTTGTGATCTTTAATTAATCTATAATAGAGACCTTATGCTAACCTTTAAGTAATCTATGATAGAGACCTTCTAGTGATCTTTATGTAATCTATGATAGAGACCTTCTGCTGTCCTTTAAGTAATCTATGATAGAGACCTTCTTGTGATCTTTAAGTAATCTATGATAGAGACTTTCTGCTGACCTTTAAGTAATCTATCATAGAGACCTTCTAGTGATCCTTAAGTAATCTATGATAGAGACCTTCTGCTGACCTTTAAGTAATCTATGATAGAGACCTTCTGCTGACCTAGAGGTGATCTATGATAGAGACCTTCTACTGTCCTAGAGGTAATCTGTGATAGAGACCTTCTACTTACCTAGAAATAGTGTTCTAGTGATCTTTAAGTAATTTATTATAGAGACCTTCTGCTGACCTTTAAGTAATTTATGATAGAGACCATCTAGTAATCTTTAAGTAATCTATGATAGAGACCTTCTGCTGACCTTTAAGTAATCTATGTTAGAGACCTTCTAGTGATCTTTAAGTAATCTATGATAGAGACCTTCTGCTGACCTTTAAGTAATCTATGTTAGAGACTTTCTAGTGATCTTTAAGTAATTTATGATAGAGACCTTCTGCTGACCTTTAAGTAATCTATGTTAGAGACCTTCTAGTGATCTTTAAGTAATTTATGATAGAGACCTTCTGCTGACCTTTAAGTAATCTATGTTAGAGACCTTCTAGTAATCTTTAAGTAATCTATGTTAGAGACCTTCTAGTAATCTTTAAGTAATCTATGTTAGAGACCTTCTAGTGATCTTTAAGTAATTTATGATAGAGACCTTCTGCTGACCTTTAAGTAATCTATGATAGAGACCTTCTGCTGATCTTAATTTTTTAACAGGGGCTTCAAAATTTCTTTTTCCTTTGCCATTTTGGGACCTCACCAATTCTAAATGTGGGTCTGTCTGGCATCTTCATCTTCTAGAACCTAGACACTTGTAGCTTCTTATGTTTTGTGCACGTATGTGTATAACCCACCTTTCCCACAAATTCAAATATATATATGTGGAATAGTGTGAGACATCTGCAAAACAGTACAGAGGCACTTCACCAACATAATTCGCAAGGTCCAACATTTCTGACCAGGTTAATTGTTGATTATCCAAAATACTTTACAAAAATCACTAATTCCCCGCCTTGATCGAAACACCTCACTGATGCAATCATCAATGGCTAGTATTTATTTACCTGAAGGAATCACAGACAGATTTATGTTAACACGACTGAGACATTTCTAAAACTGAAAGATAATACCTCTGTGCAGGCTCAAATGCTGCATCCTGTTGCTGAAAGGAATCCTGGGAAACAAAATAAAGTTTATGTTTGGGGAACTAAACAAGGGTGCCATTTTTGTTGTAACATAATCTCCATAATCTCTTATTATTTATGTACACACACACACACACACATATATATATTCATTCTAACTTATGTCAGAAGAAAGACATACAAATAAGTACATGGAATATTAGAACTCTTTAAGATCTACAACAATTACTTAAATAAATAAACATGATAAGAAATAAATATGGATTAGATATGAATATCTAAAAGACTAAAACTATGATAAACAAAAATAATACTCAAAACCTACAAGTGGATGTCAAAGTTGAAGGAATAGACCTGGACACAGTTCAGAGCTACAACTACCTGAGACATACTATAACTAGTGATGGAAAATGTAAAACTGAAATAAACAAAAGAATAGGAATGGCAAAAAGTAATTTTAATGCCATGAAAAATATACTAACATCAAAACAAATAACACCAGGGCTAAAACTAAGAGTAGCAAAATGTTACATCTTCTCAATATTCCTATATGGTGTAGAAACATGGACATTAGACAAGAAAACAGAACAGAAAATTAAAGCCCTTGAAATGTGAATTTATAGAAGAATAGGTAGAATTGGATGGAAAGAAAAGAAAACAAACGGTGAAGTCTTAAAACAACTTAAAATGAAAAGAGAACTACTAAACACAATTAGAACAAGACAAATGAGATTTTTGGGGCATGTTAAATACAACAGACAACTAAAAGTAATCTTGGAAGGAAAAATGCAAGGTAAAGGAAGTGCAGACCAAGTCTAACATGGAGGAGTAACATCAAAAGATGGACAAGTCAGCCTATGTGCAACCTGCACTATCAAAGCAAGAAACATAGGTGAATGGCGCTCCATGGTAGCCAACCTTCGATGTGGATTTGGCACTAGCTGATGATGATGATGATATACATATATATATATATATATATATATATACACACACACACACACTTACTAGATGCCTGTGGAAATAAGGAAAACATGTTTGGTTATGCTCAAATATTTTGCAACACATTTTTATTTCTTGAAAGTCACCTTAATTGTATTATAGTATAGATCTGTTATGTTTCATTGCTCTTATATCATATATCAAAAGCTTCAGAAATGACGGCTTATAGGAAACATATTTTTTTTTCTTTTTAGAAATGCGCAAGTTCAAAATGACAAGTTCTGCCAACCTGGCACCAAACTCCATCCTAAGATCTGGCAACCAGAAACACGACACCAACAGTCTTAGGAGGCAGCCACAGCAGAAGGTGCAACAGATTTCAACGAAAGATGCTGAAGACATTCCAGGGTCTCCAACCCCTCTTCTGTCCGCTGGAGAACGTCAGCCCAGCCCTCACTGCTATATCCGACGATCTTTTGAGAAACTTCCAGCATTGGGTTTAGGGTACCCAGCAGGTGCGTCCAACATTTCAACCCCGTCACAAAACAATGAAACCTCTGTATACCACAGCCAGCCACGTCATACTGGTGCACGGGTTGCGCTGTCCAACAACGATTTTGAAGACCCCTACCGCGTTAAGAAAGCGGAACAAAAACATCAGTTGCTTCAGACATTCTCATCTCCGTTTGCTACAGGGGTCCCTCACAGCAACAGCCATCCGGCCTGGAAACGTGCCAAAGGTCTTGACACCAGCTGGCGCTCAAATACAAGTAACTGTAATGATGACGATGACAACACAACCACTTCTGGTAGCTACACAATCACATCTGATGACATAAAGGAAGAAACATATAATCCTGATGTCATGGTTTGACCCAGGCATGTGTGACCTTTAAACATTTAAAATGTCAGCTAAATCAATTACTCAATTTGAAGGCGGGTTTTTTTCCCTCCATTTCTTTTGGAAGCTGAAGCTAAATGAAGAAGATATTCTTCCCAGTCTTCAAAGAATACACATTCTGGTCTACGGAGACAGCTCTAAGGGACACAATCTTCAGCTTTTTTGAAGAAGCTGCTGACTGCAACGAAGTATATTGCTGATTTCAGCATTGAAGTGTGAAGCCCTCAATAAGACAGAATGGTGCAGACTGAAAACTTGTTCATTTTTGCAGACAAATGGTTTCTTAAATCCATTCTTGTGTGAAATAATTTGCATTTTCCATTAAATGGAGACAAAACAATTTTAATACAATTTACTTTATGTAATTACTTTATACAATTATTTGATTTTTGTAACTAAAGATTACATTTTTATTTTAAAAGACGCACAATTTTTGTTAGAAAACGATAATTTCAATAAAAATTTCAGTTAATTATTATCACGGGACATTCTTTTGTTTCTCCTTATTTTCTTAGGATATGTTTTTATGTTTCCTTATTTTCTTGCGTTATATTTTTTACAAATTTTATTCCTCGCCATTATCACGAGATGTGCATTAGTTTTTGTTTCTCTTTATTTTCCTGCATTATTGTTGTTTTGAAATATTCTCAAATTTCAAGACCAGAATGATGTTCATTTGCTGGCCGGAAACTCTTTTGTTGTTTCATAAATCACCATAGCAACTGTTTTTTCTAGTCATATTGAGTGATAAATGATTGGTTATGTTTGTACAGATCATCAATGCTGCCTCTATACTACACAATCAAGCTTGTGTGTATCTACTATAATGGAGCACACTTGTAACTTGGCGTTTCTATTTCATATTTTCAATGTGTGTGTTTACTTCATGTGTAAATTATTCTTACACTATTTCACAGAAAGATGATTACCCAAATTATTTATCAGCCGATTTCTTGGCGCATTTTACAAATCTTGTTTGTTTGTGTACATGTTCTTAAACCAGCTTCCTAATGATTAACATATCTGGATACAACAGTTCATAGATGTTGGTATCTTCATAGAGTTTGTCTTTGAGTAGTAATATGAGTGGTACATACATAATATACATCCCTTCCATATTTTTTAGTTTAACCCTAGATTACAATACCTATCTGTAACTCTCCCAGTTACGATACTGTAGTAAAAATTACTACCACTTAAATGTAAACATTAGGTGCTCTAAAAATAGTAATTTCTCTGAACTTTTGACACACTCCCGTGTGTTCACACTAGGCAAAACGTAGGGACTTGAAATTCCTGGCTCAGGTTGATATATGACCTGAGTTTCACCTCATGGACCTGACGTGTTACAATATCTATCAGTACAGTCGCCTTAAATCTGTTGGTGTGGTTGGGTATCTAATAGCATTATCTGCTGTGTTTCCCAAGTCACAAAAGGTTGTTTGATGTCTGCTCGCAACCAAGGAAATTTCCCTAGTCACAGCACTACAAAAAAAACCCCAAAAAATAAATAAATTAAAAACTATAAATTTCTTGAAAATTGGCAATTTATTTTCATGTCTCACAATCTCAATCTCAAAACAATGAAAATAAATGAAAAACTCTGGGGTCACTGTAATTATTATTTATTATTTTTCAATTAAAAATTAAAATTGAATTATTAGTTATTAGGAAGAGGAGGATGGGGGTAGTGTATGAACACATAAAAATGCTGGTATTTTTACAACGGTCCCGCGTGTTACCGGGGCCTCATTATGTGGGAAGTAAAGAATAGTGACACTGTGACCTTCAAGGCATGTCATAAGAGGCGACTAAGGAGGTTGATCGATGGCTTGACAATCTGTCATTGTAAAAAGCATTGTTATGGAAACAGAACCATATATTTTAGAAGTAGTGATCTCTGCAATATGTGCCATTTTGGCACGCAAGGTTTCTGTTTTTGAGATTGTAGTTCTGCCCTATGTGCCGTCTTCGGCTCGAAAGGACAATAGATAGATAGATAGATTGTAAAGGCAGCTCCTAAAAAACATCAGAAAGAAACAATCAACATTTTTCGGGCATATCATGAGAAGAGGAAAGTTAGAATACTTGGTTACAACTGGTAAAATAAAAGGAAAGAGGGATCGCGGACAACAAAGAGAGAAAATACTGGATAGCTTGATGTCATGGCATGGAAAACAGTCAACAACAGAACTGATAACAATGCACTGTAGATAGAAGATTGTGGAAGGACATGATCACCTATGCCAACCGGTATGGCACATGATGATGATTGTAATGGTGGGGTGTAACATACCCTCCTACAAAGTATGGTGATAGCTTTACAGAAAAGGTCAATAAAAAATATTTTATTTTGATCTTTATTTTCTTGCCTTTTCAGCAAAGCACTATTTCACCTTCTGGCTATGACTTCTAGACTGTACTAGCCCACAGTTGACATTAACAAATTTGTGTTCAAATTATATATTTTTTTAAAATGTGTTATGTGTGTTCGTGTAGCATAGTTAGTAGGTCTTGATATTTATAGTCCATTTAGAATGTAGGTATGTTATGATGTGATTGCCTAGCACTTGTATAAGCCTAGCTACTTTCACACTTCTTCATACACATTTTAAATAAGAACAGATGTAGAACGTCACACAAATGGTCTGTTTTTCCTTACAAATTATCTTGTAAGACTTTCAAGTCAAATTTTTAGAAAAATCCTTACAAATTATCTTGTAAGACTTTCAAGTCTAATTTTTAGAAAAATCCTTACAAATTACCTTGTAAGACTTTCAAGTCTAATGTTTAGAAAAATCCTGTAAAATTACCTTGTAAGACTTTCAAATGTAATGTTTAGAAAAATCCTTACAAATTAAAGAAAACCCTTACAGCATGGAAGGTATGAATGTCTCTGTTCTACATATGCTGGACATATGTAGTAGATATTAAGAAATAATTGTATCCACCTCACTGTCCCAATCAGCACAGAATATTCATTCTGCACGTGAAACGGGTGATACTTCTGTTATACCCTGTATGGAGATTTCATATGTTAACTTGTTTTCTGCTGAGTTGGTATTATGCATCATTCATCTAATATAAATGCACTTTTAAAATAACCTAAAGTGCACTTTGTACATATTGTGTACGCCAGCATTATACTAATTTCTTATCATACTAGGACTAAAAATATACTATAATACCACCACCCTCAATGACAGCCTAGAAAGGTCACATCTGCATGTCATCGCCTGTCACCAACTTAACATTGCAAATGTCCTATATATTTTTATTAACTGGACGATGAGTGAAAATTCAAGACCAAAGATGTATGAAAAGTGCAAGTTTGGTCTTTAAGTTGTAATTAATTATTGCCGTAGTTTTTATCTCCTTGAAGTTGAAGATATGTCTTTTATGAAAGAAAAAAAATATTTTAAAAACTATTTTAGTTACAGCAGAACTGACAGGTTATGCTTCATATTATGATATAGCTTTTTTATAGTGTGACTTTTATATTAGGCAAGAAACATGTGACCCACTTTTATTAAAGATGAGAAACATATGGCCCATTTTTATAATAGACAAGTTATATGTGTAGAGTAGTAAAGTGATAGAACAGGTTGTAGTAGAGTGAAGTGATTAGAGGCCAGGTGATAGTGGAGTGAAGTTATTAAAGGACAAGTTGTAGTGGAATGATTAGAAGACAGGTGGTTATAGAGTGAAGTGATTAGAGGACAAGTTGTCATGGAGTGAAGTTATTAGAGGACAAGTTGTAGTAAAGTGAAGTGGTTAGAGGACAGGTTGTAGTAAAGTAAGTGGTTAGAGGACATGTTGTAGTAGAGTGAAGTGATTAGAGGACAGGTTGTAGTGGAGTGAAATGTTAAAAAGACAGGTGGTAGTGAAGTGAAGTGATTAGAGGAGATGTAGTGGAGTAGTTAGAGGACAGATTGTAGTGGAGTTAAATGATTAGAGGACAAGCTGTAGTGGAGTGAAGTGATTAGAGGACAAGCTGTAGTGGAGTGAAGTGATTAGAGTACAAGTTGCACTGGAGTAAAGTGATTAGAGGACAAGTTGTAGTGGAGTGAAGTGATAAGAGGACAAGCTGTAGTGGAGTGAAGTGATTAGAGGACAAGCTGTAGTGGAGTGAAGTGATTAGAGGACAAGCTGTAGTGGAGTGAAGTGATTAGAGGACAAGCTGTAGTGGAGTGAAGTGATTAGAGGACAAGCTGTAGTGGAGTGAAGTGATTAGAAGACTCTAAAATAAGTCTTTGATCTGACTAACACAATAAAGATTAAGTTGAAATGTTGACCACCTACATTTCCTATTTTATATGTTGCAATATATTTCCTTATTATTTTTTGCTCTATTTCTACCATTTCTATTTATTGTAATAGATTTTCATTTACCTGCTACCTGTTGCTCACAAGTTGAATGAAGATGCTAGCAATTAATTTTTTTTTTAACAATGAAAGATGATTTTTATACTCTCTGATTTCTATAGGCTTTCAAACCTAAATATAAGACCTATGACAAATAGATGATGAAAAGTACAAATAATTTTTGAAAATAACAGAGGAATATGAAGTGTTTAAAATCTAGCAGTAGCAAAAAAAAGAGTTTATATGTTGTAACAATACTGCAAAGTGTTGTAACATCACAATAACATGTGTGAAGTGTTTAAACCTCATAGCATGCAGTTTAAAGTGTTTAAACATCATAGTATGCAGTTTAAAGTGTTTAAACATCATGGCATGCAGTTAAAAGTGTTTAAACCTCACAGTATGCAGTTTAAAGTGTTTAAACCTCATGGTATGCAGTTTAAAGTGTTTAAACCTCATAGCATGCAGTTTAAAGTGTTTAAACATCATGGCATGCAGTTAAAAGTGTTTAAAACTCACAGTATGCAGTTTAATGTGTTTAAACCTCATGGTATGCAGCTTAAAGTGTTTAAACCTCACAGTATGTAGGTTAAAGTGTTTAAACCTCATGGCACACAATTTAAAGTGTTCACTGCACTAGATTTGCTGTTATTGAAAAGCAGTGGTTGGTCAGACAACATCATCGTTGCTTCCCCCCCCCCCCCCCCAATATAAGAAATGGGAAAAAGTAGGCTTATGTGCTAGTATCTTACCATAAATGAAAATAGAAACACTTGCAGCTATCATTGCACAACATTGTACCAAAGGGCAGTAACATGGTTTATTGAATCAATAAACAACCATCTTGATGCTAGCAGTGTCTCTGTGTCCTGAATAATACATGTCTTGTCTGTACACTGTAGATTGTATCATCATCCTGAGCTCTCTCTGCCAAGATATTTGCTACCATGGAACATCAGTCTTCCCTTGATGGTCAAGACAGATTTCCACGCTCACCCACTGCTACTGTAGTATGAATCTTTGCCCACTATTTTTATTTTTCATCGCACATTTCCTTATGACTTTCATTTTCTTATAATGGCCTTTTTTAGATTCAACATAATTTTTTTGTTTTGCCAAGATTGGCAAATATATTCTTAATTTTTACTCACTGAATTATTTGCTTCCTTCTCCTTTCACCAACACTCTTTGCATTCTGCAACTTGTATGTTTTCTCTATCTAGCTATCTCTTGTTTACCTCAAGTATTGAGTATATCTGCAATGTCATTTTTAAAAATAAATTTTCCTGTATTTTTGTAGTTCTCTAGTGACCCATATAGTTTTGCCTGAAGTGTTGTATCTATGGGCCAATGAGTTTTCCTCAGGCTGCTATATTCAGTACAGTCTTGGAGTATGTGTTCAGTGGTCTGGGGCATCTGTCCACGTGTACATCTAGTTGAGGTGCCGATCTTGAATTTTGTATACATGTGACTAGGGAGTCAATTGTGTCCTGTTCTGAGATGTATAATGATAACTTATTTCCATCTATTCATATATTGGAAGGCATCTTGATTTGGGGCTTGTGGTCCTCTGATTGATTTGATTATCAGTTTTTTTTCTGATGGTATGTAACTGGTGTATCTGGTTGTTTGCCTTCCTTTGTCAGCTGATTTGCTCTCTCATTTCCTGCTATTCCACAGTGAGATGGGACCCACTGCAGGGCAACCTTGTGATGCTTCCGGAGTTCAGGCAATAAGGTCTACAGATGTGGTAATTTTCTGGATTGTAGTGCCATCTATAGACTTTTATGAATGTTCTTGTAAATGTTCACTTAAATCTAATCAAAATTACTACTGATTATATCTGTATATGCTTTTGGTAGGAACCCACAGTGCAAGTTAGGATGTGGAATTAATAATGGAGGGATAGAGAAGAATCATCAGAAGTTATAGCTACTAGATGTGAGTGAATCTAACAGAGAATTATGTTAAACTTACGTTAGAAACAACAGTTGGAGCCCTGTGTTCCCTGGAACATGAGAACTGATACAACATACACTAAACAGAAAATTTATTTATTTACTTAGAAATATGACAGAACAACAGCAAAGATATTGATATAAACAATTTGAGGAAAACAACAACAGTGATAACAAGAAATATGTTAAGAAAGGGATAAAATAATTTGACAGAACAACACATAGGAACAGGTTCAAAAGTTGTAAAAGTGTTGCTAGTTTGATGGTGATGAATTGTTACAATTTATAGGTTGCCAGGCTGGTTCATGTTATGAGGAAACTAAAATATCATATTGTGTTCTTTATTCTAATAAGAAAGGTCACCAACTCAACATGTTTTGATGAAATATTTTGTCAATTATTTCAACAGCATTACCTCAACTGATTCATACACTAATGAGACCTATAACTTTTAACCATTTCCTGTGCTTTAGCTATTTACAGTCCAGACTGTTACTATATTCATGCTATGAATAATTTATCCCTTAATTTTTGTAACCTTAACCTCACTTGTTGACTTGGTGAGACATTGAGGCACCATTGATGTCACCAGGATTCTCTCCTATTCTGGGAGAGGGGATGTGGCTCTTGCTGTTATCTGTAACCTGGTGAAGTTCATATAGATCCAGTTACCTTTGAGCTGATGACCTTTGGCCCAGTTTGATAATAGTCTAGAACCATCCATTCTTTGAATTTGTTGTTGGTTCTACCACTGTCTGACTATTGGAGCCTCGGTGGCTGAGTGGTTAGTGAGCTCACTTCCTGACCATTAGGGTCCAGGTTCGATCCCCTACAGCGGCAGGTTTTATTTTTTTGGACTGACAAGGTTCTGGGGTTACCCAGCCTCTAAAAATTTTAGAGATTTTTCTGGGAAGTAAAGGAGGCCTGGTGTAATACTGACCACATCACCCAAAAATGTGGTCATAGAAAAATGTGGTCACTAACACTATATTCCCCAAACGCCTAGCACAGCATGGAGGGAACCTTTACTTTTTACAATCACTGTCTGCCTTGGCATTTTACCAATAATTCCTTGCATAATGGTTTTTACTATATCTGCTGAGCATGTTATGTGACTGTACCAAGTTTCATGGTTTTGCCCATTCAACATATTCATAAACCTTGTGTAATATTTTCAAAGTCAAACATGTCAATGAAAGTGACCTGTGTGGTAAAAAGGATAACTTTGAAGTCTGTGTTGTTATCTTCTTTTTGTTGTAGGTGCAAGATTTAACAAAGTAATCATTGTTTGATATGTCTTACTGTGTCTTGTAGAGGAATTTCTCCAACTTGTTTCATCCTTGTCCTCTTCTCATGATGTGCCTGAAAAATTTTAGGAGCTCCATTTTTTGTATTGCCTCTTTGAGAATGTCCTCGTTAGCCTCGCTGTCCTGGGAACTTTCAACATTCTCTGTGGTTTCTAATCATCTTTTCAATTTTTTATTTTTTTTGTCTACTGTCCATGATTTGCTTCCAAAGGTCAGAATTGGCTCCATATAGCACCAATTCAGATCCATGTAAAGACCACTGAAAATACACAGTTCTTGTAAATCCTTAGTTTGATTTTTGTGTTATTCTGTTTCCAAATGTTTAGATTGATTTGGCTAAAGTTATTCTCCACTTTGTCCACCAACTTCATTAATCTTTGCCTCATTTCTTCTCTCTCTATGCTTCTCACGATCAAAAAGTGGAAGCTGCCCAGGCAAAATTGTTAAGCAAATAAAATTCTACCAGTGCCGAAGATGTGTCGGACCGAAAAGTATAAATATTACAGCTTACTAGCGACACAAACCGAAGGTATCCAAGCCAACAAAATAGGTGACGCTGAAGTTCCCAAATCTCAGAATTTTATTAATTGAACACTTGTCCAAAAAAATGTATATACTATTTAAACTTTCATCTTTGATTATCTTCTCAAAACACTGAAAGAAGAAAGATGTGTAAACTTTTCAGTGATTTATTTAATGTGTAAAAAGTGAAATCACGCTTGTGAAACTCACTGGCTAGTCTGCTACATTATTAACCACCCATCATTTATGTTGATCACCTGAACTGTTTTGCATGCCATCATCAAATTAGAATAAATAATATGTTAAATAAATGTTTGTATGTTAAGTTTGAAGAAACAAAGTTTGTGTTCGTTAATAACATATGGCTGGAAATAATCAGATCTTAATAGATCAAATGAACTTGCGTATGCATAAGCTTGTGAATGCACACAGGTAGAAAATGGCCTTAATTTGTGTTTGTCTCTTATATGTGATTGTATG
This sequence comes from Megaustenia siamemsis, assembly GCA_032433765.1. Classification (NCBI taxonomy): domain Eukaryota; kingdom Metazoa; phylum Mollusca; class Gastropoda; order Stylommatophora; family Ariophantidae; genus Megaustenia; species Megaustenia siamemsis. The sequence goes on from JAVIAB010000001.1 coordinate 9,384,771, forward strand.
CCTCTCCTACGTTAATATTAGACTATTTTGTTCTGTATTTATGTAATGTTATGGTGTTCTCCTTTATATGTTAATGTGTAACAGTGACAGAACACAGCTCATCTTAAGCTCTGTGAAGAAATGGCACAGAATTTAAAGTTGACCAGTCCTCGATTCTTCACAAAATATTCAGCTTAGCAACACATCTTTAGGAAGTTCAATTTCTCCCACTGTGATCTGATTTAAGAAGTCACAATTGTAGTACTTTTGTGCGATTTGGTTCTTTGGTTATGGAAGGCCCCGGTATCACTGCAAACGAATTAAAATCCATTATTGCTCAACCACCCGTGCCAGCGTAATCATCCGAATTAATATCTCATCTCCCAAACAAAGAAAGGTAACTGTAGTCTCCATCGTAGCAGTCTCAGCACACACCAAAAGACATAAGGCGAAACCATGCAAAAAGTGAACACAGCCAACTGTTCCCTGTCATACGATATCATCATTCATCGTAAACAATGTGCGATTGACACTACCTACTGGAATTATCACCTCCAGGTTCTCTAAAAATAATTCATTGTATAATTCTTCATTTGTCAAAATTTTACCTGTAACCTCAACCTGCAAACTATTTAAATATCACAAGTTATGTTAATGTGATGATTATCTCCTTTCATGGAACAGTGTAAATCCCAAGAAATAACTATTATATCAGGGGATTTCAGTGCAAAGGTAATAACAGCTAAAGTGCAAAATGTGACTGGGGGGCATGGCCTTGGAGAGACGAATGATAGAGGGGATTGATTGATAGATTGGGCAAAGACACATGAAATGATTATAGGTAACACCTTGTTCAAACAACACCCTAGGCGACTATGGACATGGCAAAGCCCAGACAAAAAAGTACACAATCAAATTGATTTTATACTGGTACAGAGAAGATTCAGGAATGGACTAACATCGGTTAAAACAAGGCCAGGGGCAGATTGCAATAGTGACCATGTACCAGTAGTTGAAAAGATAAGAATAAAACTGCGGAAAGCACAGAAATCACAAAGAAATATAAAATTAGAACTAGAGATGCTAAGAGTAGATAAACAGATGAGTGATAAGTACAGCATGATAGTATAAAATAGACATAATGCTAATGACAAAATACAGGACATCCAGGAACAGTGGTAAATGCTCAAACAATCGATTCAACAAACATCAAAAGAAGTAATATACCAATGACTAAAAGAATCAACAAAAAGAAATGGATGACAGAAGAAATATTACAAGTAATGGACGAAAGAAGAAAACATAAGAAAGAAGAACGGACATACAAAATATTGCACAAAGAGATCCAAAACAAATGCGGAGAAGCAAAAGAAGGATGGTTAAAACAGAAATGTGAAGAAATGGAAAAACAACAAAAGAAAGACTCATGTTGTTGCACAACTTGTTATATGAATTAACAGGAAGAAAAGAAGTCAAAGTTTCTGGATGTGTGAAATCAAAGGAAGGAAATATAATAATGGGACAGGAGAAGACAGACAATGGAAATATGGACAGAATATATCAGTCAACTCTATGATGATGAAAGACCAGAATTTAATTCAAATGAAGACACAGGACCACCAAGAGTGAAGTGGAGGACGCAATTCAACACATGAAAAGAGGCAAAGCTCCAGGTCCTGACAATATAACAATCGAAGAGATAAATGCATTAGGAGAGCTGGGAGTACAAGTCATAACAAAACTACTCAATGACATACATAACACTGGACACATACCTGAAGATCTACTAAAATCTATCTTTGTAGCCATACCGAAGAAGTCAGGAGCCACTGATTGTGAAGACCATCACACTATTAGTCTCATGAGCCATATGACTAAAATAATATTAAGAATCATCATGAGACATGTAAGGAACAAAATAAAACCAGAAATAAGTGAGGAACAATGTGGATTTGTGGAAGGAAAGGGCACCAATAATGCAACATACATCTTAAGAACATTGATAGAAAGATCTATAGAGGTAAAGAAAGATCTATATATGTGCTTTATAGACTACACAAAAGCATTTGACAAAGTAAAGCACGTGGAAATAATAAATATGCTGGAGAAATTAAACATTGATGGCAAGGATCTGCGAATGATAAAAGACATGTACTGGCAACAAACAACAGCTATACGAATTAACAACCAAACAGGACAATTTCAATTTATAAAACAAGGGAGTCAGACAAGGCTGTGTTCTGTCGCCGGATTTGTTTTCACTTTACAGCGAACATATTATGAGATCAATAGTAGACAAAAAAGGAATTGAAGTCAATGGTCACAACATAAATAATTCACGATATGCGGATGACACAGTCTTAATAATATAGACAGAGAATGAGCTACAAGAAATGATAGATATAATAGTAAAAGAAAGCAACAAGACATGGTCTCAGTCTGAATAGTAAGAAAACAGAAGTAATGGTTATATCGAAGAAACAATCATCACCATCATGCAGCATAAAAATAAACAAGACAAATCTGAAACAAGTGCAACGTTTCAAATACTTGGGTACAGTGATAACATCAGATGGAAGATGCAACACAGAATTAAAAAGCAGAATAGCTGAGGCCAAAATAGCATTTCAGAAAATGAAAAATATCTTATGCAACAAATCTATGTCAATAGAAATGAGAAAGAGAGTTCATCGATGCTATATAGAACCAATTCTGACCTATGGAAGCGAATCATGGACAATAGACAAACAAATGAAAAGACAATTAGAGGCCACAGAGATGGGATTTCTCAGAAGAATGTTGAAAGTTCCCTGGACAGCTAAAAAGACCAATGAGAAAGTTCTCAAAGAGGCCAACACAAAAAGGGAGCTCTTAAAAAACATCAGAAAGAAGCAATCAACATTTTTTGGGCACATCATGAGAAGAGGAAAGTTGGAATACTTGGTTACAACTGGCAAAATAAAAGCAAAGAGAGATCGCGGACGACAAAGAGAGAAAATACTGGATAGCTTGGTGTCATGGCATGGATAACAGTCAACAACAGAACTCATATAGATGCACTGTGTATAGAAAATTGTGGAAGGACATGATCGCCAACGCCAACCGGTACGGCACATGATGATGATCTCCTTTCGGTTGATGGCCTCTTACCAACTGACCCTCTGAGGGTAGTCAATGATCAACAATCTTTCTGGCAAAATCTCCATCCATTTATGTCTCACTTCTCCGAGTATGATATAGCTTGACTATAAACATTTCCTCACATCTGTCCAACCAGCTTCACTTCAATCATTAATGTTCAGCTTTTAACAAGTTTACGTTCCATTAACAGCATGCCGATATATACTACCCCTCCAGCATTACGCAGCCGAACATGCCAGATAAACGCATCACAGGCACACCTCTAAAGTTAGTTGCTAGTAAAACAACATATTCTATATAATTTAGGAATTCTCTATAATAATTATAGCTCAGTGGTTAGTGAACTGGACTGCAAAGGACAAGGGGTAGGGTTCGATCCCAACGGACGGCTTCCGGGTTCACCCAGCCTTAAATGGGTACCGGATTTTTTCTGGAAAAGTAGAGTGGCATGGGCGTAATACCGACCACATTACCCAAGAAATCATGTGCCGAAGGTCTGTAAAATTTATGGTCACTAACACCATATTCCCTATACGCCACTTGGCGTGACGGGGGCTCTTTACTACTACTTTTACTTACTATAATAATTAGGGATTCTACGAACACTAAAAGATCTTTTCAAATAATGCCACAAATATATCGCTTTCAGGTTCCTCTCTATATGTTAATATAACACTACCAGATTCTCTTTTATATGTTGAAGTAACACTATCAGGTTCTTTATAGTTTCTCATATGTATCTTCTTAGTAAATTATGTTTTATTTTAATTATGTTAATGCTAATCGTACAGGTTATTTATACGCATCAGTTTGTTATAATATTCTTTCCATATCGATGTAACACTGTTATGGCCTTTTTATATGTTGTTTAATTGTGTATGGCCTCTTTTAATGTAACACTGTTAGAGTCTCCTATATATGTAAGGTAACATTTGTATGGTTTTATTTTAATGTTAAAGAAATATTGTTACGCTCTCCTTCCTTCATATGTTAGTAGCATCCATCAAATATCTTCTTTATATATTTATTGATCGAGTGACCTCATCATATAAAATAGAAAACACAGCTAAATTCCAGTTTATATGTTACCGTAATATTTCCACGTCTTCTTTAATGTTAATGTAACATCGTCACGTTCTTCATTATACGCTCATAGCAAATTGTTAGTCTTTCTTATGTATTATATGTTACATATTACATGCTAAAATAATGTTAATGTCTTTATATATGTTAATGTTAAACTGTTAGTGTCTCCTTAATTGATTAATTAAAAATTATTTGTATTTCCTACATAAGAAAATTTGAATGCCATTCATTGATGTTAAATTGTTGCTATCACCATTACACGTGAATATGAACACATTAATTTGTATGCATTAATATATATATATATATCATTCTATTCCATTAACCATCTTCCAAAATAAACAGGAAAGACAAATGATGATGAATTGCATCCCTTTGTGTGTGTGTATGTTGTGCCGTTGACCATTAAGTCCACCTTCTGTTAATTGTTGTTATTATTATTCTTTATGTACTTGGCCTCTAGCTATTATTCTTTTTGCACTTGGCCTCTAATTATTATTCTTTTTGCACTTGGCCTCTAATTATTATTCTTTTTGCACTTGGCCTCTGATTATTATTCTTTTTGCACTTGGCCTCTGATTATTATTCTTTTTGCACTTGGCCTCTAATTATTATTCTTTATGTACTTGGCCTCTAATTATTATTCTTTATGTACTTGGCCTCTAATTATTATTCTTTATGTACTTGGCCTCTAATTATTTTTCTTTATGTACTTGGCCTCTAATTATTATTCTTTATGTACTTGGCCTCTAATTATTATTCTTTATGTACTTGGCCTCTAATTATTATTCTTTTTGCACTTGGCCTCTAATTATTATTCTTTTTGCACTTGGCCTCTGATTATTATTCTTTTTGCACTTGGCCTCTAATTATTATTCTTTATGTACTTGGCCTCTAATTATTATTCTTTATGTACTTGGCCTCTAATTATTATTCTTTATGTACTTGGCCTCTAATTATTTTACTTTATGTACTTGGCCTCTAATTATTATTCTTTTTGCACTTGGCCTCTGATTATTATTCTTTTTGCACTTGGCCTCTGATTATTATTCTTTTTGCACTTGGCCTCTGATTGACAAAGAAGTCTGGCGAACACTGTTCACTTATGAGATTCTACCTGCCAGGTTGTTGAAGGGGGTGAGTGGTTTAGAGGTAAGATGTCGGTCTCTGAATAAGAAGGTTCCCACCGCAGGTGGTGTACATTTTTCAAAAACCTAATCCATGGTTTCCTTGTAGCTTTACCCTCCTTTGGTCGTTAGGTAGTGAGATCCGAAGCCTAGCCTTCTAGGATAATGACAACAAAGAGGAAGTCCCCCATACAAACTCTGCACATGTTAAAGAAAACCTTCGGCAGTTGGAAATTGAAAAGAGCAAGCTAAAAATTGCTGCTGCCAAAATTGATAGGAAAAAAATAAACCCAAAAACATTGAAAACTCAACGATAAAAATTAGAGTACCTCTGAAGTTGGAGGATATCTGCCTGTATGGCAGGGGACACCTGGGCACACAGGTGCTGGTGTGAAAATAGGAAAAAGTGATATTCAGGGAAAATTCAGTCCCTTGAAACTTCACTAAAGATATAAAGCTGGTGCAGGTGTGTGTGTGTGTGGGGGGGGGAGAGAAATTGCCTGTCTTTGTCTGCCACTCTTTTACCTTTCCTCCACTATATAAACAGCTCGTGTGACTGTTTCTATTTCTCATGAGCACACAACTATCCAAATTGCTTGTTATCACTTTCTGTATAAACTAACATGTGGAGATTTTGTTGTTTCCCTTCAAGAGAACAAACTCTGTGATGGCAACTGACTTTCTGTCAGTCCAGGGCCTATGTCAAGGTGAAGAAGAGTTGTAGTTAGTTTCATCATCACTGCACACCAGACTAATCCATAGGTGCTCTGATATCCCCCCTCGATAAAATCCAGGGAGAACCATGTGCATGGAGAGTTATCAGAATCAAAATGGACACAACACACATTCTAGTCACGGAACAAGCATCTATATATCAATCCATACTTTACTTTTAATTACATATCATAGTTGGTAATTTGAGACACATGGCATGAAAATGACAACATAATGAAAATGATCAGATATTATCGTCTTCTTCTTCTGTGTTGGTCATGTTATTACATCTCTTCAACCTAAGCACTTAAAAAACCATAAATGAATGTAATTCGTATGTGACATGGTTTATGGCAAGTTATGATATTTACATAGTTCTACAAAGCACACTTGACCTCATTTTTTGAGCATGTTTCTCTTTTTTATTTTCTATTCCCACTCAATAAAGTTAGGCTCAGATCCCTGTGGTGTTGTCAATTTGGTAGCTTAAATAGGATTTATTTTACATTACTTTTTTACAATTGGTGAGTCTAACTGTTGTAATTTCTTGTCTACTGAGCTAGTAGGATACACCATTTTTCTGACATTTCCAGTCTTCAGTATGTGTATGACAAAATCAAGTGAGATATCAAACAGCCTCTGAATAATACAGTTTTAATTAAAATATATTTAAGAAAGGATTGAATGATGAAATTCCAAATATTTCTTAACTTTCTGAGGCCTTAATACTTCTCCCTGTATGAATTAGAGATTGTGCATTTTCTTGTTTCTGTCAAGTTTATCTATATATGGAGACCACATTGTCATCATTTCTGGTGGAATTGGTGATGAGACCATTATGTGTCCTGAAGTATTTGCTGCAATGAGACCATTATGGGCTAAGATAACTGCTACAATGAGACCATTATGAATCCTAAGATAATTGCTACAATGAGACCATTATGAATCCTAAGATAACTGCTACAATGAGACCATTATGAGTACTAAGATAACTGCTACAATGAGACCATTATGAGTCCCAAGATAACTGCTACAATGAGACCATTATGAGTCCTAAGATAACTGCTACAATGAGACCATTATTAAGTCCTAAGATAACTGCTACAATGAGACTATTATGAATTCTAAGATAACTGCTACAATGAGACCATTATTAAGTCCTAAGATAACTGCTACAATGAGACCATTATGAGTCCTAAGATAACTGCTACAATGAGACCATTATGAGTCCCAAGATAACTGCTACAATGAGACCAATATGAGTCCCAAGATAACTGCTACAATGAGACCATTATTAAGTCCTAAGATAACTGCTACAATGAGACTATTATGAATTCTAAGATAACTGCTACAATGAGACCATTATTAAGTCCTAAGATAACTACTATAATGAGACCATTATGAATCCTATGGAATCTGCTGCAATGAGGACAGAAAAGTGTTGATCACTGGTTAGTCAAGGAGTATGATGTTGGAATGCAATTGGATTTGTGGAGTCATTTACTCCTACAGTGTGTAATAGTTCTCCATAACATGCCACACCTTCAGAAATCCTGTTGTGCTAGTCTGAGTGATTAGCTGTAACACTTTCTCAAATATCTGGATGGGTCGGTGAATCATAGCTGACTGCTGTGTCATTAGTGAACAACAGAATTGATGTGTATCCTGAATCACAATGCGGCTTTAGATCCGGAAGATTATCTGCAGACATGATTTTCTCTTTATGTCTGCTTCAAGAAAAATCTAGAGAGCAGAAAAGCCTTCATAGCCTTTATCGATCTTACAAAGGCCTTTGACCTAGTCAACAGGAACAGTCTCTTCAAAATACTAAAATAGACCCATAAATTCTGTTGGCGTTAGTTAAATCGTTTCGAGAGGATTTGAAGGTTGTGTATATATATTTATATATATTAGCAGTGCTGCAAAATCCATAGTCGGCTATAATTGATGTAGGCTACTATAGACAACTATGACTGACGGAGGCTACAATAGTCAACTATGACTGATGGAGACTACTATAGTCAACTATGACTGACGGAGGCTACTATAGTCAACTATGACTGATGAAGACTACTATAGTCAACTATGACTGATGAAGACTACTATAGTCAACTATGACTGACAGAGGCTACTATAGTCAACTATGACTGACAGAGGCTACTATAGTCAACTATGACTGATGGAGGCTACTATAGTCAACTATGACTGACAGAGGCTACTATAGTCAACTATGACTGACGGAGACTACTATAGACAACTATGACTGATGGAGACTACTATAGTCAACTATGACTGACGGAGGCTACTATAGTCAACTATGACTGACAGAGGCTACTATAGTCAACTATGACTGACGGAGGCTACTATAGTCAACTATGACTGTCCGAGGCTACTATAGTCAAATATGACTGTCCGAGGCTACTATAGTCAACTATGACTGATGGATGATACTAATTTGTTCGTGGTTCCTTCAGTCTTTAATCAGTTCACCATAAAAAAAGTGGCCAGAATATGTGGCATCACCATAATGTAAAACAAACTGTCTGCCAAAATCATGTCTGCTATAATCCAGAATGTGCTGATACTTCAATGATGTCGTCTACTGTGGGCACAAAATGTTCTTTTGAGAGTGAAAAACAAACAAAAGAGAATCAAATGTTTCTTCCACGTGTGTGCTCAGTATGTACATAACTATACTTCACTGACGTGACTTAAAATTAGAACAGAATTGTTTCACTACAGGCGGAATACTCCCATATCTGCTCAGCTCCAGTTCCAGCAACCAACAAAGTGTTCATCCTGATTGTTCATACTGTTCCATTGAACATGCTGCATTCTCTATAAATGGTGCGCAGCTCAAAATTGACACTTCCAGGTCATTGTAATGGCCGTTATGGGCAGCATAATCTTCATGCACAATTCTGGTGTAGACTTCATGATCAGTGAGCGTGGCCCAAGAATCACTGTCCTACCAAATGAAGTCAGGCCCTCACTTCAGAAAAACACTTGACCTGACCGCAGTTAAATTTGCAGGACCTGGTACCGCTCCACTAAACTCCAGGCTAGTCATCTGCAGCACTATCTCAGCATGTGGGTGCCAAAACCATGTTGATTTCAAATACTTCACTGAAATTTTTGTCAGCAATGAAGAAATTAGAATGACTATATGATCATGATAAAATACAATCAAATGTTAAAATATCAGCCAATAATTAATGTACATAAACAATGAGGGATAACATTACACTAAGGCAGAAACTAGGCTAGCTGGACACATCGTGGTGGGAGTGTCGTGGCAATGGTTTCTTGGCCACAAACATGACACAGTTGTAGTAGTTTTGCATCAGGGAAAGAGGATTCTGGACGTAGGAGCAGCGAACATTCATTTCTTCTTTCTGAGGAGCAGATATTTAAATTATAAGTGTCAACACGGACAATTAAACTAGCAATGATTCAATTGAGGATTATAAGAACAATTGTCAACATGGACAATTAAAATAGAATGATTCAAATGAGGATATAAGTCTAACTGTCAACATGGACAACTAATATAATAGTGATAAAAATGAGGATAATAAGAACAATTATCAACACGAACAATTAATACAACACTGATAAAAATGAGGATAATAAGAACAATTGTCAACGTGGACAATTAAAATAGAATGATTCAAATGAGGACTATAAGTATAACTGTCAACATGGACAACTAATATAATAGTGATAAAAATGAGGATAATAAGAACAATTATCAACACGAACAATTAATACAATACTGATAAAAATGAAGATAATAAGAACAACTGTCAACACAGACAATTAATCATCATCATCAAGTACCTAGCCTGCTGACATTGGTGATCATGTCTCTCCACAACTTACAATCTTGGCAGTTATTTATCATTTCTGTTGTTGACCTTCTGCCAAATCATTCTCTTAAGCTGTTTGGTATCTCTTCGTCCCTCAATTTTCCCAGTTGTTACAATATATTCCAGCCTTTCCTTTCTCATAACATGGCCAAAAAATGATGATTGTTTCTTCCTAATATTGGATATTAGCTTTCTTTTTGCTTTGGTCTCTTTCGTTGCTTTTCTTAGCTGTCCATGATGTTCTCAACATTTTTCTGTAAAAGCACATTTCTACAGCCTCCAGTGATTTTCTTGTCTGTTGTCCTGGACAGTTAATATAATAGTGATAAAATTGAGGATAATTAGAATAACTGTTAACACAGACAATTAATATAATAGTGATAACAATTGAGGATAATTAAAATAACTGTCAACATGGACAATTAAAATAGCAATGTCAACAAGGACTTGTTACTTAAAAACAAGCTATGTGTTTGGCATGTACTAGGAAGTTATCAACAAACCTCAATCTCAAAGCCAATGTCTAGCATGACCTTTCTGACCTCTTCATAACTCAGCTCAATGGACATCTCGTTCTGCTGACCAGCCCAATGGTATAACAAAGGACCTGAAAACAAAAAACATGACAGCTGTGTCCACAAGGGATAATCTCACCAACGGTACTCAATGAATGAAATAAAGATCAATTTGATTTTTTTTAAATTGTTTTTTTTTCTGAAGTAGATGAATTTTATTTTAACCCAAGATTATGATACAGTCGTAAAAATTACCACATTAAAACACAAATTCTTCCAAATTTGATAGTTTGTGGTGTACCTCCTCCGTGTACTTTCCTAATTACTACTTCCAGTGACCCCTAAGTGATTAATTTGTTTCTATTGATGTAGGGTTTTTTCCCCCATTTTGTGAGATACAATTCTATAATACGAAAGAAAATGTAGAAAAATTTCAACAAATTGGTCATTTTTCAATTTTTCCCCCTTCCTTTGACCAGGGAAATGTTCTTGGTCGCCAGCGGCATCAAACAACTCTTTGTGACTCTGGAACGAATAACACTTTGAGGTAGTCAAACATACTGACAAATTTATGGCATCCGTCTGAATAGACAAATAGCATGTCCGGTCCAAGTGGTCAATTTCAGGTGATAAATCAACCTGAGACAGGAAATCTGAGTTCCCTGTGTGTAAATGGGAAAACATATATTTTTGTGTCAAAAGTTCAAAGAAAGTGATATTTTTAGTGCCCCCAATGTTACAACTAAGTTTTAGTATTTTGTACTACAGGTTGTAATGAAATCCGCCACAGGTAGGTATCGTAAATAAGGGTTAAAGAATTTGTTTTTTCTGGAGTAGATAAATTTTTTTTAAAGAAATGGGTTGTTTTTTTTTTTAAGTAGATAAATTTTCAAGAAATGGATTATTTTTCTGAAGCAGATATTTTTATTTTCAAGAAATTAGTTTTTTTCTGAAGCAGATAATTTTATTTTAATCCTAGATTACAATACTTATCTGTGACTCACTTGTTTAGGATAGGGTAGTAAAAATAACTACCACTTAAATGTAACATTAGGTTCTCTAAAAATAGTATTTTCTCTGAACTTTTGACACACAGCAGTGTGTTTACACTAGGTGAGACATGGGGACTTGGATTTCCTGGCTCAGGTTGATTCACGACCTGAGTTTGACCTCTTGGGCTGGCTTGTTACAATATCTATCAGTACGGTCGCCTTAAGTCCATTCAGTATGTTCAGCTACCTCATAGCATTATTCGCTGTATTTTCCACAAGTTTACAAAGGGTTGTTTGACGTCAGCCGATGACCCAGGAAATTTCCCTGGCCACTACAAAAAAAAAATGTAAAAAATTGCAAACTTCTTGAGAATTGGTGATTTTTTTTTTTCACTTTGTATGAGATCATATCTCCTGACATGGGAAACAAACAAATCCAACACTCAGAGGTCACCGAAAGTTGTTGTACTTAAGAAGGGACCTGGGGAATGGGAGGAGAATATGTTTGACTACAGCAAATGACAAAAAAATGTTGACTAATTTGTGTTTTGATGTAGTCATTTTTACAATGGTAATGGTATTGTAATCTAGGGTACAGAAATATCATAATCTAGGGTAAAAAAAATATTGTAATCTAGGGTAAAGAAACATATCAAAATTTAGGGTAAAGAAATACCGTAATCTAGGATAAAGAAATGTTTTTTTATCCCTGGAGTAGATAGTTTTATTTTAAAGAAATAAGTGTGTTTTTTTTTTATTTGGAAGCTATGTTACTTAACAATTTTTCTCTTCTCCAAAATTTGGAATATTCTTAAAGTAATGGTTTTTTCTTAATAGCTAATTTTCTTAAAGAAGTATTTTTCTTCTTTTCTGTAATAGTCCATTTTCTTAAAGAAATATCTTTCTTTTTTTTCTGTAATAGTTCCCTTTTTTTAAAGAAACTTTTCCTTTGAAATAGCTAATTCTTAACAAAATATTTCTTAGATTTCTAATTTTCTTAAAGAACTGTTCTTTTCCTCAAATTGTAATTTTAGTTTGGAATTTGTTTCCCTTGAAATAGTCAAGCTTCTTATGGAAACTTTTCCCGAAATAAGTTATTTTTCTCAAGAATCCCCCACTCTGAAATAGTTATTTATCTTTTAGATAATGATATGAGTGTATTTCCAGGCATATGCTGGAGGTATTTCTATTTAACGAAGTATAACTTCTCTCAGATTTACCTAAGTTAACAAGGTAACCTCCAGGTATAAGAATGTTGTAGATGGTCTCCAGGTACTCAATGATGTTGTGAGCCGTGTCCAGAAAAAAGACAGTCACTACAGCATTCCAGGAATCTGGTGAATGTCAAATGTCAGAATTTGAATTAAAAAATTGACATGAAAACTTTCAAAACTGAAAGATAAATTTAAAAACAAAAGCAATTGTTAATCAGCTTCTCTCTTCACTCCTCGTATACCACTTTGGGTATCAAGGTGTAGAAGCGGAGGGATGGAGAGAGTAGAGGAGGAAACAAAGACGAGAGAACAATCTGGAAGTGAGGGGGGCAGATAGGCGAGACGAAAGAATCAGGTCAAGGAGAAAAAAGGAAAAATGCATAAAAAACGAAGTCACAGTAAAAATAAAGAGGATGGATAAGAAATCACGTGAAAAACGTGAAAGGCCATCTCCAAGAAGTGAGAGAGCAAACAGACGCTTAGGTGAAAAGGGGGAGAAATGGAGAGGATAGAGAAATAAACAGACCATAGAACAAGGTCAAGGAAAAAAGATATTAAGACAAGGTCAGGAGAAAATTGAGACTATGGATCAAAATTCATGTGCAAGACATGGAAGACCATGCCCATGAGTGGGTGGTTAGACAGATGCATGGGAGGTCAATTCTGATTGGCTGACAAGATCCGAATTTAAGAGGTAAATACAAGAGATTGAGAGAATTCACACGGAAGAACTGACAGAGAGACATTCAAAGAGATGTAGTCGGCAGCACACACATGCTCGTAGGAGCCGGGCAACCATGTGGTCGACCCGTAAGGAGGCTAAACATCGCCTAATAGAGTAAGGAGCCGAACGTGAGTTAAACGAACAGTTAAGGAGTTTTTAAATAGTTAGGATATGCAAGAACAGATAGGCAAGGCACTCAGAGATAAAGAATTCACACGGAAGAACTGACAGGGAGACATTGGACGAGACTGAGTTGGCAGGGAGTGACAAACGAGAATCAAAACATCAAGCCAGGATAATGGACTTTTAGCCAGCAAGGAACACGCGACAGTTAGGAGATGCAGAGACCAGAGGAGAACAGATAGGCGAGCAGATTAGTTAAGTAGCACTGTTAAGAGACAGTTAGCAGCGGTGGACAGGATACTGCCGGACAGATTAGAAGTAGCTTTGGGGTGGGCCATTTTGGGGGTGTTCCACATATAGTTAGATACAAGTATGAATGCGTGTGCAGCCCAAAGACGAGTGTTAGGGCCATAGAATGGAGAACGTGAAGAGTGCACTTTAAGTGTGTAAGCTGCAACATATTGTGTGTAACCATAATCCGTTGTGAAAGAATTAAAAGTCAGACTAAAAAAACTTATATTCAAAGCATTTGTCTATGTTACACAGTTATAATTATCTAGCCTAGCGTCAACCCTCGGGGACGAACCATATCAACAAATCAAGTTGTCGCGGAAACACAAAATGAAACAGTCATCTTAACATCACGACCCAGAATTATGACAGTGACCAGATGAGCGTGTTAGCCTGAGTGTAAACACGAGCAGCAGCATTCCAGTGGAGGTCACGCTAACAGAGAATGACAGGCGAGCAAAGGCGGTTGTTGTCATGAGAAAACAGCTGACATAACAGCTGAGAAACTGATATATGACATCTACCATCTGTCTGCCTGCCTGCGCGTCGCAAATAGAAACAAGTAATCAACAAACAAACAACAAAACCTCTTTCCCCGGATACAAAGGGAGATACAAAGATCTCATTTTTGCACTTAAGGCAACCATTGCCAACTGATGTTGTAGCATGTCTCAGGTGTTGCAAGTTCATCTTATTCTGGATCTACCACATCTCTTCTTCCAAAGCCTCTTTTACTATATGCTTTGAATGATACAGATTCTCTAGGCATTCTTTGTAGATGAGCAAACCAACTCATTTGCTATCTCTGTATGTAGTTTAGAACTGATTCAGTGCCCAATCTCTCGCTTATGTCATCATCATCATTGAGTTCCGTCTCCACATCAAAGGTTGGCTACCATGAAGCGCTATTCCGCTCTGTCTCTTGCTTTGATGGTGCAGGTTGTCATAGGCTGACTTGTCCATCTTTTGATGTTAGTCCTCCATGTTAGTTTTGGTCTGATTCTGCCTATTTTGCCTATTATTCTCCCTTTCAAGATTACTTTGAGTAGGCTGACGTGTTTTTTAACATGCTCCAAAAATCGCATTTAACTTGTTTGAATTGTGTTTAGTAGTTCTCTTTTCATTTTTAGTTGTTTTAAAACTTCATTTGATTTCTTTTATTTCCATCCGATTCTTCCCATTCTTCTATAAATCCACATTTCAAAGGCTTCAGTTTTCTGTTCTGTTTTCTTGTCTAATATCCATGTTTCTGCACCATACAGGAATGTTGGGAAGATATAACATTTTGCTATTCTTAGTTTCAGCCCTGGTGTTATTGGCCTTGGTGTTAGTATATATTTTTCATGGCACACAAATTGCTGTTTTAAAAGCATGTTTAGATAAATAATATAAACAATGTTTACTTGGTTCTGTATAAATTTTGGTGAAATCTCCAGCTACCATTGAGAAGTCAGCATCTGAGCCAACCTGCAGAGGAGATATATCTGGGAACATAACACGCCTCGTCTGGTCCTTAGTAGCCAAGTTGTTGGTGTATTGATGAAGCCAGGGGTAGATGATCAACGAATTTCTTTCTTGGCATCTAAAGGAGACAATAAACAATTCTTTTATTGTGAGGAAACAATTTCTGGAGTGGTTTGATCAACTGTAAACATTTATTAAAGATACAAACAATCCAATAGAATTAGAAGGATAGACAACATCAACGAGAAATATAAGGAAACTGTAGACAATAAATCTTGCCTAAGGTGGATACTTCAGATGAGATGGCTAGGCACCATTAGAAATGAACTGGGGAAAAGAACAAAGGAAAAATAAAAAATAAAAATGTATAAAAAAACATTATGGTTAAAGCTCTACATACATAATAAGTGGACGACACAAATTAGGATGACGTTTTGGCTCAACAGGCCTTGATGAACAAACATTCACACACAAATATGTATTTTAAATAAAAAAAAATAATAATCTTAAAAAATAATAATTTCAAACTAGAATGGAGGAATTATTTTTCTCCGGCTTGGTATTGAACCGTTGATCAGAGGTTTAACAAGCCGCTATCGTAAAAACGATGTTGTTAATGAAACGTAGACCTGATACAGAATGTGTAAATTAGCAGTAGATAATAATGATAGTTTTTTCGGCCCCAAAACAACAACAAAAATAGGATTCTGGAATGTGCGAACAATGGCCGCTCCGACGAAACATGCACAGGTCGCGAGCGAGATGGACAGATACGATCTAGATATTTTAGGATTAAGCGAAATGCGCTGGCTTGGAACAGGTAGGAGATCTATTGATAATAAAATAGTAGTTTTTTCTGGAAGGGAAGATGGAAAACACCGTGAAGGAGTAGGCATAATGATGACAGACAAAGCTGCAAGAAGTTTATTAGAATGGGAACCGGTAAATAGCCGTCTGATACGAACACGATACAAAACAAAACATGGAAGACTTTCAATTATTCAATGTTATGCGCCTACTAACGAAGCTGATGATGAAGTTAAGGATGATTTTTATAACCAACTGCAACAACTTATAAACAAAATACCAAAACACGATCTTTTAATTGTAATGGGAGACTTCAACGCCAAAGTAGGACAAGATAACGCAGGAGTGGAACATGTGATGGGGAGAGAAGGCTGTAATACAACAAGTCAGAATGGAGAAAGATTAATAGAATTATGTTTAATAGAAAATTTAGTTATAGGTGGGACATTATTTCCACACAAAAATATTCACAAAACAACATGGATATCTCCTGACGATAGAACATCAAATCAAATTGACCACCTATGTATTAAACAACAATTCAGATCATCATTAATAGATGTAAGAGCTTACAGAGGTGCTGATGTTAATAGTGACCACAACCTGTGCATTGGGAAAATAAGATTAAAATTTAGAAACCAACAGAAGAGGTCAATTACACATAAAATTGATAGTCATAAACTGAAAGATGAAGCCATAAAGGAAAAGTTTAACATAGAGCTAAGTAATTGTTATTCAGCACTCGGTGAAATAGACTTCGATATCAATGAAATGTGGGACTCACAGAGCAAAATACTAATGACAGCAGCAGAAGCAAGTGCCGGACTGAAGAAAATGGAAAAACGAGCTTGGATCTCAGACACCACATGGAAATACATCAAAGAAAGAAGAGAAGCAAAGAGAGCCGTGACTAATGTAAAGACAGATCTTGGAAAGGTTCTGGCAAAAGCAACATACAAAGAATTAGACAACAAAGTGAAAAGTTCGGCAAGAAGAGATACAAGAGCTTATATAGACAACTTGGCAGAGAAAGCAGAGACAGCTGCAATTACAGGAGACAGCAGAACTCTCTATACAGTACAAAAGATGCTGACAAACACCTATACATCCAGTGGAACACCAATTCTAGACAAATCTGGATTAATGCTAACAACAAGCGCAGACATAAAAGCCCGTTGGGCAGAACACTTCAAAGAAATTCTTAACCGTCCACTACCTCACAGTTTAATAGATTTTGAAGCTGAAACACCAGCAGCAGAATTAGATGTAAATTTAGATGACTTCACCTTGAGTGAAATAGAAACCACCTTAAAGCTAATGACCAATAACAAGGCTGCTGGAGAGGATAAGTTAACAGCTGAGATCCTCAAGGCAATTGATAGCCATAATTTAATACATCTCCAAAAAATGTTCAACATCATTTGGAAAACAGAGAAGACGCCTCATAAATGGAAAAAAGGAATCATTGTTAAGATCCCAAAAAAGGGCAATCTTAGAGATTGTAACAACTGGAGAGGCGTGACACTTTTGTCAGTTGCCTCAAAGTTATTCTGTAAAATCATCCTAAATAGAATAAAGGATTCAATAGATACAGTAATGCGTGAAGAACAGGCTGGGTTTAGAAAAGGGAGAAGCTGTCTTGACCACATTTTCACTCTACGACTTATATTGGAGGAACATATTGAAAAGCAAAAACCTTTTGTACTTAACTTCATCGACTTCAAAAAAGCATTTGATAGTATTCATAGAGATTCTTTGTGGAAAATTCTGAAGCAATATGGTTTACCATCAAAAATCATAAATATTATCAAAGACATGTATGATGGTTACACATGTGCAGTTCGAACAGAGGAAGGACTGAGCGAATGTTTCCCAATAGAAACTGGGGTTAAACAAGGATGTATTTTATCGCCCTTGTTATTTGGAATTGTTATGGACTTCATAATGAAGAAATGCTGCACTGGTAATAAAGGCATCGAATGGATACAAGGAGACCATTTGGAGGACCTCGACTTTGCTGATGACATAGTTCTCATCAGCAGTCAGATAAAAACGATGCAGGAAAACACAAATGAACTATCATCAATAGCCAGCAAAATTGGGCTTGAGGTCAATCATGAAAAGACTAAAGTCATGAAAAGTTTAATTCCAACAAGTGACAAAATATACATGGAAAACAAACCAGTAGAAGAGATCGATCACTTTATCTATCTTGGAAGTCACATTGATCGAGAAGGGGATACGAGCAAAGAAATTAGAATCAGACTGGCTAAAGCAGCAATGTCTTTCAGAAGCCTTGAAAAGTTGTGGAAATCAAAACTCATTAGCACAAACACAAAACTTAGGCTATTCAAATCAAATGTACTATCAACCCTTACGTATGCGTGTGAAAGCTGGAAAACAACAAGAGATATAGAAACAAAGTTGAACGCATTCGAAAATAAATGTCTAAGGAAAATACTTGGTATAGAATGGAACGAATTCAAAACAAACGAGGAAATTAGAGAAATCGCCAATCAACCACTAATATCTTCAGTAATAAAGAAAAGACGATGGTCATACGTTGGACATGTGATGAGAAGAGATAATAATCGAATAGCAAAGCAAGCCCTCATATGGGAAACAACAGGTAAAAGAAAAAGAGGAAGACCCAGGGAGACACTGAGAAGAACATTGATGAGAGAGGCAAGAGCAGCAGGAATCGGCTCCCTCAATGAGATAGAACTGCTTGCACAGAACAGAGACAGATGGCGAGATTTAATAAAATATCTTTAAAAGAAAACTGCTAGAACAAAAATTCATATAGGAGAAGGTGTATCTTGGTCTACGCCCTATGGGCCGGTTACGGCTCGAAAGGTCAATAGATAGATAGATAGAATGAGGAATAAAAATAAATAAAATATTTTCCCTGTATACTGCACTGTGTTCTTCAGTAATAAAGAAAAGACGATGGTCATATGTTGGACATGTGATGAGAAGAGATAATAACCAAATAGCAAAGCAAGCCCTCATGTGGGAAACAACAGGTAAGAGGAAGACCCGGAGAGACACTGAGAAGAACATTGATAAGAGAGGCAAGAGCAGCAGGATTCGGCTCCCTCAATGAGATAGAGCTGCTTGCACAGAACAGAGACAAATGGCGAGATTTGATAAAATATCTTTAAAAGAATTGAAAACTGCTAGAACAAAAATTCAGATAAGATGAGTATCTTGGTCTACGCCCTATGGGCCGGCTACGGCTCGAAAGGTCAATAGATAGATAGATACTGCACTGTGGCCTGAAGGAAAATGAATGCTAGTGAAAAGAACAAATCAATTTTCTGTGGAAGAAATTATACGTAAAAGACGGTACGATTGACAGGGAACATGCTTTAAAAGCCAACTACAAACATTGCCAGACAAGTTTTCACCTGGAACCATAGGGAGACAGGAAACAAGGAAAGAACAGGGAGCCCATGGAGATGAAACCTTGAGATTGAGGCCACAAAGATAAATGACATCGGTAATTGATTAGAAGTGACTGCAAAGGAGAGTTCTTGTTGATGGTTTGTGTCCCAAAAGATTGTAAATAAAAGATTGTAAACAAAAGATTGGCAAGAAAACAAAAGAACAAGGCAAGAACAGAATAGACAAATGGTGCATGACATGCTTTATCTTCACAATAAGCATTTATAGAATAAGTGAAGCCATTGTTTGCTGTTATGATTTTTCCATTCTTCACACTTGCTAGCACATTGTGTTTCTCTGTGTGTTGCACCATGCAGTCCAGTATATCCATCTTCAGCAAACATGGACTGGTTTCCTAACCTTTGATCTTCCTAAAAGTTGCAGTTGTTTGTAGTCAGAGCTGTGACTCCTCAGAAAGCAGCCTTACCAGCCTAACAGATATTCTCAACCTAGGTTTGCATCAAGATATCCATCCCTTAAATGTCGTCTGCCATGACTAATTAATCTTTGTTTAATGTTCTAATAGAACTACAAACAATAATAAATGAAAATAGCAGCATCTAACTATATTTTTCTACATTGATAACAAACATTTCTGATGGTTGTCACTAAACCAAGAAAGTTACATAATATTGTAGAAATTCAAGGCTAAAAAAAGAATTGTATCATTTACCTGTTAAGTATAAAATTAGAGGCTAGAAGCATATGCAAGCTCCATTCATTTCCCTGGCAGGAGTACCCAAGTCGTGCAAACTCAAACACCAACCTGCCCAAACCAGCACCAGGTACCAAGATTTTTACATCAGATGGTTTGCGAGAACTGATGGATAACATGTATAAATATATTGCAAGAGCTGATGGATAATATGAATAAATATATTGCAAGAACTGATGGATAATATGAATAAATATATTGCAAGAACTGATGGATAATATGAATAAATATATTGCAAGAACTGATGGATAACATGTATAAATATATTGTGAGAAATGATGGATAATATGTATAAATATATTGTGAGAAATGATGGATAATATGTATAAATATATTGCAAGAACTGATGGATAATATGAATAAATATATTGCAAGAAATGATGGATAATATGTATAAATATATTGTGAGAACTGATAAATAACATGGATAAATATATTAAGGAAACTGAATAGATATTCATCTGGAGCAGTACATACTACATCTCAGCTCTGCGTGAATGTCATTTCAGCAACACAACACCTGCTTTGTTCAACAAATTATAGACAAAGATACAAAGCAAAGGCAGGGGATAAAAATAATAATAATAAACACCCTGTCTCGCAAAAATTTGGATTATAGCACAACTTGAGATTGTCTGTTCATAGAACAGCCTCTGTTGCAACTATGCAGACTATTTTGATAAATCACACATCCGCAAACAGGTGAAAACTGTCCAACTTCTGAAATTTTGTTTTTTTCTTCAACAAAGGATATCAAAATGGTACATTACTAAAAGGGAGCCGTGATAGCTCAGTGGTTAGTGAACTAAACTACAAAGGACAAGAGTTAGGGTTCGATCCCAACCGACGGCTTCCGGTTCACCCAGCCTTTAATGGATACCAGTTTTCTGGGAAAGTAAAGTGGCACAGGCGTAATACTGACCACATTACCCCAAAAATCATGTGCCGAAGGTCTGTAAAATTTATGGTCACTAACACCATATTCCCTATATGCCACTTGGCGTGATGGGGGTAAGAAGAAGAAGAAGACATAACTAAAAGTTAAATATTAAAATGGCATGTACACAGGAAGGGTATCAGGATGTTACAGGATCAAAGCATCACAACAAAAGAAGAAACAAGCAAACAAAAGAAGAAACAAGCAAACAAAAGAAGAAACAAGCAAACAAAAGAGGAAACAAGCAAACAAAAGAGGAAACAAGCAAACAAAAGAAGAAACAAGCAAAGAAAAGAGGAAACAAGCAAACAAAAGAGGAAACAAGCAAACAAAAGAAGAAACAAGCAAACAAAAGAAGAAACAAGCAAAGAAAAGAGGAAACAAGCAAACAAAAGAGGAAACAAGCAAACAAAAGAAGAAACAAGCAAACAAAAGAAGAAACAAGCAAACAAAAGAAGAAACAAGCAAACAAAAGAAGAAACAAGCAAACAAAAGAGGAAACAAGCAAAGAAAAGAAGAAACAAGCAAACAAAAGAAGAAACAAGCAAACAAAAGAAGAAACAAGCAAACAAAAGAGGAAACAAGCAAACAAAAGAAGAAACAAGCAAACAAAAGAGGAAACAAGCAAACAAAAGAAGAAACAAGCAAACAAAAGAGGAAACAAGCAAACAAAAGAAGAAACAAGCAAACAAAAGAAGAAACAAGCAAACAAAAGAAGAAACAAGCAAACAAAAGAGGAAACAAGCAAACAAAAGAAGAAACAAGCAAACAAAAGAGGAAACAAGCAAACAAAAGAAGAAACAAGCAAACAAAAGAAGAAACAAGCAAACAAAAGAAGAAACAAGCAAACAAAAGAAGAAACAAGCAAACAAAAGAGGAAACAAGCAAACAAAAGAGGAAACAAGCAAACAAAAGAAGAAACAAGCAAACAAAAGAAGAAACAAGCAAACAAAAGAAGAAACAAGCAGACAAAAGAAGAAACAAGCAGACAAAAGAAGAAACAAGCAAACAAAAGAGGAAACAAGCAAACAAAAGAAGAAACAAGCAAACAAAAGAAGAAACAAGCAAACAAAAGAGGAAACAAGCAAACAAAAGAGGAAACAAGCAAACAAAAGAGGAAACAAGCAAACAAAAGAAGAAACAAGCAAAGAAAAGAGGAAACAAGCAAACAAAAGAAGAAACAAGCAAACAAAAGAGGAAACAAGCAAACAAAAGAGGAAACAAGCAAACAAAAGAGGAAACAAGCAAACAAAAGAAGAAACAAGCAAACAAAAGAAGAAACAAGCAAACAAAAGAAGAAACAAGCAAACAAAAGAGGAAACAAGCAAACAAAAGAAGAAACAAGCAAAGAAAAGAGGAAACAAGCAAACAAAAGAAGAAACAAGCAAACAAAAGATGAAACAAGCAAACAAAAGAGGAAACAAGCAAACAAAAGAAGAAAAAAGCAAACAAAAGAAGAAACAAGCAAACAAAAGAAGAAACAAGCAGACAAAAGAAGAAACAAGCAAACAAAAGAAGAAACAAGCAGACAAAAGAAGAAACAAGCTGACTCAACACTTCATACAACCTGTCTGAAGAAGCCTTTCATAATTCATAAAGCAACAGCACACAACAAATATGCAACCATGAACAACTCAACACAGATGCAACCAGAGCAATTCAACACAGATACAACCAAGAGCAACTCAACACAGACGCAACCAGAGCAACTCAACACAGATACAACCAAGAGCAACTCAACACAGACACAACCAGAGCAACTCAACACAGATACAACCAGAGCAACTCAACACAGATGCAACCAGAGCAACTCAACACAGATGCAACCAGAACAACTCAGCACAGATGCAACCAGAGCAACTTAACACAGATGCAACCAGAGTAACTCAACACAGATGCAACCAGAGCAACTCAACACAGATACAACCAGAGCAACGCAACACAGATACAAACAGAACAACTCAACACAGATGCAACCAAGTGTAGCAGTGATTATAAGGTGTATGACAAATGGGAGTTGGTAGGGTAGAAGTCAGGAGGAAAGTGAGAAGAAGTAACTAAAATAGAAACATCGAGTCCACGGGGAAGGTGATAAGAAGTAAAGAATATAGAAACATCGAGTCTCACGGGGAAAGTAAGACGTAATTAGGAGTGGGGCAGAAATGTAAAACGGTGTATGATTGGTTAGAAAGGAGGAAGTTAGGAAAAACGATAAGTTAGAAGGTCAGTCTAGAGGGGACCTGTACTCAATGCGCACGGTTGTCTTTGGGCGAACCGGTACCGTGAGTGGTAACCAGGTTGGTTACACGAAACAGTGTTGTAGTGTTATTCAGTTTTGTGTTTGACAGTTGAGAGGACAGGACCTTGCACATTGATCAATGTTAAGTAAAGTTGTGTTACCATTATAGACACAAATAGTTGTAGTTGTGAAACTCATAAGCAACGGACAATTTATGTGATAGTGTGAGTTAGCTCTCGCATAGTAATTTTCAGTGAACTTGTGTCACCATGGCAGATACAAACAGATGTAATTGTGAAACTCATAAGCAACGGACAATTTATGTGATAGGGAGCGAGTTAGCTCTCATATAGTAATTCTCAGTGAACTTGTGTCACCAATATAGACACAAACAGATGTAATTGTGAAACTCATAAGCAACGGACAGTTTATGTGATAGGGAGCGAGTTAGCTCTCGCATAGCAATTCTCAGTGACCTTGTGTTACCAATATAGACACAAACAGATGTAGTTGTGAACTCATCAGTGAAGGACAAGTTATGTGATAGTGAGCGAATTAGCTCTCGCATTGTAATTCTCAGTGAACTTGTGTCACCAATATAGACACAAACCGATGTAATTGTGAAACTCATCAGCCAAGACCAGTTGCTGATAGCAAGCTGGAGATCACGCATAGTGTTTTCGAGAGAGTCAGACAGAGTGGAGTCGGCTCCAACAGAAGGTCACCAAGCAGCAGCATGGTGGCCTGAAGGGACTATTGAAACCCTGCTCCTTGTCATGATGAAGCTGTCCAGTGAGTTGATGTAACTACAAACCGGTGCTGGAGGTGTATGAATTACAGAGGGGCAGGGGTACCGATGCAGTCCTTAGTGAAAAGCCAAGACACGTTGGCTTAGGGTGTGTGGTTGTACATAGCCGACCACGTGAAGGGGTCACATTGACATTAGTGTAGTAAAACGAGGCAAGTGTATGTAGTACGCCTCATAGTTAACAGTAATGTGAGAAGTGTAGCAGAAAAACATACTGTTAATGGATGTGTACAATGTTGTGCAAAGGGAATGACTAAAAACTGTCACTTTCTAACACAACTAAGGATATCACTAAAAATTATCACTTTCTTACACAACTAAAGAT
The DNA here is from genome assembly GCA_032433765.1 of Megaustenia siamemsis. Classification (NCBI taxonomy): domain Eukaryota; kingdom Metazoa; phylum Mollusca; class Gastropoda; order Stylommatophora; family Ariophantidae; genus Megaustenia; species Megaustenia siamemsis. The sequence continues at coordinate 9,409,288 of JAVIAB010000001.1, forward strand.
AGATATCACTAAAAAATGTCACTTTCTTATACAACTAAAGATATCACTTTCTTACACAACTAAAGATATCACTTTCTTACACAACTAAAGATATCACTTTCTTACACAACTAAAGATATCACTTTCTTACACAACTAAAGATATCACTTTCTTACACAACTAAAGATATCACTTTCTTACACAACTAAAGATATCACTTTCTTACACAACTAAAGATATCACTTTTTTACACAACTAAAGATATCACTTTTTTACACAACTAAAAATATCACTTTCTTACACAACTAAAGACATCACTTTCTTACACAACTAAAAATATCACTTTCTTACACAACTAAAAATATAACTTTCTTACACAACTAAAAATATCACTTTCTTACACAACTAAAGACATCACTAGAAATAAATGTAGAACAAAAAGTTCACACCCTAGCCTTGTCAACACAGCATGCATAACTGGTTGATAGCACGCCTCCCTTTCTGCTCTTCCATCCTCACTCCAATCCCTCATGATCTGCTTCAGTGTTGTCTTAACCTTATCCATGTCTTCTCCAGTTGGAGGGGCACAATCCAACTTCTTTGCCCTTTCAAAGTCCTTAGAAAATAGACAAAAGTTGTCTCATTTAACATAAAATACAATAAAAAATATCAATATGCAAATAAAACCATCTCAAGTTAATATAACTTTCTTTTAAACTTAAAAACTGATATTTTTAAACTCACAAATTTTGTATGAGATCTGTATGAGTTCACAGGTAGCCAAAAAACTGCTTCAGTAAAATAGCACACATATATACGTATCTATCTATTGACCTTTCCAGCCGTAGCCAGCCCATAGGGCATAGACCCAGATACTCTTTCTCTTATCTTAATTTTTATTCCAGCAGTTTTCAATGCTTCTAAAGATATTTTATCAAATCTTGCCATTTGTCTCTGTTCTGTGCAAACAACTCTATCTCACTGAGGGAGCCGATTCCTGCTGCTCTTGCCTCTCTCATCAATGTTCTTCTCAGTATCTCTCTGGGTCAGCCTCTTTTCCTTTTACCTGTTGTTTCCCACATGAGGGCTTGCTTTGTTATTCAGTTATTATCTATCCTTATCACATGACCAACATATGACCATCATCTTTTCTTGATTACTGAAGATATTAGTGGTTGATTGGAGATTTCTCTAATTTCTTCATTTGTTTTGAATTCGTTCCATGCTATACCAAGTATTTTCCTTAGACATTTATTTTCGAATGCGTTCAACTTTGTTTCTAAGTCTCTTGTTGTTTTCCAGCTCTCACATGTATATGTAACGGCAGATAGTACGTTTGATTTGAATAGTCTAAGTTTTGTGTTTGTGCTGATGAGTTTATTTCCACAACTTTTCAAGGTTTCTGAAAGACATTGCTGATTTAGCTATTCTGATTCTAATTTCTTTACTTGTATCCCCTTACCAATCAATGTGACTTTTAAGATAGATAAAGTGGTCGATCGACATACGTATAGCACATGATAATATTCACAGATATATATATATACACCATCAGTGACAGACACTCATACACATCCTAATAGTGACAGACACTCATACACATCCTAATAGCGACAGACACTCACACACATTCTAATATTGACAGACACTCACACACATTCTAATATTGACAAACTCATACACTTCACTAAAGTGACAGAAACTCATACACATCCCAATGGTGACAGAAACTCATACACATCCCAATGGTGGCAGAAACTCATACACATCCCAATGGTGACAGAAACTCATACACATCCCAATGGTGACAGAAACTCATACACATCCCAATGGTGACAGAAACTCATTTATATGTAACCCATCAATGTGATAGAAACTCAAAACACACCACATCAATGGCAGACATTTAAACGTAAAAAAAAAAACAGTGACAGAGACTCAATATACCCCATAGATGATAGACATTCAATATAAGCCATCATTGACATTCAATCATTCATACATACCCCATCAGTGATACAATTCATACATACCCCATCAGTGATACAATTCATACATACCCCATCAGTGATACAATTCATACATACCCCATCAGTGATACACTCCTCCTTGTTGAGAAACATATACTGACAATCCTGGAGCATCAATTTGATGACTTCATAGTTATGCAGGATACAAGTCTGAATCATTTCCAGGTTATCCAAAAAGCCCATAATACGGTTTTTATGTTGGTCACTTAACTGAAGATATGAGACTTTGCTCATGTGTAGTCTCCTCAGACTGTACATTCTGTCAACAGAAATTAAAATTGTTTGTTTGTTTGTTGTTAGGATCATCATCACTGCACACTGGACATACCCATAGGTGCTTCGATATCCTCCTTGAGAATCTCAAGAAAATCTGAGGAGAATCCTGACCAACATGTACAAACTCCATAGCGTGGCCTGGAATCCACAGTGAGGGCAGGTTTCTATTGACAATTTTGCTCGGGCATTTGAAATATTTATGGTCTACTTTTTTAAAAATTTAAGTGCCAAGGGTTCCGTGGTGTGCATGAGTGCACAAAGGACTTCCTGTTTATTGCTGTTATCCGAGATGGCTAGAAATCGGATCTCACTACCCAAGAGATCAGGGGAGGGGAACATCAGAAAGAAACCATGAATTAATTTTTCTATTATTGAAAAATCACCACCAGTTGTGGTGGACTTTGAACCTGGGTCCTTCCTGTCCTGCCGACATCACACCTCTGGACTATCCAGCCCTCTATAAATTAAAATGGTATATCATAACTCCATTCCTATAATAAAGAAGATAACAATAGACAATCAATACACAAACCAGAAGTAAACTCTGATGTGATTTTAGACAAGCATATTAAGAGTCCCAGGAAAAAATAATAAATAATAACGCTGTTCTAAGGAGTGCAGTGCCGTCATGAAAAAAATAAAAATAATGCTGTTGTAAGGAGTGCAGTGCCGTCATGAAAAAAATAAAAATAATGCTGTTGTAAGGAGTGCAGTGCCATCATGAAAAAAATAAAAATAATAATGCTGTTGTAAGGAGTGCAGTGCCATCAGGAAAAAAATAAAAATAATAATGCTGTTGTAAGGAGTGCAGTGCCATCAGGAAAAAAATAAAAATAATAATGCTGTTGTAACGAGTACAGTGCCATCAGGAAAAAAATTAAAATAATGCTGTTCTAAGGAGTGCAGTGCCATCAGGAAAAAAAAAAAAATAATGTTGTAAGGAGTGCAGTGCCATCATGAAAAAAATAAAAATAATAATGCTGTTGTAAGGAGTGCAGTGCCATCATGAAAAAAATAAAAATAATAATGCTGTTGTAAGGAGTGAAGGCCATCATGAAAAAAAATTAAATAATAATGCTGTTGTAAGGAGTGCAGTGCCATCATGAACAAAAATTAAATAATAATGCTGTTGTAAGGAGTGAAGGCCATCATGAAAAAAAATTAAATAATAATGCTGTTGTAAGGAGTGAAGGCCATCATGAAAAAAAATTAAATAATAATGCTGTTGTAAGGAGTGCAGTGTATAAGTTACAAATTGGACAAGCCCTTTTTTAAAATTCTATTGATAAAGAATTTTCTTCTCATTTTGTTAAAAAAAAATTATGTTTCTTTGTTCTGGAATATTCTGCATTTTAATTTAGAGATTCATCTAACATTATTCTATTGTTTAGAAATAACCTTGATGACAAAGATCAGTTTTTTGTTTTTTTTTAAGAAAGTCAAGTAGAGCCAAACTGTTGATGTTCTATTGCGCTTTTTAAAAAGAAAGATATAATAATGCATAATTAATACAGTTTAAAATTCATAACTTGTAACATAAATAACTGATGTATTGACATGACTAAGGTATCAATGATTTGCTCATTTCAAGGGCTATCTAGCTATTATATTTAAAATTTGTTTGTTATATTAGAGAAACTTAATTAATATGTTCATAAAAAGACTGCATAAGGTAAAGTCAAAGGGGGTGATATAGGTACTTAATAAATACTACGGCACAAGTGAAAGCAAATAGATTTTATCCCATCTTAGCAAAGTACTTTTTGCACAAAAAGTTACAGGATTATATAAAAAGCACCTACATGGAAGACATGTGATTAAATGGGCCCTTTGAAAAGTTATCATGTTACTTTTTATACACAGCAAAGTTGGAGAAATCCTCTACATCATGGGAACTTTCAAGATGTGGTTCCCCAATTATGGTCAGTGTTATGCACGATGAGCAAGTTATACACTTGTGGCAATTACACAATGAATTATCAACAGCGGTCATGTACTGAGTAAACAAATGAGTTCGTTTGTGTGCGTTCACCAGATGACTAAAGGATCACACCTCTTCGTCGATTGCCCTTAAAAGGACGTTAGGTGACAGTGTCTGCGTTGTGTTGTGGTTTGCAGTATAACTGTGATATTTGCGCCTTTCAACCCAACACATCCAACTTCAGCACAACATTTTTGAGTACCAGACTATCTTCCCTTCTTGACCCCTACTCACTTGACCAGACTAAACAGGTTAGTCTGTTTCTAGAGACACCACGGAGATGTGGAGCTGGAGCAGGATCAGGATGGTTCTGGTTGACTGATCCTGGCACAAGCTATCAGCTGTGGGTCGCTGACAACTTGTAGCTCTGCCGTTGTGAAGCGCCTCTGTCACCAAAAATGAGTATATTTGGATTACTTGAGCATTTCTTCATAAATGTGTTTAATCTCAAGGTCATCTGTTTGAGAGTCATTTTCTATAACAATTTAGATAAGACTTCCATGTTGCAACTAAGAATGAATCGTTATTGTTTGTCTATTGTTGAACATGTGTCCAAATATTTTAGAAAATATAAATAAAATTACTACAATGCTAGATTGTTGTTTTTATTGTAAGACTTATGTAGAAAGTCAATCTGTTGTTTTCACAACTTTCTTTCTTATACATAGTAATTCACTGCAAAATTCAGAACTTTTTTCATAATTAATTAATGTGACAAAAATGACATATAATGATTACTTAGGAAACTGATTACTTGAATGGCTTTTGCGATTGAAATGCGCTAATCTATAATTATAATAATTGATATTGTCCATGATTAACATACTAAACAGTCTTGCCCTTAAGCAATGACTAAACTAGTCATTCTTTGTATTTTAATATTCATCAAGATGTAACATGCCTGCTGGCATAGGTGATCATGTCTCTCCACAACTTTCAATCTCAACAGTTATTTATCATTTCTGTTGTTGACCTTCTGTCCAGCCATTCTCTTAAGCTGTCTGGTATCTTTTCTCTCTGCTTCCCTCTATCTCTTCGTCCCTCAATTTTCCCAGTTGTCACAATATATTCCAGCTGTTCTCTTCTCATTCTATCTATCTATTGACCTTTCAAGCCGTAGATGGCCCATAGGGCATAGACCAAGACACTCCCTTTCTTATCTGAATTTTTGTTCTAGCAGTTTTCAATTCTTTTAAAGATATTTTATCAAATCTCGCCATTTGTCTCTGTTCTGTGCAAGCAGCTCTATCTCATTGAGGGAACCGAATCCTGCTGCTCTTGCCTCTCTTATCAATGTTCTTCTCAGTGTCTCTCTGGGTCTTCCTCTTTTCCTCTTACCTGTTGTTTCCCATATGACGGCTTGCTTTGCTATTTGGTTATTATCTCTTCTCATCACATGTCCAACATATGACCATCGTCTTTTCTTTATTACTGATGATATTAGTGGTTGATTGGCGATTTCTCTAATTTTCTCGTTTGTTTTGAATTCGTTCCATGCTATACCAAGTATTTTCCTTAGACATCTATTTTCAAATGCGTTCAACTTTGTTTCTATATCTCTTGTTGTTTGCCAGCTTTCATGCTCATACATAAGGGTTGATAGTACATTTGATTTGAATAGTCTAAGTTTTGTTTTTGTGCTGATGAGTTTTGATTTCCACAACTTTTCAAGGCTTCTGAAAGACATTACTGCTTTAGCTATTCTGATTCTAATTTCTTTGCTTGTATCCCCTTCTCAATCAATGTGACTTCCAAGATAGGTAAAGTAATTGATCTCTTCTACTGGTTTGTTTTCCATGTATATTTTGTCGTCTGTTGGAATTAAACTTTTCATGACTTTAGTCTTTTCATGATTGATCTCAAGCCCAATTTTGCTGGCTGTTGATGATAGTTCATTTGTGTTTTCCTGCATCGTTTTTACCTGACTACTGATGAGAACTATGTCATCAGCAAAGTCGAGGTCCTCCAAATGGTCTCCTTGTATCCATTCAATGCCTTTATTGTGCAGCATTTCTTCACTATGAAGTCCATAACAACTCCAAATAACAAGGGTGATAAAATACATCCTTGTTTAACCCCAGTTTCAATTGGAAAACATTCACTCAGTCCTTCCTCTGTTTGAACTGCACATCTGTAATCATCATACATGTCTTTAATGATATTTATAATTTTTTACGGTAAGCCATATTCCTTCAGAATTTTGCACGAAGAATCTCGATGAATACTGTCAAATGCTTTTTTGAAGTCGATGAAGTTAAGCACAAAATATTTTTGCTTTTCAATGTGTTCCTCCAATATAAGTCGTAGAGTAAAAATGTGGTCAAGGCAGCTTCTCCCTTTTCTAAACCCAGTCTGTTCTTCACGCATTACTGTATCTATTGAATCCTTTATTCTATTCAGGATGATTTTGCAGAATAACTTTGAGGCAACTGACAAAAGTGTCACACCTCTCCAGTTGTTACAATCTCTAAGATTGCCCTTTTTTTAAAATCTTAACAATGATTCCTTTTTTCCATTTATGAGGCGTCTTCTCTGCTTTCCAAATGATGTTGAACATTTTCTGGAGATGTATTAAATTATGGCTATCAATTGCCTTGAGTATCTCAGCTTCTCATTACATGGCCAAAAAAAAAAATGATGATTGTTTCTTCCTAATATTGAAATTTACTAAATCAGTTAGCAAACTCTTTACCATGTGTGGGATGAAATTTTCATCGCGTCGAGTTTCTAATTTTGTAATGAGATTGTTCACAGCTAGTGCTGATTCTGTTGCACTCTTGTCGTCGCCTTCAATCGCCTTAATTGTTTCATGGAAGAGTGATGCGTGAGAATGAGCAAAGCTGAGCCAAAGCTCTGATTCACTGTTTTCAAAGAATTGTTTCAATATTGTAGGACAGTGTGTTTCTGACAAGAAGAAAGATCTCAGTGATTGATACAGTTTCAATATTCTTTCCAAGGCTGGAAGTAATGACAACCACCTTATATTCGAATAACCTACTAATTGCTTAAACTCCTGTTTAAGCAATTCACAGCAAATTCACAGAAGTCTTTTAGGCGTTCTACACAAACTGTGTAAATGTGAAAGTATCCAAATATTTTTGTTACAATCACTTCCATATCCATAGGCATGGAATCAAACTCTGTTTTTGCACAATTGTGAATTATGTGTGCGTTGCAACCAAGACCAACTATGTGTCTGTTTAACTTGGACTTTATTTTAGTTATAACGTTATCTCTCCTTTCCTCAACAAGCCTACAAAGTTTGTATTTGTATTGTCTGCTGAGAGTCCAACAATCTTTTTGTTTAAGTCAAAAACATAAATTGCTTTCAACAATTGTTCAGATATTATGTCGGACGTTTCTCCTGGAATATCTATGAAAGCAATCAGTTTGGTCTTTACTGGAGTTTCCCGCTTATAAGCCTGAAAATAACGAACTAAAATAGGAAGTAGCTTAACATGTTTACGATTAGATGTATCGCAAGACAATGTAACGAAGCTGACATATTTGAGGTCATTTTTTAGTTCATCAATAGCCCAAGGAGCAAAAACTTTGGTAATTATGGATTCACACTTTGTTCTTGCACAGGAAAATTGTTTCGTTGAAAATTTCTTTTGTAGAATTGTTGTACTATCCGTACTGCGGAAACTATGATTATGAAGTACAGTATGATATGCGAAGGTTCCTTCATGAACAGCTAGAGTGTATTCATCTTCTGAGAGTTCTGTTTTACAAAAATAATTTGTCATACACCCAGACTGAGACTTACAAAGCAGCGCATCCTTATGCTTTTTTGCCTGTAGATGATCAGTTATTGATGTCCTTCCACCACTTGCTATAGAAAAATTTGAACTACATATATTACATTTCACTAGCGTTCCATCCTCTAAAATTGCTTGTATAATAAATGGAAATTCAGCTTTCAGCGAATCACTAAAATGACACTTACGTTTTTTGGAAAGCAGTTTTTATGCAACAGACGTCCACTGATCACAAATAGAAAACACGACTGCACTGTACTGTCATTACACTACTCGGACTGATTTGAAAATTGGCCGGGAAAGATACTTTGGCAGGAGATGTTCGGAAAGGCAGGGGTGGGGGGAGGGAGAGAGTGACTGCTTTTTTTTTTTAAATTAAACCCATCCCAATAAAAGTCAGTGGCTGGAATAGAAGTGACATAGCACCATGCTTCAAGAGTTCAAAGAGCTATCTCCGACACAACGCTTCCAAGTCTTCTCTTTTATCTTCCTGCTAATGCCGCTCAGTCTGGGATAAAGAAACACAACTCAGTAACATCCTGAGTCCTAGTGATTATTTTAAAAGAGGGCCGATTCTGTGTATGAACATTTATTTATTCACTGAAATCGGGGACAAATTTCTTACGGGGACAAATTCTACACTTCAGGGACTGTCCCCAGAAATCGGGGACGAATGGTCTCACCCTAATCTCATTAATCTGACCTAATCTCTGAGGTTAACTACTTACTTAATATTAACATTGTTCCCAGATTGAGATATTTCAATTCATTTGCCTGTTTTAATATATTAATATATTGTTCCACTTGTCTTTATTGTGCATTGCGGAGATGTCTTTAACTTTTTTGTTGCTGCCAAAAACCATTTCATTACTTGTCTTTTTACTATTGCCGCAAATTTATTTATTGAGGCATATCATTGCATTGAGGTAATTGTAATGTGTAGTAGTGTAGTGTAAGTGTAACTTAGTGTAAGGGTAAGGCTAAGGCCGCTAGTCCAGTCTTGAGAACTTAGAGAGACAATGAACAATGAGAGAGAGAGAGAGAATGAGACTCGGTAGTAGTGACTGGCTAAGTAGCAAGTGAGTCCAGAAAGTTGAGAAAGAAAGATTCTTTAGATTCTGTCATTTCTTTAGACGTTTAGAATGTAGATAGAATGCAATCAATTTTTGTTGTTGTTGGTTTGTTAAGAAGTTTAAAGAAGCGCGGTCACCAGATTCAATAAAAGTTCAGTTTAGTTTTTAGTTTGAATAAGTGACTGATATTGAAATCAGTGAGTATCAATTGCACATTCCAGCAGAAGCAAAAACTATTTATAATAAAAAGCACCTCACTTGTAAAACTTAAATGAGCTGACAACACGAGCAAAGTGCTCGCGTTCCTCTCGGTCTTCTATCTCTTGCGGCGTCAGATCTCCGCCATCCGCCATCTTGAAAGTGTTTATTATTCGGTTAATCAAAAAATGTTAACGTTGGAGTAAAACCGTCGAAACAAATCAATCATCATATGTGTCGAGACTGATCATCCCTAGCGGCCATTGTTCTTTGAACAACTTGTACGTTTCATTTTACCTTTATTTCCTCATTTCGTCTCAGATAATCCTCTGCCTTCCCCACTTTCTCCCGTCTTTTGTATTTCCTGTTGTGAATTTGTTTTTAAGGTTATCCAAATTACATTTTTTCCTATGTGTTACCGGGGCCTCATTATGAGGGAAGTAAAGAATAGTGGCACTGTGACCTTCCAGGCATGTCGTAAGAGGCGACTAAGGAGATTGATCGATGGCTTGACAAGCTGTCATTGTAAAAGTATTGTTATGGAAACAGCGCCATATATTTTAGAGCAGTGATCTCTGCAATATGTGCCACTTTTGCACGCAAGGTTTCTGTTTCTCTCTCTCTCTCTCTCTCTCTCTCTCTCTCTCTCTCTCTGCGATCAGGACCCAATCAGAGTAGGATTCCAGCTCCTCACATGAACTCAGCTGTCAGGTTAGGTGTGTTACAAACAGAACATCACAATTAGAGTCTGCCAGATCCACTCTGATTGAACACCCGTTAAAAACGTTGCACTGTGTTCTGCGCCAGTGGCCCAGTGCATCCGATTTCAGCCAGCATTTTATTCAGGTTTGCTTTCCCTAGCCTTTGATTGTCCCCAATCTTCCTGCAAGGCAGCAGGTGATCTTTTCTGTAGGGGGATTCTGCCCTTAGATGGTCGGCCCTCCCAGGTTTACGAGCACCATCTGCCCGAGTCACTAGAGGTGACAACACAGACATGCACACACAAAGATATGAGATGTGACTAATACAGACATGCACATAGCGATACGAGGCATGACTAACACTGACATACATCAAGATATATGACACATGACTAACATAAACATGCACATAAAGATATGAGATATGACTGACATAGACATGCACCAACAATGAAATTACACATGTCTAACATGGACATGCACACAAAGATATGAGATATGACCAACATAGATAGGCACACACAATGATATGAGATGTGACTAGCATAGCCATGCAAACACAAGGATATGAGATGTGACATACACAGACATGCACACACAAAGATATGAGATATGACTAACATAAACATACACACAGAGATATAAGATATCACTAGCCCAAACATGCACACACAAAGATATGACACATGACTAACACAGATACACACTAAGATATGAGATATGACTAAACACATACACACTTAAAGATATGAGACATGATTAACACAGACACTCCAAGATATGAGATATGACTAACATGACACACACCAAGATATGAGCCATGGCCAGCACACACACACACACACACAAGCCAAGATATGAGCCTTGGCTAGCAATGAAACACACCAAGAAATGAACCATGTCCAGCACAGAAAGAAAATATCCAGTACACATTAAGGTATCCATATACTTGGGTTTGTTGTAGTCGGCAGACTCTTCTTAACGTGGGAATCATCGACATACGAGAAGCCGGCCCCCATGAACTGTTAACAGATATCGTCCAAACAGTTGTACGGAGATTTGAGAGTGCAATCTGACCCGTAGAACGTTCCCTTGCATGAACAGACCCCGGTTGACTATTCACATGTGTCGTTGAAACAGTGGTCAGGACATTTGAGAGTGCAGTCTGGCCCGTAGTACGCTTCCTTGCGCGTACAGTCTGCTCTTTCTGTGTCACATATGATGTCACAGCCATCAGAACACGTCTGTTCGCACTGTAGCCAAAATTTCCATCAGGACAAGTGTCATCACAGGTATAGCCAGGATGTTTGCAATGTTGGCATTTTCTGGATTTTCCTCACATAAAGAACTGACACTAAGACAAGACCCGGAGCAGTCGTGTCCATAAATCCCATGTGAACAGTTGAAGTGACACGTACCGATGATGACGGTGCAGCCTTTGCTACTCCCACCACACACTGTACAAAACGACCAAGAATGCCCGTCCAGACAATTGGTGTCTGTAAATGTTTGCATCTCACACACCGTCAGTGCACTCTCGTCCTGCGAAAAGGTCGGTGAGAACTCAAACTTACTGTGTGCCATTGTCGCTTGTATGGTGACTACAATAGCGTTCACAGAAATATTTGGGTATGATATATCATTATACTGGAACACTACACCGCCACTGTCAGAGAAAGCCTTTGGAATGTCATTCTTTACCCGAATCATAGTGCTAGCTCGATGATAAATTCGAATGGTGTGAGTCTTCTGGGACGTGTCAAAGTTCAGATACCAGTAAACAGAATTGGTTCCACTTCTCAATTGTGTGTGTGTGCAGTCATTGTCATAAAGATTGGTCTTTGTTTTCCCATTAACCGCGGCCTCTGGTCCACACCCGTCCACTGTATTAACAAGCATTAAATGTGTCGGTCTGGTTTGCGTTCTATTTGAGAGCCACATTCCGACCCCCGCCAATGTAGATGGAGCAGATATTTGCAACTATCGCCCGTTCAATCCGTAACATGTTGATTAGACCATGAAACTGTCCGGATCTGTAGGTCCAGATCCCTAGGCGTATTTGCAAACTAGATCAAAGTACTGACACTGGGGTCCGAAACGCTCTCGCCGACAACTGTCACCGTTTGTGCATGTCCCTGTAGCCCTGTCACAAACTGAGCGATTTTAGTAGTGACACTGCAACGCACATTTGCCCCGAACCAACCGTCTACACAAGTTAGGTAGTTAGGTCATTAGCTTCCAATGTCGCAAACAAAGCCAGCAGAATAAAGACTTGATCTACATCGGTGGTTAACGAAATGTGCACAAACAATTATTTCAAACCCGTGGTTACAATTCTAACAATCCGCCAGCTCGCTGTGACAACAGACAGCGCGATGTTCAAGATCAGCATTGTATACACCACGGCTAGAACTCGGACGAACTTCCATCTTGGTGCGTCCCATGACGTCCGTTTCTGTTTTTGAGATTGTGGTTCTGCCCTATGTGCCGTCTTCGGCTCGAAAGGACAATAGATAGAAAGACAGAAATTACATTTCAATAATGTAACTCCTGCGTGTTACCGGGGGCCTCATTATGAGGGAAGTAAAGAATAGTGACGCTGTGACCTTCCAGGCATGACGTAAAGGGCGTCTAAGGAGGTTGATTGATATCTTGACAAGCTGTCATTATAAAAAGTATTGTTATGGAAACAGAGACATAGATTTTAGAAGCAGTGATCTCTGCAATGTGTGCCATTTCGGCACGCAAGGTTTCTGTTTTTGAGATTGTGGTACTGCCCTATGTGCCGTCTTCGGCTCGAAAGGACAATAGATAAATAGAAATTACATTTCAAGGTTGCGGGCGAAGATAAGTTAACAGCTGAGATCCTCAAGGCAATTGATAGTGACTGTAGTCATAATTTAATACATCTCCAGAAACTGTTCAATATCATTTGGAAAGCAGAAAAAATACCTCATGAGTGCAAAAAAATGAATCATTGTTAAGATTCCCCAAAAGGGCAATCTCAGAGATTGTAACAACTGGAGAGGCGTGACACTTTTGTCACTTGCCTCAAAGTTAAAATCAAACTGCAAAATCATAATGAATTTGAATACAGGACTCAATAGTAATGTGTGAAGAACAGGCTGGATTTAGAAAAAGGGAGAAGCTGCCTTGACCACATTTTTACTCTAAGACTTATATTGGAGGAACACATTGAAAAGCAAAAATCTTCTGTGCTTAATTTCGTTGACTTCAAAAAAGCATTCGACAGCATCCATATAGACTCTTTGTGGAAAATTCTGAAGCAATATGGCTTACCATAAAAATCATAAATATTATCAAAGACATGTATGATGGTTACACATGTGCAGTTCATGCAGAGGAAGAACTGCGCGAATGTTTCCCAATAGAAACATGAGGGTGTATTTTATCGTCCTTGTTATTTGGAGTTGCTATGGGCTACGGGCGTCATAATGATTTGTTATGGACTTACATAATGAAGAAATGATGCACTGGTAACAAAGACATCGGATGGATACTGGAGGCTAGTCGGAGGACCTCGACTTTGCTGATGACATAGTCCTCATCAGCAGTCAGATAAAAAAAAAGATGTGGGAAAACACAAATGAACTATCTTCAATAGCCAGCAAAATTGGGCTTGGGATCAATTATGAAAAGAATAAGGTCATCAAAAGCTTAATTCCAACAGATGGCAGAATATACATTGACAACAAAACAGTGGAAGAGATTGATCACTTTATCTATCTTGAAAGTCACATTGATTGGGAAGGGGATACAAGTAAATAAATTAAAATCAGAATAGCTAAAGCAGCAATGTCCTTCAAAAGCGTTGAGAATATGTGGAAATCAAAACTCGTCAGCACAAAAACAAAACTTAGACTATTCAAATGAAACGTACTATCAACCTTTACATATGCATGCGAGAGCTGGAAACAACAAGAGATATAGAAACAAAGTTGAACGCATTTGAAAATAAATGTCCAAGGAAAATACTTGGTATAATAATATGACTTTTGTCGTCTTGACAGACGGTTGCTAGCAAGTAATCATAAGTCGGTAGTTTGGTAAAGCATTAGTGTCTCACACTGGAAGCTGCTTTACTGAACAGCTTCTCTCGTGGCTGAATTTGCCAATCCTGGACAGAGAGATCCATCCATAGAAAGAACAACTTTTTAAAAAAGAAATTCCTTTCTTGAGTATCTAGCATATTATCGCCATGTAGTTAGATTTATGTATATATATTTGTATTATTGTTTCTTGTTCCAGCTGAAGGCCTGCTTGGCCGAAACGTCGACTTTTGTTTTGTTACTCACCGACATAAAGTTGTTACCATACAAGTGGCGTATTCTCTATGCTACCGCACCTACCGCTGGTAGCCTGAACATATTAACGAAATACAATAGGAAATGATAATTTATAATTTTTTAAAATAATTATATTACAAATTTTTAAATATTCTATTACACATTTCTTAGGCCAATATGACTTATTTGCTTTGGTTTGCATTTATTAAAGCACGGTTTTCCTCTGGCCACTACAACGTTTGTGAATGAAACCGACTCTAATATAGTACAGTGATACCGCTAGTAACTAGCGGTACATTTTTCATCTCTCGCCACTAGTAAATAAACGACCTTGACATTCAAAAAAGGCGAGCCAAAATAATACGGGAGGACGCTACCTCTACCTTAATGCGGTTTCATGGGTTCTTTTTAGCTCTAGCCAATTAGAAGCGTTATAAAGTGAAAGTGAAACTGTGTCTGATTACCGGAACTTTCTTAACTATTTATAACTACGTTATGTGCCATAAAAAAAAAAAATTAAGTACCTGGGCATCTCAACTGTCAAGGAACAGTAGTGCTACTAGATATCAGTTTATAAACAAAAATTGAGAAGTTTTTATTTTTACCGTACGCGAATGTAGTGTATAAAATAGTTTTATATTAAATTCCCTTGGGCATATATAATTTTGTTGAACTTCAAGTTTTAAATTACGTTAATTTAAACATATATAGCTTATTCATTTATAACTTCATAACGAACTTTTATTATTTCTTGTTCATTACTGCCGACGATATGATGGCAGAGCAAGCATCTACACATAACACAGAGATCTCAATAAACTCTATTGATAAACTTGGAAACCAACCCAACAGTACTTTCAATGACAAAGTCATCGAGACATTTTCGTCCCAAACAAGACGGATAGAATTTCCATATAAATAAGTAATTTAAAATGTAGTGATGTCATTAGCAAATATTACTTCATGTTAGCTACTGAATATAATGTATGTCTTTATTTATTATGTCAGCGGTAGCCCAGACCCCAAAACCAGTATACGCCACTGTACCAAACCACATTTCTCTTTTTTTTAATTGTCATTATTGTCAGCTTTACAGCAGCTTCGCATCTTGATGCCTTTACTCCTTGTCTATTGTTCTACGATAGATTTATCGATTATAGCAACAAATTAAGAGAAGGCGAAGGCGTCTCACAGCAGCAGAGCTGGAAGTTGTCAGCGACCCACAGATAATGACTTGCGTCACGATCGGTGATCCAGAGTCATCCAGACCCTACTTCATCTCTCCATAGTTCCTCCAGTAACCTGTCTAGTCTAGTCAAGCGGGTAGGAATTGAAGAGGGATGACAACCCTGCACTCAAAAATGACGCGCAGAAGTCGAATGTATTGGTCCGAAGTGCGTAAATATCACAGTTTTACTGCAAACCACAACACATTGCAGATACGCCCACTAAACGTCCTTTTAAGGGCGGATGATGAAGAGGTGTGAACCTTTAGTCTTCGGGTGACATCGCAAACAACAATAAATTAAGAATGGTAAACAATTGTACACCCAAATAAATATTGTACGGCGAACGTAAGGACAGAAAATGATCAAAAGGCAGACCCGTGCTGAGATAAAAGGATGTTTGCAGGGCTTCATAGAATGAATTCTCTATCAGTGAAAGGAACGGAAAATCTGGCTACAGATCGTAGCACATGGAGAAACAACATTTTTTTTTAAAAATGGTACAACTTGCCAGGCAGCGTTGATATAAAAGCCAGAGGACAAAAGGGGCAGGAGAAAGGAGACGAGGCCAGGCACCTCTTATAATACATCATAAATATTTTGCTGACGGGTCTGTCTATCTAATATTAGCAGATTCAGCTACGAAAGAAGCTGTTCAGCAAAGCAGCATCCAGCATAAGACACTATTTTCTACCAACCATCAAGACACCAAAGGCCATACAACAAAATCATGCTTTTCAACAGCAACAAGTGTAAACCCCCCCCCCCCCCCAACTCAACAAGAATAACTGAATGTGCATATACTTTTGTTCCTTTCCTAAATTCTCTTTAATGCCTATGGGAGTGATAATTTGTGATCTTTTGGTCTTTCATAGTCTCTCTTGCTGTCACTTTTTCCAAGTCTTTCTGTTCTGTTTCCGAGGAAGTAGAATGCACAAAAAAGCATAGATATGCAAAGGGGTTAAGGCAAAGAAATGCAAATGAATGCATACAAATGCGAAGCTGCAGTATAGCTGAATGTGAGGAAGAATTTGTAAAAATAGAAAAAATGGTATGGTAAAAGCTTTACGTGATTGATAGACGACACAAGTTTGAAAGACTTTTCGGCTCAATAGGCCTTCAGCAGGAACAAACATACACACACAAATATATAAATAAATAAAACTAATCCTACATAGGTAACTAGGATTAGTTTTATAGGTAACTAGGATTAGTTTTATAGGTAACTAGGATTAGTTTTATAGGTAACTAGGATTAGTTTTATATGTAACTAGGATTGGTTTTATAGGTAACTAGGATTAGTTTTATAGCTAACTAGGATTAGTTTTATAGGTAACTAGGATTAGTTTTATAGGTAACTAGGATTAGTTTTATAGGTAACTAGGATTGGTTTTATAGGTAACTAGGATTAGTTTTATAGGTAACTAGGATTAGTTTTATAGCTAACTAGGATTAGTTTTATAGGTAACTAGGATTAGTTTTATAGGTAACTAGGATTAGTTTTATAGCTAACTAGGATTAGTTTTTATAAGTAACTAGGATTAGTTTTTTTTATAGCTAACTAGGATTAGTTTTATAGCTAACTAGGATTAGTTTTATAGCTAACTAGGATTAGTTTTATAGCTAACTAGAATTAGTTTTATAGGTAACTAGGATTAGTTTTATAGGTAACTAGGATTAGTTTTATAGCTAACTAGGATTAGTTTTATAGGTAACTAGGATTAGTTTTATAGGTAACTAGGATTAGCTTTATAGGTAACTAGGATTAGTTTTATAGGTAACTAGGATTAGTTTTATAGCTAACTAGGATTAGTTTTATAGCTAACTAGGATTAGTTTTATTTATTTAAATAATATTTTTTAAAATAAAACTAATCCTACATAGCTAACTAGGATTAGTTTTATAGGTAACTAGGATTAGTTTTATAGGTAACTAGGATTAGTTTTATTTATTTATATATTTGTGTGTCCGTTGTTTGTTTGTTCCTACTTAAAGCCTATTGAGCTGAGACATTGTTCCAATTTGTGTTGTCTATCAATTACGTAAAGCTTTTATTATTTTTATATTTTGTTTCAATTCTCTCTCCCCCCCCCCCCTAGAAATGTAAAGCTGCTGATAAAGGTGAAAGGAATAAAAAAAAAAAGAAGGAAAAAGGTATGGTTATGATTATTTGTATGTTGTCCACTGTTCATGCTGAAAACCTGTTGAGCCGAAACAGCATTCAGTTGTGTTGTCCTTCCCCTATGTAGAGTTGTAACCATATCTTTTTCCCTTTTGTCTATTCTGATTACCAATACTTGTCTTCTGTTTTCATAGCCACTTTTGCTCAGTTAGTGTATCAAATGTGGCTAGTTGATTCAGTCTTGTCATGCTAAACCACTCAATCTAATGCCTTTTTATAGTAGTAGGAAACTCTTTGTACAGAGCTTCGCAGCAGGAGGCAATCTGATCATCAGAAGAAGACCCCCCGTCGAGCAAGTGTTTCGGCCCTTTAGCTTCTTGACACTCTAGGGGAGGTGGGCCCGCCTGGGTCATGACTTCCAGGCGTCGACCTCCTGCCGCATTGCCTCTAAGGCTTACACCGTATGTTCGGCACAAACTAACTAAACGTAATACACAAAACTTTCTAAAATAGCTTACCTAAACTAAGCTTATGTTCGGCACAAAATAACTATCACTTAATACACAAAACACTCGAAAATAAATTACCTAACTTAAGGTTTACATTTCATGTTCGGCACAAAATAGTTGCATTTAATAGGCAACACACTCGAGAATAGATACCTTACCTGCTCTTGGTTTAACCTAGCGCGTTACTGCGCTTTCGAGTTGAAATAACTTGGCTACTGATGCAACGATATTTCCTAGACCCATCAGTGTCTGACTTTCGTGGGAAATCGGCATCTGCTGGTTAAGATTGACGCCTAGTTGTCTGGTCTTCTTGTTGTTTAGGCCTGTTGTTTGTATGGTAGTTGCCCCAAGCATCTGGTCTGATGCTCACATCCGGTCGATTATGTAACTTCTTATCGCTTCGTCTCGGGCCCTACTTCAATTCTCCCTACTCTGTTGACTTACGTGGGAGCAATAAGTGGTCAAGGTGTAAAATAGTCGCCCGATCCGTCTGGTCTGGACATAATATTATTTAACTGTTGGTCTGTCTCGATTCTGCCACAGCCAGCACGACGCTCTTTCTGCTGACTCAGCAATAGTCTTCATTGTTCTTGACCGCATCCCTCCCTTAATTCCTAGCATTTTTAAGAGGTCGTAGAGGGATGGGGTTGTGAGTCCTCTGGCACTAACCACCACCGAAAACACTCTACTCTGTACTCCCTGCTTTCTCAGCTCGGTGGCGAGATCCTTGTATTTAGATAGTTTGAATATATGTTGTTCCTCTATCCTGGATTCAAATGGCACTGTGAGTTCTATTAAAATGACATGGGTCATATTTGACGTGTAGAGTGCAATGTCTGGACGCATTTTAGATCTCTTAATGCACTCTGGGTACTTCCCTCGCCCTGGGAGGTCAACCGCCATCTCCCAATCGTTAGCTATGTCCAGGATAGTGAAGTCGCTCCAGTGGTTCTGCTTGGGGCGTGCAGCCTGTCCCGCTCTCAAAAAGTAGGTGTTAGTCGTAGCTGGTCGAACTTTATTGTTGGCCTTCATCCGCGCCCCATCCACGGTGGCAGCCAGTTCATGCAGCACTCTGTTGTGTCGCCATGTGTACCGCCCTTGGCCTAGTGCTGTCTTGCACGAGGAAAGAACATGTTCCATCGTCTGTCTTCCTCCGCAAAGAGGACATCGATTGTCATCTGTCTTCCCCCACTTCACAAGGTTGCAGGCTGATGGTAGAAGGTCATACATAGATCTGACTATGTAGCTGAGCCGCAGCGGTGCCATATGCCACATGTCATTCCATGTTAGTGTCCTCTGCAAAGCCATCTCCCATGTGGTCCATTGGCCTTGCTGCACTTGTTGTGCTGCCTTTTGTACACGCTTGTTCTCCTCGACATCTCTGATCTCCTTGACTATCATGTCCCTTCGTTGTCTATTTGATGCCTTTGACCACCATTGGATGTCTCCATGACCAAATCCACGCCTGTTGGTCTGCGTGTAGGCCATTACTTCCTTTAGCTGGAGACTCTCACGTGCTTCGCGTACTGCCGTACACGCCTGTTGGTCTGCGTGTAGGCCATTACTTCCTTTAGCTGGAGACTCTCACGTGCTTGGCGTACTGCTGCACACGCCTGCCACTTCCGACCGGTCTTCACTGTGGGTTCCACTGTTCGGACAGTTTCGTCTGACGAGCTTTGCAGCATAACTGCCAGTCTGGCCTTGCCGGCTTTATATTCCTCTAGGACTGACTTGAACGGAAGGACCAGCTTGGCTTTCTTACAGTACAGCGCAACATCCGTCAGTCCCGGTGGTACTCCCAGCCATTTCCGCGTGTACTTGCTAATCTTGCTCTCCATCGCTTCCACCGTACTTGAGCTGATCTCATATATCAGAAGAGGCCATAGCAGTTTGGGTATCAACATAAACTGGAGGCACCAGATCTTAAACTTTCCTAAAAGTCTACTCCGGTCGATGATATGTAGCCCTTGCTCTGCCATCTCTCTTACTCTCTGGACTGCTTTCGTGTCTTTCAATGAGGCGTCATACACTCTGCCTAGGCTCTTTATTGGCTCCTCGCAGACGGTTGGAATCCTCTGTTTCGCCACATTGAATGTAACTTGCTTGGTCTTCCCTCGTCTGATGGATAGGCTTCGTGACTTCTTTGGTTTGAAGCTCATCCGGCACCACACGATGAGTTCGTCCAGGCGTTCAAGCATCCTGCGGGCGTGGCTCTCTTCTGATGCTAGGACGGTGGTGTCATCCATAAATGCTCTAAGTGGTGGCATGTGGTATCCACCTCCCAAGTCTGGTCGTTTCCTCCTGCTGCTCTCAATATTATCTGCATCGCCATCACGAAGAGTATGGGCGAAATTGTACATCCCATCGCAATGCCGACTTGCAATTCTATCCAGTCGGTCATGTATTCCTGTGTGGAGAAACGCACAGTGAAGCCGGTAAAATACAGTCTGAGCATGGCGGTCACACTCTGAGGTACATGGTACATTCGGAGAGCCTGCCAAATCATCTGATGTGGGACTGATCCATATGCGTTTGCAAGATCTAGCCATATGACGTCTAGATCTAGCTTCTCGGTTTTTGCTCTCTGTATCGCGTCCCATATCATTGTCGCGTGCTCCAAGCATCCGGGGACACCAGGGACTCCTCCCTTCTGTATGGCAGTATCTATGTACCCGTTCTCCACGAGGTACGAGGTGAGTCTCTTTGCCATTACAGAGAAGAATACTTTCCCTTCCACATTCAGTAGGGAGATTGGTCTGAACTGCGCAATCTCATTTGAGTTCAGTTCCTTTGGAATGTACACGCCATTGGCCTTTTTCCACTCCTGGCTTACAATCTGCCTCTTCCATGCACTCCTGAGCAGCCGATGCAGTCGTTTCAGTACCTCTGGGCATCTTTTGTAAACCAGATATGGAACGCCATTTGGACCTGGGGCCGAGTTGTTGCGGGCTCTGTGAACAACATCTATAACTTCTTTTAACGTCGGCGGCCTATCATTGAATGGGGTGCCCGGTTCGCTCGGCCACATGATTCCTGTCATTGACTTCAGCGGTTCGTCTCTCTGGCTGTCCGAATAGGTCTCTCTTAGATGTTTCTCTAGCTCCTCCTTGCTGATTTTTAATGTTCCAGATCTTGGTGGTTCAAATAGCTCCTTTGCAAACTTGAACGGATCTTTGAAGAACGTTTCCCTGGCCCTCTTGGTTGCTTTCCTTTTTCGATACAATCTTTCTGCTCTACCCAGTGCCTTATGTTTTGATTTTAGATGCTGCTTTATATATTATAACGTGGATGTGATCCCTAAATTTATTCTAATTTCATTACATCAACTTTGTTTCTCAGTCACCCCCATCACGCATCAAAATATTTCAATTTGTGGCATTTGTCTTTTTTTTATTGTTCTGGATGTCTCCCATTCTGGCAATGAGAGCTCAACAATGAGAGCTCAACAATGCGAGCTCAACAATGAGGGACCAACAATGGAGGCTCAACAATGAGAGCTCAACAATGCGAGCTCAACAATGAGAACCCAACAATGAGAGCCCAACAATGCGAGTTCAACAATGAGAGCTCAACAATGAGGGCCCAACAATGAGAGCTCAACAATGAGAGCTCAACAATGAGGGACCAACAATGAGGGACCAACAATAAGAGCTCAACAATGAGAGCCCAACAATGAGAGCTCAACAATGAGGGCTCAACAATGAGAGCTCAACAATGCGAGCTCAACAATGCGAGCTCAACAATGAGGGACCAACAATGAGGGACCAACAATAAGAGCTCAACAATGAGGGCCCAACAATGAGAGCTCAACAATGAGAACCCAACAATGAGAGCTCAACAATGCGAGTTCAACAATGAGAGCTCAACAATGAGAGCTCAACAATGCGAGTTCAACAATGAGAGCTCAACAATGCGAGTTCAACAATGAGAGCTCAACAATGCGAGTTCAACAATGAGAGCTCAACAATGAAGGCCCAACAATGAGGGCCCAACAATGCGAGTTCAACAATGAGAGCTCAACAATGAGAGCCCAACAATGAGGGAAAGAGCTCAACAATGAGAGCTCAACAATGAGAGCTCAACAATGCGAGTTCAACAATGAGAGCTCAACAATGAGAGCCCAACAATGAGAGCTCAACAATGAAAGCCCAACAATGAGGGAAAGAGCTCAACAATGAAGGCCCAACAATGAGGGAAAGAGCTCAACAATGAGAGCCCAACAATGAGAGCTCAACAATGCGAGTTCAACAATGAGAGCTCAACAATGAGAGCCCAACAATGAGGGAAAGAGCTCAACAATGAAGGCCCAACAATGAGGGAAAGAGCTCAACAATGAAGGCCCAACAATGAGAGCTCAACAATGAGGGAAAGAGCTCAACAATGAAGGCCCAACAATGAGAGCTCAACAATGAGGTAAACATTGTATTTTTATTGTGACGAGAGTGAACAACTTAGGAAAATCTTTCAAAATCCGACGGAGGCCAAGGCATTTGACAGCAACAGAGCTGAGAGTGCCAGTGAATTATAGTTGATGGTGGTGCCAGGATCAGTGAACCAGAACCAACCAGATCTACTCCATCTCTTTGCAGCGCCTCTAGTAACAGTCTAACTAGTCTAGTCTTTGTACATGATTAGGGATAGAGAGTGAAGGCAACCCGGTACTCAAAAATGTCATGCTGAAGTCAGATGTCCTGGGTCAAAATGTGCAAATATCACAGTTCTACAGCAAACTTCACCCAGCCTTAAATGGGTACCGGATTTTTTTCTGGGAAAGTAAAGCAGCACGGGCATAATACCGACCACATTACCCCAAAAATCATGTGCTAAAGGTCTGTAAAATTTATGATCACTAACACCATATTTCCTATATGCCGCCACTTGGCGTGACGGGGGTACTTTACTTTTTTTTTTACTTCTACAGCAAACTACAACACAACGCATACGTACACACTTAAAAGTTCCTTTTTAGGGCTGATGGCGAAGAAGTGTATTCCTTTAGTCACAGGATGAATGTAAGCAAGAAGCAAGCAACTCTGATGTGCTCCTAAACTAATGAAGATTAGAGTTGTATTTAGTTTACGATGATGAATGGACCTAGTTTAATCACATCACACGGTCCGCAGGTATTGACAAAAACCATTCTACAAGGCAAATTACCGTACAAAAAGACAGGGAGGACAAAAGAAAAGAGGGGTGGATAACATCATAGTATGGAGAGGAATGTTTTTCATTGTTTTGTAGAAAGATACTGTAAATCATGATTGGAAGAATATTGTGAAATTGTTATCTATGGTGTCCAAATGACAGATAAGGTTACGAAATAATTGAGAGATTGATGGTGACGAGCATCAGATTATTTGTGCATGTGCCCAGAATTAAAGTTTACCGTCCATAAGTTTACTTTTCTTTTTTCTTCTGCATTCACCTGATGAGGGGAGCCACGATAGCTCAGTGGTTAATGAACTGGACTACAAAGGACAAGGGGTAGGGTTCGATCCCAACCAACGGCTTCCGGGTTCACCAAGCTTTAAATGGGTACCAGATTTTTTTTCTGGGAAAGTAAAGCAGCACGGGTGTAATACCGACCACATTACCCCAAAAATCATGTGCTGAAGGTCTGTAAAATATAGGGTCACTAACACCATATTTCCCTATATGCCACTTGGCGTGACGGGGGGTACTTTACTTTTTTTTTTTTTTTTTTTACTTTAAGATGCTGATTCAAGTCTCATAAGGGGTTAAGGCAAAGAAATGCATAAAAATGCGAAGCTGCAGTAAAGCTAAATGTGAGGGAGAATTGAAAAAAAAATAGAAAAAATGGTATGGTAAAAGCTTTACGTGATTAGTAGACAACACAGATTTGAACGACGTTTCGGCTCAATAGGCCTTCAGCAGGCACACACACACAGATATGTAAGTAAATAAAATTAATCCTACCTAGCTAACTAGCAATGAGTTACTAGTTAGTTCGTTACTAGTTAGCTATGTAGGATTAGTTTTATTTACTTACATATCTGTGTCGTCTACTAATCACATAAAGCTTTTACCATATCATTTTTTCTATTTTTTTTTTTTCAATTCTTCCCCCCCTTTAAGTCTCGTACTTTACCGTTACCTGTTATCTTTCTTCTTTGACCGCCACTTAAAGCAATCTGTGATATGTGAATGTCATTGTACTTATCTTTCTTCTTTGATCGCCACTTAAAGCAATCTGTGATATGTGAATGTCATTGTACTTATCTTTCTTCTTTGATCGCCACTTAAAGCAATCTGTGATATGTGAATGTCATTGTACTTATCTTTCTTCTTTGATCGCCACTTAAAGCAATCTGTGATATGTGAATGTCATTGTAATTATCTTTCTTCTTTGATCGCTACTCATCTCTACAACTGATCAAGATGCTACTCCACCATCCTTTTGTGCCTGCTTGAAACGGAAAAATCTGTCCAGCTATGTGAGTAGGAATTGAAGGGAGAAGGTAACCAGGTACCAAAAAATGCTGTGCCAAGGTAGGATGTGATGTTTAGGGTAAAAATACACAAACTGTCTCAGTTTGTTGTAAATGACAACACAACACATATATGCTTATTTAACATCATTTTAAGGGTGGATGATGAAGATCAGTTGTTTTGTGAATGCAGAGGAAGATGAAATGAGCTCCAAAGAAAACTAGCAACAAATAAAGTCAATGCACATAATAAAATGGGAGCCGCGATAGCTCAGTGGTTAGTGAACTGGACTACAAAGGACAAGGGTAGGGTTCGATCCCAACTGACGGCTTCCGGGTTCACCCAGCCTTAAATGGGTACCAGATTTTTTCTGGGAAAGTAAAGCAGCACGGGCGTAATACCGACCACATTACCCCAAAAATCATGTGCTGAAGGTCTGTAAAATATAGGGTCACTAACACCATATTTCCCTATACGCCACTTGGCGTGACGGGGGTACTTTACTTTTACTTACATAATAAAATACAAGCCTCAAAAAACATATTCACCATTGTTGAAATATGCAGAGACAATTGAAGTTATGTGGCAACAGGTAATACTTGAAGAAGGAGGCAAGATGTGAAGAATGTGATAGAACATCTTGGTGATGGGTAATTGTAGAGATGAAAGGAAAACAAAAGTAGTGTAAGTAAAAGTAAAGAGCCCTATCATGCTATGTGGCGTATAGGAAATATAGTGTTAGTGACCATAATCTTTGTAGACCTTTGGCACATGGTTTTTGGGGTAATGTGGTCAGTATTACGTTCGTGCCACTTTATTTTACCAGAAAATAAATTTGGTACCCAATTAAGAGGGAGCCGCAATAGCTCAGTGGTTAGTGAACTGGACTAAAAAGGACAAGAGGTAGTGTTCGATCCCAACCGAAGGCTTCCGGGTTCACCCAGCCTTAAATGGGTACCAAATTTTTTCTGGGAAAGTAAAGTGGCACGGGCGTAATACCGACCACATTACCCCAAAAATTATGTGCTGAAGTTCTGTAAAATTTATGGTCACTAACACCATATTTCCTATACGCCACTTGGCGTGACAGGGGCTCTTTACTTTTTTTTTAAACCCATTTCAGGCTGGTTGAGCCCAGAATCGAACCTAACCTCTTTTCCTTAGTAGTCTAGTTCACTAACCATTGAGCTCCCAAAAAGTGGCTTGGTTACAGCTTTATATAAGTGATGGACAACACAAAATAAAGCAACGTTGTGGTGGCTCACTGGGCCTTGAACTTTCTTTCCTTTAATTTTTCATTTTATCTTTATCACCAGATTTACTGCAGCTTCACATTTGTATGTATTTTTATGGTCCCCACAGCCCACTATTCTACAGAGAGCTTTATTAAGGGAGTGAACTCTAGATTAAAAAATAGCTGCAGCCATTGCAGGAAGATAAGGTTAAAGCAAAGGCTATGGAAGCAGTCCAGACTAAATGTATGCTGTAGATGAATTGAAAGCAAAGCACAATGCAACATAACACGCAAACAAAAAACAGAGAATAAATAAAAATAATAATTTAAATAATACATTGCTTGATTGTTTTCGCCCGATGACTAAAGGAGTACACCTCTTCATCATCCACCCTTAAAAGAATGTTACATGGGCATGTCTGCGCTGTGGTTTGTAGTATAACTGTGATGTTTGCGCCTTTATGCCCAAGACATCCAATTTCAGCACAATTAATACATTATTTCCGGAACAGTCCAAATATAAATATATCACAGACATTTACTGTGAAAAAGACAAACAAGTCAAGTTAAAAATAAAGTATTTTTATTATGAAACAAAGACTATACTTCAAATAGGAACTAACTGCTTTCATATATATCCAAAAGCTCCTTGGCAAACCGGGATAATGGAAATCCCATAACATTATAGAAGTCACCATGGATTTTTTCTACCAAAGTTCCACCAATTGCTTGGATGCCATAGCCACCAGCTTTATCCCTGGAAGAGAAACAAACTTTTTAATAGTGAAGAGGTAAAGGATGGAGCAATCAAAACATACAGTTCTAAACTGGTCATCGATGAGAAGTGTGGGAAAGGTTGGTGGGTGTTCAAAATAAATTAATTTAAAAAAAAAGTAAAGAGCCCCCGTCACGCCAAGTGGCGTATAGGGAATATGGTGTTAGTGACCATAAATTTTACAGATCTTCGGCACATGATTTTTGGGGTAACATGGTCGGTATTACGCCCGTGCCGCTCTACTTTCCCAGAAAAAAATCTGGTACCCATTTAAGGCTGGGTGAACCCGGAAGCCGTTGGTTGGGATCGAACCCTACCCCTTGTCCTTTGCAGTCCAGTTCACTAACCACTGAGCTATCGCAGCTCACAAAATAAATGCTACTAGGGTAATTAGTGAAAATATGACACAAGGTTCATGTCATTAAAATAGTTCTATAAAATAGGACATTGAAGCAAAAGATAATGTTCAATAACAAGGAATATCATCAAAGATAATAGAAGATGTAAGGCAGAAATCAAGAATAAAGGATAGAATAAAGATATTTAACTTGTTTCCAGTAATGAACACTACATATTAAATGTTTCCATCTACATAGTATTAGTATGTCTGGTGTAAGAACATAAACTGTTCTAAACTCACATGGGCTCTCCTGTTTCAATGTATGCACGTATAACTTCAGGGCTCATATTCTGCATGTAGACATCAGTTTTCTCCACAAAACTTGTGTACCTATAGCTGGCATCTAATGTCTTGCTGCCTATTTGAAGAACTGAAATGAATTTAAGAATAAAATGTGATATTTTTTAACACAAAAATTGAAAGAAGTCAGATTCCACAGAATGGTACATGATGTATGTAACAATTAGTGAAAGTTTTCATAAGATTGAACAGTGATATACAATAAACCAATTTTTGACAAATAGGTGGGCAGTAATTCAATTCCTGATAGAGCCAAAATTTGATTTTATCAGGACAGAAATAAAAACTGTAACTAACAAAATTACCAAGACAGCTACATCATCATCATCATCAAGTACCGGGCCTGCTGGCATAGGTGATCATGTCTCTCCATAACTTTTGATCTCGACAGTTATTTATCATTTCTGTTGTTGACCTTCTGCTAAACCATTCTCTTAAGCTGTCTGATATCTTTTTCTTTGCTTCCCTCTATCTCTTCATCCCTCAATTTTCTCAGTTGTTACAATATATTCCAGCTGTTCCCTTCTCATTACATGGCCAAAAAATGATAATTGTTTCTTTCTAAAATTGGAAATTAGCTTTCTTTTTGCCTTGGCTTCTTTCAGAACGTCTTCATTATCTTCTTAGCTGTCAATGGTATTCTCAACATTCTTCTGTAAAACCACATTTCTACAGGCTCCAGTGATTTTCTTGTCTGTTGTCCTATTGTCCATGATATGACAGCTACAATGGACAAATAATAATTATTCCTAGCCATTAAATTAACCTCTTGTCAGACTTCAGAACTTAGACTGAGGCAATAAATGAACAGTTTATTGTGCTATATATCAAATACTTGAAAATACACACTAAATTGCTGACTCAAATGTTAGTGAACAATGTAACAGTAACAGTCTTCATAAACACAAACAGAATAATTGAAAATGTGACTATATAAAAATGTAGAGAGAAGCTTGACTGCACAATGCAAACACTGGAAGAGAGACCAGCTTCAATCACAAAGAAAACTTAAATAACCACAATGAGATATAAGAAATAAAGAAACAACAGATAAAATGGTTTGGCCACATGACAAGGCAGAAAGACTAAAACACAACACAATGAGCCTTTAATAAGTGTTGCGAGAACACCAGACTCAAGTGCCAACCACGAAAAAGATGGATTGATGGAATATTAGAAACACTAGGAAACATTACAGCAGCAGAAGCGAACAGAAGAGCAAAAGATTGCAAATGATATCCCCCCTTCCACCGACACTGAAAGGCAAATGAGGGAGAAAAGAAGAAGATACAGACTCTTTCAGGTTTGGTTTTTAAAAGATTCCCTCCCTACCTAAAGGTGTATGTGGAATAAAGTGTTAGTGCCCATATTTTTCAAAGATCAACAGCACATTTTATGGATTATATAGTTGGTGTCATGCAATACGTCTCCAGAAAAAATTTCTTGTTCCCATTTCCACACGTTGGTCGAACCTTAAAGTTGTGCCAATTCAAAAAAAAAAAAAATGTTGCTACAAATGGAAATTAAAAATGGATCCTTCTGGTCAATAACAAGTTCACTAACCACCCAGCTACCTTGGCTTCTATTGGTTTATTAACCATCTCCCACTAACCACTCAGGTTTCTATTGGTTTATTAACCATCTCCCACTAACCACTCAGGCTTCTATTGGTTTATTAACCATCTCCAACTAACCACTCAGGTTTCTAGTGGTTTATTAACCATCTCCCACTAACCACTCAGAGGCCTCTATTGGTTTATTAACCATCTCCCACTAACCACTCAGAGGCCTCTATTGGTTTATTAACCATCTTCCATTAACCACTTAGCTTCTATGGTTTATTAACCATCTTCAAATGTCACTAAAAGAGAGATGATAATATGATTTTCTTCAGCAACACTGGAAGATGAATTAGAGTGACCAAAATAGATGCAAATTCAGGTTTTAAGAGACTACATTCCATGACTCTAAAATTAAACTTTTATCTGCACATTCTTAACCCTTAACTTTAAAGTGAAACTTTTATCTACACATTCTTACCTTTAGAGTGTGCTGGCACAAAGATAACAACTCCTGTAAACACTGTGTGAGATCTGCCACTCAAGCTGCAGGAAACACCATGTCAGAGGCAATAAGAAACGGCCTCCAATCACAAATACAATAAAGCAACTCTCTTTAAACAGCAGTTAGAAATAACAATGCTTTTGTACTCTACATTACAATGCCATTGTCAAAATTACCACCTCAAAATAACAATTCTTGAAATTTGAGTTTGCTGCGGGCAAACAAACCCTAATTTTTGCATCCGGTGACCCTTGATTGTTGGATTTGTTTCTTTTAATGTTGGATTCTTTTTTTAAAACACCACGTGTGCTTTGTAAAAATTATGGTGTCGCAAAAATGCTGTTGTTCTTTTAACAAATAAATTTGGCAAATTTTAAAGAAATTCTTTCCCTTTCTTATGATGAGGGAAATCTCTTCCGCTGTTGCTGTGACATCAAACAAATCGTTATCACACTTGATAGGCAGTGAATGATGCCTGAAGTGTCAACAGACAAATTAATACCCCGGTAGCCAGGCACCATGGGTAGAATTTCAGGCCATAAATTGAACGTGAGCCAGGAAATGATTACTGCAACCAATTCCCATGTCTTTCCCAGTGTAAACACACAGCTGTGTAGCAAAAGCTGAAAGAAAATACTATTTTTGGAACTCCACTTGTTACATTTTAGTGTTTGCAATTTTAGTGAAGGCTTTGTAAAAATGTGACTCATGGACAGGTATTGTAATCTAGGGTTAATAGAAGAAAGGTGATCTGTGGAGACACATTATTAGATTTAATTAAATATCTCTTTTACAGAAGAATGTTGAGAATACCATGGACAGCTAAGAAGAGTAATGAAAATGTTCTGAAAGAGGTCAAAGCAAAAAGAGAGCTAATTTCCAATATTAGGAAGAAACAATCATCATTTTTTGGCCATGTAATGAGAAGGAAACAGCTGGA